>BSBK01000786.1:832500-1075000 GCA_027943335.1 Chamaecyparis obtusa
TCAGTGATTAAGGGTTAAATAAAAGTGTTTTGTGATTGATTTGATTGAAGGTTCATGTTTACAGACATAATACATCCATTAAGATCTAAAAATTAATTAAAAATCTTTAAAATTTTCCAAATTTGTGACCAAAACATTCTGACAATAATTTCTGACAATTCCTATAATGCCTATGCAACACATATAGACAGTTCTGTAATGCCTGTAATGAGTATTTTAATGCCTATAAACTATTCTTTAATATATACAATCAATCTAGTAACACCTATAAACTTTTCTAGGATGCCTACAATTTTATTGTAATGCCTAACCTATTTCCAATCAACACCTGTAAAAGTTTCTTTAATGCCTTTTAGTACTATTTTGATGCCTATAGACTGAGAACCCAAAATAGTGAGCATTTCTGAAACTTGTTAGATTAAACTAAAGGTATTTTTGAATACCCTTTTCTAAGATTAGTCTTTTCAATAAGAACATATTTGAAATTTATCATTCCTAGAATTGTTGAGAAAACTGAGAATTTCCCAAAAACACATCTCAAAATTCATCAAAAATTATGGTTGAGTTTTTAAAACAATCTCATCATTCTTCAAAGGACATTTTTTCAAAAAAGGTTTGAATCTTTCTTAATTTCAGTTTGGACAAGGTCTCACTTCATCAAATTGTCTTTACACGAAGATGGAATCATAATCAGGGAAGAGATACATTATCAAGATGAAACTCCTCATTCACCTTATCAATCTTTTCAAGAGGAAGACCAAGAAGAACAATAAAAAATGGTAACTAATTCTTGGCATGAGTACTTCCATGGTGCTAACAACACTTATAAAGCCCATAATTCCAACAACACCAACAATGACAACACTAATAGTGATAACAATAGAAACCATAAAAATAATGTTAACAATGGAAATAATGATAATGGAAATCACTACTATCGTTATACCAAAGAAAGAGTTAATGAATTAGCACAAGATCCCTTATTTATCAAAGTGATGGAAATTTTCCTAAAAAGAGATTAAAAAAAATATATTTCTTGAATATAGAAAAATTAGGGGTCAAACTTCCTCATGATTATGACATTTCAAAATTGAAACGAGATGAGGAGGAAGAAAACCCTATAGGACTCATGAATAAACAACTCAAATTATTTCAAACTCAATTGGACAACATGAAGAAGGAAGTGGCTACTAAACAACTCTCAATTGAGGAAATTTTCCCTTTTCCTTTTGATAGGAGTCTATTCATGATACCATTTCCTTAAAATGTGGTTTTTCCCAAGTATGACAAATATATGGGTACAACTAACCCACAAGACCACTTGAGGGAATTTTGCACACTAAGCATGGAATTTATGAACGAACCCACTTACTTAATGAGAGTATTTCCTAGAAGTCTTGGTGGGAAGAAAATGGAGTGGTTCTCAAAACTACGTCCTAATATCAAAACATTTGAGGAATTGGCTTCCAAATTTGTCACTCATTACTCCTACAACATTGAGCATGAAGTCACAATGTTGGATTTATGTAATACCAAACAATGAAATGGGAAAGCATTTTTGAACTTTTTACAAAGATGGAGGAGAGTCCTTGCTAGATACCCAAGAAGTGTACCGTAAAAATATAAGAGGGACATATTCATAAACAATTTTAACATGGAAATGAATTATCATTTACAACATCAATGTCCTTCAAATTTTGACAAGGTTATTGAAAATGGAATTAAAATAGAGGAAGTTTTAATATGAAAACTAGGAGAGCTAAAACTTTTCAAGGACAACAAAAGTCTCTCTAACAACAATAAAATTTAAAAACCACTTCCTCAAACCACAATAACAATGAGAAACATAGATTTTGGTTAAATAAAACCAATAAGAACCTTGTCAATGATGGAGTAGTGGAGGCTAATAATCTCAAGACAAAACCTTTCAACATGAAAAGTGGGTCTCTTACTCAAACCAATAACCTTAATCAATCATCAAATACTTCTTTCAATAACAACAACAATTAGAACAATCAAGGAAACAACAAACCAAAACCTAGCTTCATGTCTCAGTTCACATCATCAAACCCAAAGATAAGGTTTTCCCCTTTGGGTGAACCACTTTAATATGCTTAAAGATTCTACTTGCAAACAAAATCATTACTTTATTGGAGTCTAGACCATATGAACCTCAAGTCAAACCAAGTTGGTGGAATGATTCACATCATTGTCCATATCATCAAAACAAGGGTCATACTAAAAATAATTGCATGAGATTAAAACATGTAATTCAAGACTTGATTGATGATAAGATAATTGAAGTTGGTGGGCCTAGAAACAATGAAGATCACATGACCTTTAAATCTCCCTAATTTAATCATGAAAAAAGTGAGTTTTCAAATAGAAAGAAAGGAAATAATAAGGTTAACTTTTCTCATACTTATGAAAACACAATCGATTCTTTATCAAGTTTTAAAAATATCATCAATGTTGTGGTGGTAAAAGAGAAACAAGAAAAGGAATCTTCTAATGTCATCACAAGGGGGCAAGCTTCAAAAGTAACCTTACCGGGAACATCTACTAAGACCAATATGAAAAAGTTTCCATCAACTTCATCAAGGAAATACAATTTGGTAGATAAACTCCTTAAAAATCCATCTCGAATCTCTATTTTGGAGTTGTTAAATATTTCACCTTCACATAAAGAAAACATAGAAAAAGTTCTTGTTGATACAATGGATCCCACAAATTTTAATGTAGATCAGCTCCAAATTGTGGTTGGTCTACTCATTGTTTGTCTTTTTCCAAGCAAGATGAAATGTCTCTAAATCACCCTCAAAATATTCCATTTCATATTGAAGTCTTGATACATAAACATTGTATCAAAAGAGTCCAAATTGATGGAGGTTTTGGTTTGAACATATGCACCTTGATTCTAGTCAAAGCCTTAGGATATTCTAAAAATGTTGTTGATCCTAAACGAATGATAAAAATAAAGGCTTATGATGATGAAGAAATTTCTTTAAAAGTGAATGGTTATTTTACCTATCAGGGTCGGTCCCATTAAAAAAGAAATAGTTTTCAAAGTTCTAGACCTAAAATTGACTTACAATATTTTGTTGGGGAGACCATGGATCCATGAAATGTAGGCAGTGCCTTCTACTTATCACCAATGTTTAAAATTTCCATACATGGGCCAAGAAATAAATATCAACATAGACTTAAATCCATTTCAATATTACAATAATATCAAACTAGGAATAGATTCTTTTGTGCCACACAATAGTGAAAGTCCTACTTTAAAGGCATCTCAAGAACAAAAAAAGGAAGATATTCCAAGTTCAACTTCAAGTTCAAAAATCAAAGAGAAAGAGAAATAAATTGAAAAGATCAAACTACCACATTAAGTGACAAAGATGCAATTCCTTCTTCATCTAACAAAAGCAAAGAAAAAGTCATCTTTTTGGAGTCAAATAAAGAAATTTATAATTCTTCAAGTTTAAATTCTCCCATCCAAGAGGAAAAAGAATCAAAATCCTCTAGAATTGAAAAAGGAAAATAAAAGATAGCAGATTATGAAGAGATGGATAATATGATGAAGAATTTTGAAAAAAAATGTAAATTACATCAAAAGGAAGTGGGAGAATATTCCTTAACAATTTGATAGACATGCCTTATTCTCCAAGATCTCATGAAAAACCACAAAGATATAATGAAAACTTTGTAAGGCCCAACAATTTCTTAAATGAAAAAGAAGACAATAAGATCCTAAATTGGCTTTATAAAGATGATGAAGAATAAAATTCAAATAAAAGAGTCCAACACATTAGCATTCCCACACATCAATATGGGAAAGGTTATCAAATAATGAAAAATATGGGGTATTAAGGAATGAGGCCTATTGGGAAGAGAAAGGAAGGATTGTTTGAATTGATAGAAACTACATGGAGATCAATCAAAGAAAAATTAGGATTAGGGTATATTGAACAAAGCTCTAGTCAAAAGAAGTCTTCTCATTCTTATGAACAAATTAATAAGTTAGACTCTTCTAGTGATGATGAATTAAACAAATGGGATTGGTACTCATTATATGAGGAGTCATGTCATGATAAAGAAATTGATGTCATTCAGTCCTATACACAAGTACCAAAAGAGAAATCAATTTCAAATCAAGAGGCATCAAGTTCAAATGCTCAAAGTTCCAACACTAAAAGTTTGAACTTAAAATGGGTAGGAGAGACATATGTACCTTTATGGTTAGGAGGATCTAATGCTAGGTTTAAATTACAAGATCTTTACCCATAATAAACTCAAGAGAATTCCATTGAGGAATTTGAACCACACTCTATCGATCATTTAGAAGAGGTCCATGTTATAGACTTGAATGATACAATGTATGAACCTTAAAACAAAATCATGACCCTAAACCTTGTAGACCCAAATGAAATTGATTGGGATCAACTGGAGCCAAAAAACTTACCTATTTTCCAAAATGATCATTCTTTGGGCTTATACCTAAATGTGGTTGAGCCTTCTTTCACCATGAGATCATACAAAAAAGAAACAAGTGAGGGAGGTTTCAATCTTCTTAGTCAAAAAGAGAAAAATAAAATAAAGAGAAAAATGAAAAGCTCTAGTGGTGAAAACCAATACGTGGTAGTGCTAGGTCATGAAAAGTAAAAATAAATGATGAATCTAAAGGTGAACACCAAATTGTGGTACCTAAAGATGAGGAAATTGACACCTTACCTGAGAACTATGATGAAAGGTCATCTATTTTAATTGAGTCAATAGGAAAGGTCAACATTGGGACCATGGAGGAACCAATGATCATCAACCTATCTTCATCATTAACTCAAGAAGAAGGCCAAGAGTTCATTTAATTATTTAAAGGACAAGTGAATTTTGTGTGCTCATATTTACATATGTCAAGGCTAGATCCAAATCTCATCATGAATCATTTGAATATAAAACCAAGAGCTAACCTAGTTAAACAAAAACTAAGAAAAATGTATCTTTGCATTGTATTGCTAGTAAAGGATGAATTGGATAAATTGTTAAAGGTTAGTTTCATAAGAGTTATTTCTTAGGCCAAATGGATTTCCAACATTGTACCAGTCTCCAAACCAAAAAAATAAATCAAAGTGTGTACAGCCTTCTGGGATAAACACCTAGAATGTCCTAAAGATGGCTTTCCATTACCAAGCATTGATTCTATAGTAGATTTGACAACAATCATTATATGTTCTCACTTATCTATGGACAAAATAATATAACTATAAATGAGTGCACAAGATTCCTCATTGTGGATAGGACAAAATGGGTAGAAGTCAATAGGAGGTCTGAAGGGATGAAAATATTTGGAGGATTGGGACCCACGGGATGATGATGTTCCCATCAAGCTAGAGGGGAAGATCTGATCATGTGTTGTTGAAAACCCTAAAGATGATAAGGATAATCTTGCGGAAGCTAAGGAAATTCTAGTGACCCTTCTTTGGTCATCTCTTTTTGACATCAAGATAAGTGGTAAATCATCTTTTCTAGAAGTTAACAATATTTATTATATGGCTCTTTCGTTGGTTAGAAAATTTATGGGTTCTAGACCTAACATTAATGTTTTCAGGGCTTTTGCTAAGAAGATATGGTATTTGAAAGGTCAGATAGAAATTGCTTCTATGATAATAGGATATTTATCTTTTTCCTTCTCTAATGATGAAGATCTATCAAATGTTTTATGTGGAAGTCCATGGGTTATTGGGAAGTCATCCCTAGCTCTTCAAAAGTGGTCTTCAAATCTGGACTTGAATGACTCCTTTGTGTCTACTCCAGTCTGGGTAAGACTCCCTGGCTTGCCTCTAGAGTATTGGAATGAGGATTTTTTTCAAGTGTTAGTGAGATATTTTGGTGAAATCTTGTCTATTGACCCAATGAAGTCCTCTAAGTCAAGGATCATCTATGCTAGAATTTTTACTTATGTTTATCAGTTTACTGATCTCCCATGCTCTATTGAGATTTCTTCAAAGTTGGGGAAGTGGGCACAACTAGTTGAGTTTGAAACTCTATCATTTTCTTTCTTTGTTTGAAAAAAGACTTGTCACTGGGCCAAAAAATTACCTTAAAGGGTGAACAAGGAGAAGAGTCAAAATAAACCAAACCAAATGAAACTTTGGAAGGTAAAGATGGATAAAGAAGTCAGTATGGTTGAATTCACAATAGGGGGTATGGAGGATGAGCCTAATGTTCCTCCCCCTTCCCCTCCACTTGGACTTATGGGATTGAGTTGGATGAAGAAGCACCTCAAACTGAGAAAAATCATCTTGAAATGGAGCCCAAAAATAATTCCAAGGGAGTTGGTGTGGCTAGTTCATTGTTGGAAGGAAATTATCATTCCCTTCTTGAGAAAGGAGAAATTAATGAAAGTGTGAGATCCCCATCTAAGGGTTATACTAAAGAAATTCTTCCATAAAGGGTGGAAGAATCTCAATAGAAAGATGTGTAGTATAATCCTTCCACTAGGTAGGAGGAATCTTAGCCTTGCAATGTGTTGGGTGGTGGGTTTTCCTCAAATTTGTTCAAGTCAAGATAGTTGGAGTGTGTGAAATCTACTTTCCCATTAATTAATAGTGTTGGCCTCCATTGGGTTGATGATATAATAGAAAGGAAAGATAAGTAGGAGAAGGTTGAAAATGAAATGGAGGGAGAATAACCCTAGAAAAAAGTGTAACATAAGAAAGGAGAGAAGGGGGGAGAGCCAGAAGATGGCCTTCTCTTCTCAGAGTTTACATGTGAAACCGTATGAGGGATAATGTGGAGCTAATGATTATTGATGATAACATTATCTTTATCAAATTTCATCATATTAGAGATGGATTCTCCTAGATCCTCTTTAACATCTATGCTCCTAACACTAGGAGTTCTAGAGTTAAATCTTGGAACAAATTGGAAGCTTGCAAGAAAAACTTTTTGGATGGTGGATGGTTGATTATGGGTGACTTTAACACCCCTCTTAAAGATAATAAGAAGTGAGGAGGATTCCAATCTCAAATGGAAAGAAGGCTTGACCTCATGGACTTTATCAATCAACAAGCCTTAATAGACGTGGATCTTCAAGGTGCAAGGTATACTCAAACTAATAGAAGGATTGAGAAGGAGTTGGTTCAAGTGCACCTTGATAGGGCTCTCATATTAAATAGTTGCATGGTAAATTATTTCTACTCTCTAATCACTCTATCAAAAATTGGTTTGTATCATTTTCTTATATCTTTTTTGCTAACATAGTCTGTGGGAAGAGAAATTTCCCCTTTAGGTTTGAGAAAATTTGGTCCCAACTAAGTACACTGAATAGTGTATAGGAAGAACAACTATAGATGGAGATTTTGGTAGCGATAATGTTTGAGAAGGAATTATGTGGAGCAGTCTTAGATATAGCACGGTTACACTCTTAAGACATCACAGTTGTGACCGCAACTCATTTGGATGAATAGTATGCAAGCATTTTAGTAATAGTAGAGGTTATAGGTTGAAGAGCTTATGTTCTTGAGCTACCAATAGTAGATCTTTGATCAATGACCAATATGGTTACTATGGTGAATATAGTTGGTATGGTGATGTGTCTTAGACGTTAAGGATTTGATGAGATTACATTTATACACTCAAGGAAAGAAAGAAGGGAAGTTTCTAGAAGATGTTTAGGATAGTCAAAAGGTTTTGACTGTTCTTGTAATTATCATGTGTAAATCTTATATTGGGCCAACACAATGTAGGAAAATTATTTTGTACATTGTGATATGTGATTTGGCACAAATTATTTGAGTGGGGAGATTTAAGATTGAATTTTGGAGAAGATTAAAGAGGTGTAAGTCAAGTATTTATTAGGTATTTCTCCTATTGTAAAAGTGTATTTTTTTTAAATGATATGAATATAAATTCATGTTTTCTAGGGTTACGATCAAAATCCTGAGCAGAGGTAGATCATAGAGAAGTTACAAAGACAATATAATAGATTGGATCTGATAGGAAAGTAGTGCTACATCTAGATCTTACTCCATTTTTATTCTTTGTTTCACTTCTTCATATGTGCCAAGTCTTGTTGCACTCTTATCCTTGGGCTCTTCCAGAAGTGTCTTTATTGACCTAGTAGTTTGGTCAATGTCTATTTCATATTCCATAGGTGGAAACTATATAGTCCTTGGTTCAACTTCCTTTATTAATGTGGAGTCGGTTTCCACTAGGAAATAGATTTCATCTTTGTATTTCGACACCAATTGTATCAAAATTCTACTTCTTTTGTGCATTCTCTCCTTAAATTTTCCAAAATAGTCATCCATGACTAGCTCAAAATTTTGACCTAGACTATTTATGAATTCACTGATTTTCATGATAACTAGTTTATTTACATACCATTATACATCACCAATTGAGGGAAATGAATTCTACAAGTAGAAAAAGACACATACCAATAGTGATCCAAACTTGCAAGTGTTAGACTTAGCAATGTGGATTGTCCTCATATTCTCCTCTAGTTGCCTCAACATCAGCTCAACTAGGTCAAGATGAAGACCTTTCTTCACAATTTTATAAGTAATTTCAATAGCACCACAAGGAACACTGTTCAGTCTACTAGATTGGAATACCTTGTAACAAATCACATATGCTCTGAATCTAGTCTCTGGATCATTGATTGTGTTTATTCTCATTCATCTACCATTCAATTCGGCTCTAGTTAACTTCTCTATCTCGATCTTTAATGGGTGCCTTAGGGATTTTTCCTTGTCACATACAAGGTATCCAGTGACCATGTGAATCACATCCTTTGTTATCTTTAGCGATTCATCTAGCTACATAGTACCATTGTGTACTTGGCTCAAAAAAATTCTATACATTATGTTTTAAATACCTTTGGGAAATGAAGAGCATTTGTCAAACTTTTAAATTCTAGATGTTTGTTCTCATCCTTCAGTTTCCCATCTATGCATAGCTCCTAGTAAGTGGATTGTAGCTCAAAATCACCAATCTCACTAATTTTGTAGTGTATATATGATCGTATATCCTTCACCAATAAAACCCTAGGCGGTATTGATGAAAACATGCCATTTTCATCGATCTATGAAGAGATCTCAAGATGTAGCTTGTAGTTTGGCTCATCATATGTTGATCTCTTGATCAATGTGACTTTCTTCTCCCTATCAGCCTTTGATTGAATGGTTTTTGAAGTAGATGCCATTTCTGATAACAAATTAGGGCTTGATCAAATTGTGTTCAAAGTAACTCAATTTCATTTGAAACTTACCTGAATAGCTTCCAAACAATCCGTAAAATGCTCAAATCTCAGTAAATAGCTTGGAATCTAGTTTCACAAATCTTTCTCTTTTCACTCTGGTTTCACTCTTTGAATGTAATGTGAGAAATGAGTTGGATTGATGTGTATTTATACCCAAATCATTTTTCAACATAAATAGGTTGCATTAAATGCTTCACCAACCACTACTCAGGTAAAGATAAAACATTTGGTTATCTCCTTTAGAAACTTCAGCTTGGTGAACACTACCAACGCTCGGTTCACTATGCAACTCGGTTAACCTTACCATTTTCACTGACTAACAAACTCTTACTCAGTCATCCTTTACCAACTATACTCATTTCAAGTTCATAACATATAACAACCTAGTGTATCTTAATTCATGTAGATATGGTACTCATGGTATAGATATAAGGAACTTTTGCAATATATAAATGATCAAAATTACATTCCCATACTTACTTGATTTTCTTAGGTAGAAGTGGTGAAATCACCCAATCCAAAGGATGAGGTGCCACCGAATGTTGTTCTTATTCCTCCATTTTTTTTGTTGATCTTCTCCACATTTGACTCATTTGACTTCTAATTCAATCAATACTATTCTCATTTATATCAACATTTTTTTTTGGCGCTTGGTCTCTGCACTCTTTACTTAAGTTACCAACCTTGTGACAGTGCAGACATGCCATTCCAGAATTTGTCCAATTTCTAGATTTACCTCTCTAGTGTAGTCTCATACAATTTTTTTGCAATATAACCATATCTTCTACTTGTTGTACAAGTAACCCAAGTGTTGTAATCCCAAGTGTAAGAATTACCTTGTCTTCTCAGTTGATAAGTATTGTTTTGTCTTTTCAGTTTCCAAACTTGTTTTAGTTGTGCCTTGCATTCTTGTGATATATGGCATGCTTATTGCAAGTATGACAATGATTTTCCATGTAGCTCCTCTTAGGTGGCTTTTTTTATCTTTGATCTACACTCATATGCTCGATGTCTATACTTGTTTTAATTCTGACAATAACCATCAGATTTAGAAAAAATGTTAGGAGTACCTTTAGCTTTACTTCTGCAGACATTTGTTGTGTGACCTAGTTTTCCTCAGTGATAGCATGCGAGCTTATTTGGTCTTGGATTTGCATAGGCATTCTTTTTCTCTTCTTTATTTGATGACTCTCTCGACTCAGTATAACCTAGTCTACTAGTGTTGTCCAGTCTTCTTTGACTCATCAAGAATTTGTCCATCCTTTTGGTACTTTGTTTAGTTTTCTTTATCATTTCATTGTGTTGTTTTTTCATCTTCACTTAATTTTTTATTCTTTCTCTTTCTTCCCTTAATTCACCAATGTCTTTCAATTTCCTAGCAAGCGCATTTTTTACTCGGTTGGCTTCTTGACTTAAAACAACCATTTAATTGGAAATTTCAAAGTGATGCTCAACTAGCCTTAGTATTTAAGATTATTTCTCTTCCAACTTTTTAGTCATTTGTCTTTTTTCTTTAATAGCCATGTTCCTTTCTTTTTCAGCGTGTCTTGTGTTGTTCATAACCTTAATAATTCTTACTATTTGAGTCTCTCATCCAATTTGTAGTGCTTTTAGTTGTTCCATGAGGTGTTGATCCTTTTTAGATAGATCTAAGATAGTTCCTTTAGATGCATCAGATATACTTTTGGATCCTTTAAATAATTCTTCTATCTCTTCTTCCTAATACTGAGTATCATTTTGTCAAAATTCTAATTCCTTTCTTTTGTTTAGTGAATCTCTTAGCTTTTCCTTGATGTCCTTAAGTTGTTCTAGGAGAATCTGCATCTCTAATTTCTCATTTTCAATTGTCTTATCAAGATTATACCTTTCCATCTCTAAAGATCTTTCTTCTTTAATGAGTAAACTTCTTAAATAAGAGAACTAGATCTGGTACCAATTGTTGGGATTATGGAAAGGTGAGTTACTGAGAGGGGATGGGCAAATTAGTAACCCTAATTTTTTTTTGTT
The DNA here is from genome assembly GCA_027943335.1 of Chamaecyparis obtusa. NCBI lineage: Eukaryota > Viridiplantae > Streptophyta > Pinopsida > Cupressales > Cupressaceae > Chamaecyparis > Chamaecyparis obtusa. Next base: position 843,770 of record BSBK01000786.1, read on the forward strand.
CTTTATCCTTAAGATGATCTCTATCATTAACCGACTGTCATGTTATCATTTCCATTCATTCTTAACATAACAAAAATAAGAAATACTTTCTAATCTAACATGTAAACATTCATGAAACTTCATACACAATACACAAGTATTTTTGTATTGTAGAAACCCTTATTAGAAGGTAAAAAATATAGTGGGGATGACACCCAAAAAGCTTCACTACTGCAATAATATTTTTTTCTAGTTAGGGCTTACAATGTTGATCACTTCTAATGATCTTACCCTGTTAGGAGTAATAATTGAGACCTGTTAAGATCTACCTTGTTAGAGGATTTAAGAAATACTATTAAGTGTGCACTTGGTTAAGAGATTTAAAAAAAATTGTTAGGTCTAATCTTTTAAGAGATTTAGTCTACCACATTTGTTAGAAAGTAACAGTAAATTGATATGGATGTAGCAACTTACTTTTTTGAATTTTAGATCTGATTAGCTCTTAACTAATATCACCTTCTTGTGATAGATATATCCTTCTAATACTACTCGACAGCCTCAGTTATGATACTGATTCAATTCTAAATACTTTTTCAATTCTTAGCTACACAACCATGTCTGATCTAGAGATGTCTCATGTAGGCAGCTACTTCTCATGTGTACTTTTTCAAAACTGACATCTTGACAATTATTATATCATAAAGATTTGGCCTAATTAGGGTTATAGAATCATCTAGAAAAAATTAGATCTACTATCCAAATGAATGACCTAAATCAATATTGTATAGGGATCATCACCATTTAATTATTACATCTCCAATAAATCTTTACCTTGATTTATGTAAACTATTTTCTAGCTCAGTATAAACAGTTTGCCTTATATTTTGTGTCATTCCATACTTCTATGTCATGCTTGTGTTACTCGATATATACTACATTCCTATCTTGATAAAATACTAATTCTCAATAAATATGAATGCTTAGTTATAACTGTACTCGGTGCTTAGTAATCATCTAGCTCGTTGTATGTTCTCTGTCAAGACTGTGCTCAGTTAACTTGTCATTCTACCTTATGCTCTACTCGGTTATTATACTTGGTGTGTTGACCAACTAGCCTATTTACATCCTTTACTACCTTTATGTGTGGAAATAATGACAACTCATAATATAAAATTTGGATCATGTCCAATAAGAAATCCAAACTCATCTTTATCACTGATCAATAGGAACATTGAGTTACCAAACTCAGACATAACAAAAGATATCTTGATGGACTTTGAATCATGAACAACATTAGCTTTGAACACAATGATAATAAAAAATGCAATCACCAACTTTTTAACCTCTAAAACATCAAATCCAAGTCATAGCGAACCAAATAATCATTCATTGTTCATGGGAATACTATCCCACTAATAAATAGAAATTCAATCATATCTTACTCAAATTGTTAAACTAGCTTCTGTGAACCTTTGTATATGATCTAGATACATCTCATAATAATACCTCACCATCTCATCTCAAGATTTCTAGCATAGCATTTGAACAATTGAAATCCTCCTTACCAAACTTCCTGAATATACAATCTGAGACAACAATAAGTATGTTGACATCAACGAAAAATATTAATGTTAGAACACCCATATCTAAAACTATGACATTCTCAACAATCTTCCAACACCAGCTTCTAAAATTCCATAGGTTACTCGGTGAAAGCGCATAAGATCCCCCATTCCACCAAGCTACCCATAGGTTCTTCACCTGGGAGAAATTCTAGGTGTCTATAATTTTCTCTAGTACACCCAGTGGGACTGAGTTTTCAACAATTGTAGAAGAGGTTCCTTATTCACTATTTTTAGCCTTCAAGAGGAAGATCCTAAGAACCCAATGACTATATCCATTTTTGGGCTAGTTTTTGAGGGTATGAGAAAACATCCCATTTTTACATTCCCTTTTCCCTTGTAAATCCTTCCTCTTCCCATGTGAGTTAAAATGGAGGGATACTATGACCAAAAATATTTCCCCCATCCTTTTCATGAAAAACCATATGTTCCATCTTCGTAACAACAATATGAGGCTAGGAGTGTTGATAGTTTTGATCCATACACCATGGCTATACCTAGTTATGAGAAAAACCCTAATGCCCACTACTCATCTTCTCACACATATGCCTACCAGCCACATGATGTTCCTATTAATTATTATCAGCATTATTACCCTCACACCCACAAATATAATGTGGGGAACCATGAAAATATCAGTTGGAATGACATTTTGTCAAATCTTTAGGTAGAGCTAAAATCTATAAAAGAGGAACAAGAGTATCATCATTGGTGAGAAGAGATTGATTATTAAGCTTATATGTTGTAGTGGAAAGATTATGTCCTAAAGATGTAGCAAGATAATTTTCTTATAATGCAAGCCTCTTCCCAAGAGGAAAGGACTGAGCCTCTTCCCTTAGTCGAGTTCACTAATAGAATACAAATTAGAATATAGAAAGGATGTATATTCCAAAAATTGAACTGGCTAATGGCATCAATAATGCCAATACAGTTCCAATGAAGCTCTAAGAATATCATAAATTTCCAATTTTCACATTGATATAGCTCGCACATCATCACATAAACATCCATACACTTGGCATCAAAATCTCAATCTTATGTACTCGATCATACGCCCAAAAACATCAACTATGTCAGCTCCATTAAAGAAATATGAAACATGTACTTCTCTTGAGAAAGACATTGATTAAAACTCAATTCTAACTTGTACCAATAAAAAATTACTATGTAGGAGGTCATCTCTAACTAGATCTTCCATCCAATCGATCAATCATCTATCTAATAGGATCGCTCATCGATTCAATACGTTATAGGATCACATATTGTAATTCTCTAACAATGTGATACTTAGTGAATCATATCTATATCAAATAGTATCCTAAAAGCTTGTAATCATAGGGATAGACATAACATGATGTCTACTATCAATTTATAGCTTTGTAACATCTAATACTTTGACCTCTATCCATACGGTTTCGATCTCTAAACCTATATCGAGAACTTTTCTCCATACCTATCTAATTTCATCACCAAACTCTTGGTAGACCAAATATCATATAAATGATCAAGAGTGAAGTATGTAGTTTCCATCAATGACAACATACACTGCATTACTAGGTAACTTTTTCCAACAATCTCCCCCTTTCTCATTGATGGCATCACTTAGTGATAAATGACTAAGTATTCATCCTGAAATGACAAGTCCTAAAAACTCCTTCAAATATATAACTCCCCCTAAGATAAGTATTTCATTTTTCACACAAATCTTCTCTCCCATCTACATTAATGGAAAAGGTGGGGAAAACTTCCTCTAACAAAATCCTATATTTTTTACATATAAATTTATACAAGTGATGAAATAATACTCACATAAACATGAAAACATCTACAAAACTATCCTTTAAAGTGACAAGATATGCATCCCAAGTCTTCCTCATTTTATCCAAGATCTAAATCTTCCCACACAACACATAAGATATTTCCTCTTGACATTAATAAGATCAAGTTAAGGTGGATATCTTCTCATAATTTCTACCTCTTAAATTTTTCTCTATAAGATATCCAACTTGGGAACAAGGAGGCTCCTTAGATTAGTGAATTGACCAAGTACTCTTCTTCTCTTGACCTCCAAAGTACTATTCTTACCATTCAACTTAACCACTTCAGCCATATAATTAGAAGAAAATCCCTTTGATGAATCAAAGGCCTTTGTTCTATTAGCTAGTGCTTTCTGACTATCCTCATTGAACTTATCAATGTCCTCAACTTTATAAAATGGATCAATGCACAACTTGAGAATTTTTCTTCCTTCTTCAATACCCCTTTTTATTTGATTAATTCTAGGATCTAAAGAAGATCTATCCTTAGCAATAAGTGAACACAAATGATGAAATCCCTTCATATAAAACTCCTTCTGTATTTTATCTTTTTCAATCTTCTCCAAGGATTTAAATTGAACATCAAAGTTATTCAAAAGATCTTCAAGATGGTTAGGTACAAAATTACCTTGATTTACTATTACATTAGGCATTACTTTACCAAGAACTTCAACTTCCTTAGATAGAAGTTTGTTACTCTTATCCCTTTTGCTAATAGATTTGGCATGAGCTTTGGCTTGTGCCAAAACTGAAACTTTCATCAATTCCTTTTCTTCCATAGTATCCAAATCTATCATTCCATGTAAATGAAATGATTCAAGGAATTAAAGTGAGTATCTTTCCAAAAATGCTTTTGAATTATCGAAAGATAGACTGGTTCCAATCTGAATTTTATCTATCTCTTCTGGTGTCTCCTGTATTTCTTCTCTAATAGGGACTTCAACTTGCTTCTCATGCTATTTTGTCCTTTCCTCTCACCTAAATTATTATTTATCAATAGGTATTTCATCTTATCTTCCTTTATTTCCTCTAGTGATCTCTTTTTCCATAACATCTGCATCAATAAGTTTATATGTCACCTTATCCAGTTCAACCTCAACTTCAACAAGTTTATCTTCAGAATATCCTTTACCAGAAATAATATCTTTTATCTCATCCTTAGTGATAATGTTAGATGGATAGGTAAATGGATCCTTAACCTTCTACCCTTCTTGTTACCCATCTCCAATAGCATCTATTTCATCAAGAGTAAATGATAAACCAACAATATAGACATCCAGCTCCTTAACTATATAAAATAATTGTTCAACATCCTTAGCCACAGAGGTGGATGCTTCATCAAATCCATATATATATATTTTATTTTTCCTTGTCTCTTTCTTCTTAGGTGAATTATCCCTCATCTCAATCACCATTTTACTAACCACATCATTTGTTTCAACAATAATCTCTTCATTTTTTCCATCCATCAACATGTTTATCCTTTTCTTTGTCAATAATCTTTTCTTTTCTTCCTCAAGTAATCTTTTCATGTCATCACTCTGAATTATAGGAAACATTTTGAATATGCTTGCCTCTCTAATTAACTTATCTTCATCTAGTGCATCTAGTCTTCTTGCCTCTAGTTTAGCGTATAAATCATCTAGTATTTGATCTTTTATTTCAACTAAAGTTCTACTAAACTTATTCAAATGAAAAAATACTCCATCTTCTATCATTTTTCTTTGTTCCTCATTTAGTATATTATAATATTTCTCCAATTTCATCAAAATACCAAGCTTAATCACATAATATAGAATTCTATCTACAGGGTCTTCATCCTTACCAACACTCGAAGGTAGGTTAGTGACCACCTTAGATATTATGGATCCTTTGGTCCTTAATTTCTTCTTGGACTAGTTAGATTTGGTAGATGAATCATCATTGTTTTCTTTATCCCTCTTATTCTTTGGTCATGTACTCTTTTTCTTTGTAATTCTTATCAATGATTCTAATTGTGCTTTCTCAACCTTTGGTTAGAGACCTTTAGTGAAGAAGTAGACTTCTTAACAAGAGATATAGATGATGCTCTTATAGATCACCTAGTAGCTCTCAACATAGTAATAGGTGGAGGAGGTGATGCTTCCTTAAAATAAATTGGTTTAGTCTAGACTAAGTTGTTATTCTCTTTCTCATCTGCTTTCCTCCTCAACTTTGTTGTTTTATCCTTACCAATGCCTCCCTTTTCTACAATGTTATCAATAATTTTCTTTACCTTTTCTGTTCTTGCCTTCTCTGTTAGTTCACTCCAAACCTTCTGATACTTCTTAGAGTAAGTTTTGAACCTTTTTTATTTTGGATCTATGAGGATTTTCAATATTTCTTCAACATATTGTTCAACAAATTTAGGAATTACCTCATAATCTCACAAATGTCAAACTACATGTCCTTCTTTAGCATTTAATAAGCAATATGAATGATTGTTGTTGAGATAGAGTTCAACCTATTGTTGTGGTAAACATTGTAGCCACATATCATCAATGAAAATTTCACATCTTGTTGAATAATTTTATTTACAGTCATTGCCCTTCTATCCCATTTAGATTGAGTCAACTTCTCCACAATGTCTTTCTTTGAAGATTTCAAATTAGGTGCTTCACCAATAGTACTAAATTCAGTTACCTCATGAATAAGTTCCTTTGTACTTGTAGACACCTAAAAATCCTTTAGAAAATAAAAGTATTTTTATTTTCCAAAAACCCTTGTTGACATCATCATTTGTTAATTAATTAATTATTTAATTATCTAATTAATTTATTTAGTTTTATGCCATTAAATCCTCCAATTTTAATTAAACATCCTTAATTAAAGAATCCCTCCCCAAATCATTTAAATCAAGTTTGAGTGATTTTTCCCTATTTATTAATTATTAATTGATAAATTGACTAGAAACCCTTTAAATAAATAAAATATTTATTTAAGTCCTAAAACCTTAGAAATCTTCTAGAAATCCCCAACCTCTTCTAAAATTTACTAATCTCACCCTAAACTTGATTAAAAGGTGATTCCTATCCATTTTAGTCTAACCCTTCAAACTTTGACTTTGGGTCAAAACCCCTCATAAATGCTTCTTACATCCTCATTAATGACTCTTACAAGCCATTAATGAAGCCCATGTCTCTTCTTCCACTCTTATCCCCTTTGCACACTTCCCTGTGTTGCTTACACATGTGTGAGAAACCTTAACCAAGGTTAAACCTTACCTTACCTCTGACCCTAACTCTCCTTCCTAACCCAAGCCCTTAGGAAAATCCTATAAATAGTCTCTCTTCCAAGAGAAAATTAATTAGTTATCTTTCATCTTCATGCATTGTTATCATGCTTAAATATATCTAGACATAGCATAGCATTTAGCATATATGTTAGATTAACTCTAATTTGTGCTTTCTAAATCATCCTAGAATAGCTTAATGGAATAATCTTAGTTCATATTTCAAGATTTTCTAATCATTTATCATCATATCATCTCTCATTTGAATAAATCAATCTAGCTTAAGCATCCTTGCATCAATCCTCATCTTAGCATCATTAGGATACTTGAGGCCTTAGGGAAAAAACATATGTTTTTTACCTGGTTTTATGCCACTATGGGGTTCTCATGGTCCCTAATTTATTAAATTCCCCCCTAATCAACATTAGGGATATGATCCATGTGTTTTGAGAGCGCACCCACATCCCTCTTATTAGAGCAAATCAAACAGTGCTCAAATGCACTATTTTGGCTCAATCTGAGGTGGCTTGGTTTTTTATGTTTATGTTTTGGACTAATATAAATGCTAGATTTAAACCTAATGTTTGTCTTGTTTACATCTATTCTAAATAGATACAGATCAAAACCGTAGTCTACATTCTGGTACACCCAGTGGGACCCACGTCACGAGTTCTTTGTTAACATTCTAATGTGTTTTGGAGTATTTTTTGACTTTTCAAGCTTGTAGGTTGAGGGAGCATTTGGAATTCTTCTTCCTCTTCCTCTTCTTATTCTTCTTGTATTCTGTCTACTTCCTCTTCTTCTTCTTGCAAGATAATAAGCCTATTTTCTAGAAAAATCCATAAAGAGGCTCATTTTCACAAAAACCTTTACAAATTTAGCATACAAACCCTATTTCTGTCATGTTTCACTCTACTAGAGATCACATACAGGAAGAAATCTCACACCCCACATTTTTGGGATCACATCCAAGATTTCCTAGGTCACGTCTGGTCTGTGTCGCACCTGTTCAAATTCAGGATCACATCTAGGATTTATTTGGGATTTAGGATTGCATCCAGGGTATCATCTGGTAAAGTATTGCATCTGTTTAAATCCAGGATCACATCTAAGGTTTTCTAGATCGTATCTAGGATTGCAGATCATCATTTCAATTTGGCCTTAAAATTGAACAAGCAAAAGCATACACACTTTTTTGAAATGGTTAAAATGAACCTCAAAAGCACTTTGGAATGCCTAAAAAGCTAACAAATTTGCAAATCTTTCCTAAAGGTTTCCTAATCAATCATAATCAAACTCAAATCATTCCTAATTGGTCCTAAAACTCTCAAACACACTTCTAATGCCCTTCTTTTGGCTAAAACGAACATCAAAATTGCAAATCTAAGGTTTTCAAGTGCATTCATGCAAACTAGGAATCTCTTTTTGGATCTAAAAATTGAACCATAAAACAAACACAAATCTTGAGTGTCCTAAAGATTAGAAATCAAAGCATTGCATTTCATTTCAAAATTTAAATCAGGATCCGATGAAATCCAATCTTGAAAGCATAAAGTTAATCAAAAACTCTGCATTGTTTCGATGTTTTAGTAAATTCCATTCCCAGAGGTCTTCGGAGGATTTATAGGCCCATCTTCCTTCTAGGAGTCTTTCATTGCTGAAATTTGCCTCTAGATAATTGGATTATCTTTTCAATGGTGTAAACAGTGCGTATTTTTGAGCTGTGAGTAGAAAGTTATGCCTTTTGCAAGGGGGGTAAAAATTTCAAAGTAGTTTTCTTCATTAGCTAGCTTTTTGTGCTAATCAAATTGGGCTCTAAAAACACCAAATCTTGAGTGAAAGGATAAAAAAATTGCAAAATCTCTTTTCAAAATCTTTCTTGTTTTCAAATGAAAAAAATTAAAAACTTAATCACATGTGTTTTCAAGCATTCATTTCAAATCACTTAAGATCAATCTGGGAAAAGAATTCTTCTTGATGTGCATCTAGGAGTTTCAATTATGCAAATCCTCTTAATCTAAGTGATGTAAAACACTTGAACTTGGACAAGTTCACTTTTTTTACTTGTAGTGAAGCCTGTCCAAAGAGAAAAGCACTTCCTCTTTGGAGAACAACTTCAAACCGATACTTCCCCATCTCTAAAAACACCAAATCTTGAGTGAAAGGCTAAAAAACTTGGAAAGTCTCTTTTCAAAATATTTCTTGTTTTCAAATGAACAAATCAAAAACTTAATAGCATGTGTTTGCAAGCATTCATTTAAAATCACTTAAGATCAATCTAGGAAAATAATTCTTCTTGATGTGCATCTAGGAGTTTCAATTCTGCAAATCCTCTTAATCTATGTGATGTAAAACACTTGAACGTAGACAAGTTCACTTGTTTTACTTCTAGCAAAGCCTGTCCAAAGAGAAAAGTGCTTCCTCTTTGGAGAATGACTTCAAACCAATACTTCCCGAATCGGTATACAAATAAAGTGCTAAGAAAACTCTCACCTCATCCCCTCAAGCTTGGGCGATGTGTGTTGATGGTAGCCTGAGGTAGGTGAATATCCCTACTATTTTGGCATGGTCAAATAGGCTCTTAAGTGATTCACACCCATACAAACCAATTGGGAGGACTCCACAAATCAACTACATACTTGATAAATCAGAAGCTACCCGATCTAATCCCGAAGGCATAAAAATCTTTGTGCAAGGACTGATCACTGTGGTTTCCTAGATCACCTTAAGACACTCACCATATGTATCCCTCTTTTGGGATATCAAGTTGTGGGAAAATATTTTGATACCAACCTTTCTTCTAGGTAGTTCATGCTTGATGTGTTTTCAAAGTTTCAAACTCAGTGCAACACATCTGTTAAAATATACACAAACAAAGAGTTCTACACACTGAATCCTTTGCCATGTCAAATCAAAATCTAGAAGTCATCCAAGCTTTCAGAATCTTGTCATCCAAGACTCCCAAATCATGGCCTTCTAGTCATCTTGCATCCAGTCTTGTCCTCCCCATTTCCTAGGTTAGCAAAGCCATCTTGGTCATCCCCCATCCCATGTCTGTCTTCCTCTATATTCAGTGTTTCCTCCTATCTTGAGGCAAATTCAATCCTAGTCTGATCTTCTCATTCATCCTAATCCAATCCAAGCCTTAGTCTTTCAATTTGTCTTCATCATTCATCCCTACCCAACTCATTCACAAGTCAACATGTCTCAAATTTGTTATAATGAGTTTGGTTGTCACTTCTCTTCCCCGATTTTATCCTATCTTGATGATGATGAAAGCCTTGTGGATCACGATGAGTACTTTGAATCTCTAAGAAATATTGTTCCAAACATCCCCCAACATCCTATCATTCCTCCAAACTATCATATCATGCCTTCATGCATATCCACCAGTTCTCCTTATCCTACCTTTGACAAGGGAAGTCCATTATCCTATTCATCCATGCCTTCTTCCTATCTTGGGCCTACATATCCTCTGTATGCATCCTTCATACCTCCATTTCCTTCTATGGTCATATCCCAATCACCATCTTTCCATAGCAACACTCCAAGCTACATCCCTTATCCAAATCCTCGAATCCACTTTCAAAACCAAAAACTTAGTCTTCCAATCCATTATCCTAATCTTCCATCCTATCTTGATCCACCATCTACCACATCCTATCCAAATACAACATCTTCCATTCTTTCTTACATTACCACAAATCCCATGTCATGAGAAGAATGCATGATCCCTAAATCTACTTCATATCCCATATCTCAACCCATCAATCCAACCTCACAAGTTAGCCAATCCAGTTCACAAGCTTCCTCTATACCCACTTATGTGAACTATATAGTCATGCCATCCTACAACTCCTCATCCGCACCATCATCCCCTCAAGAAAGGTCACAATCTTCCACCCCACCTTCATGTGTGAACTATCCTATCCTTCCATCTTCTACACATTCTAGTCCTTCACCTCAACCTCCATCATGAAAGCCTGCAAGAAGTTTCACAAGGAAGCCAAACAAAAATTCATCTCCTAAAGCTGAAGAGTCATGCTATCTTACTCCTTCACGTAAAGCCATCATTAATGAGGCCCATCCACCACTACCATATGTTATCCTTCTTCTACATATCCCACTTATTTATTCTCTTCCATCTCCTAACATCATTGAGTCCCTTCCATCTATTGGAATGAAGAGATAAGGTACTGAGAAGGGAGGGGTGAATCAGTGCCCTCTAAAATTTTGAACTTCAAACTTAATCAATAAACAATAGTAAACTAGTTTATCCAACTGAATCCATTGTATGCATGATTCATTCAATTAACTTGTAAATGTAAATTTCATGAAAATAAACAACAATTCAATCACATAACATAAGTATTTTGGTTACATAGAAACCCTTGTGAGGAGGTAATAACTGCGGTGGGGATGACACCCACAAATTCTTCACTATTGTAGATAATAAAGTATGCCAGTTAAGGCTACAATTTGATATCACTTCTGATGATCTTACCCTATTAGGAGTAACAATAAGATCGACTAGATCTACCTAGTTAAAGGATTTCAACAACACTACTTGAGTGTGTACTCGGTAAAGAGATTTACAACAAGATTGTTAGGTCTACTCTATTAAGAGATTTTTCCAACTCTGTTACAATGATTAGAGAATAATAGAAGGAATCTGTAATTGACAACTTATACTTTTCTAAAATAGATCTATGAAATATCAATGTAAATCACCTTAATGTGTAGATATTGTTCTTCTATACTGCTTGGTAGTCTTGACTGAATATCTCTGAATACTGCTCAACCTTGTTTGATAACTGATGTCTTGAAGGTGACTGCTTGCTTCAAGATCTCCTTCTTTTCCTTAGTATTCTTATGTCAAAACTTATCAAGAATCACTTCCAAAATGTCATGAAATACAAATATATAGCGTACTACTATGATTTCCATCATCGCTTAACCTTCATTACCTAATTAGGTTTACATCATCTTAGGAAAAATAACCTAAGATCTACGGTATAAAAAAATAACCTAGATCTAACAATTACATAGAGATCATCATCACATTTAATTATTACATCTACAATAAATGATCCTCAATCTTGGTAAAATATTTTGTGATTATGTTGTAACCATTTGCATAGATAAATGTGTCAAAACTGATTACTATGTCATTTCTTGGATTTCTCAGTAAACACTATTAATACTGTTCGGTAAATACACTGGTGCTCGGTGTCTAGTCTTCTCAGTGTTTACTGATGCTCAGTATCATTATACATTGATGCCTGGTAAAACTGCTCTGGTGCTTGGTTAAAACTATTTCCTTTTAGTTCTCAGTACTTCCTTGTGACTACTTGGTATGAAGGCTTATATAGTTAACTGGATAGCATATGTAGCTTGTAGTTCTTCCTTTTACCAACTAAATAGCATAGGTAACCGACTGATCTTATTTGATACTAATGACAATACTTAATGCTCAAATAAAGATAAAAATCTACCCCTTTGGCATTAGTATCAAAATTTGTAATGTATATAGACTTGATATCTCAAAAATGTTTTTAACTTCTCCATATATACATAGATAAATTTTCTATCAAAATTTTTTCTCCCCCTCAGTGCATGCTCCCGGTATATGTAGTACACTTTTCATATAATTACACAATTTTGCATATACATTATGTTTTCCCCCTTTTTGATAATAATTCCAAATTCAAAAATTGTGTACTTACAGGTTATCAAATATGTGTTTGTGGGTTTTCTTCAAAGAATCTAAGAGGTTCACCCATTCCTCTTTCAAGTTGGTTAGAGAAATGTGCTCAAGACCGACTTGTGCATCCATGTCAAAGATATTCTCCAACACATAAATTTATGGTGTTGCAACTAAAGTTTTTGCTTTGACTAGGTGCTTCTCAAAAATTTTAAGGTGGAGAAGTAGCACTGTTTGTAGCTCGGTGACTTGGTCACTTATCCTGTTCTCCTGCTACCTCAAATCATCTCTTAATTGCCTAAGTTATTGAACTTTGAGTATGTTCTTATAAAAAGCATTTGGCTCGGTTAACGCTACATGTGCACTGGCTTGGATTTTGGTATCCAGCTTTTTTATCTTATCACTGATCTCAGCAGTGAAGTTCTCCATAGTGAAAAGTTTTACTAACATTTGAATAATTATCTGAGTAGTGGATTGAATGTCGGTTATTACCTCCGATAATGTTTATTTATTTCCCCTTCCTGGATAATTTTCTTTTCTAGTTTGTCTTGTATCTTTGATTATGTCTGCTCTTCAATTCTCTTTTCTACTTCAATATATGGGGCATTGATTTCTTGTGCAAGTATAGCAAGTTGGTCCATAATGGGTGTATCTTCACTAATTTGTACCTCAGGTACAACATGTTGTAAGATGTCTCTTACATTTTCTAAAATTTCCTTGCTCTTGCATTCCTTTCTTAGCTTCTCCAGAGCTGCTTTCCTTGTATAAAGTTCCCCATATTTTCTTAGTTCTTTAGGGGATAGGGTCCTTGGGTCACATTCTGGTATAATAATGAGTTCTTCAAGTGTGACCAGCCCTTTTCCATGTTTCTTCTTCTTCTTCTACTACTCTTAAGGTGAGCTCTTAACAAATGGAATAATTGCTTTGTCCTCAACATTCTATGTTTCATGTCTAGTTGACACATTATCCTCCTTTTTCTACTCCTCGATAACCTATGTCTGAGTTGACTAAGATGGATCCTCTGATGTAGTGTCGGGTGGGGTTGCCTTGGTTTCCTTCAGGTCATCTTGGCCCTGTGTATCTGCCTCTTTTTCCTCAGGCTCATTTGTCCCTGTAGGTGTGTTAGTTTCTTGATCCCCTGATGTATCCATAGGTTTCTTAGGGATTGAGCCTTTGGGTTTCTCCTTAGAGACTATTTCAACTGCTTCCATCAGAATAGGAAGTTCACCCAGTAAAGATGGTATTGCTCACTCGATAAGTGTACCTTCATCTTGTGTTTTTGGTCTAGCAATATTCACATCTTCATCATCATCTCTGTCATCAAGATCACCATTTATGATGTCCCCAATGAGTACATCAAGTGTGGTGTTGTCTATGATTTGGATCTCAGCTAGATCTGGTGCATCCTATGTGAAGTTCAATTCCTCGGTAGCATCTGTAGTATCAGGTACATCGATATCTAATATATCTATCTTATCTTATTTCAGTGTGAGGTCTACATCATCAATATGAAGTCCTTTACCTTTTGTTTTTAGCTTCTTTTGAGATGTTTTTCCTAATGCAATCTTTTCAGCTTGCTCTCAGGCTGCAACTATTGAAGTCTAGATGAGTTGACTATTCTCATCTATGTCTGTTAGATTTTCATGAAGTATCTACAGTGCCTGGTTCTTTACTCTAAATCTTTTTGCATATTTTCTCTTGAATTCTTTAATTTCAAGGACTTTCAATTGAGGTATTTCCAAAGCTAGGGATTGTTCCCTCATTCTCTTCTTAGTTTCTAAGGCATAGGACCAGTTTTGTGAAATTATTTCTTCTAGTGCCTTAGGTAGATGTTTGGAAAACTCAATGAGAACTCTTTCAAATCAAATTGTCATCTAGATGATTGCCTCCTCAAGTTTACTCTGATCCTCGATTGACAGAAATTCAAACTAACTGATTTCAAGATCACTAAGTTCACCATTCTTAATTATATCTTCTGCTACTTCATTAATTTTTCTACTCTTATTACTAACAACTTTAAATTGATCATTGTTGTCTTCTTCATCATCTAAATCATACTTACCCCTAATAAAATTTCTTCTTTTCCTTGGGGCTTCAACAGTAGTTTTATTACCTCTTTTTGTGTATGTCTTTGTTGGTGTTGCTTCCTTTGGTTTTGATATCTTCACAACTCCTTTTTTCATTGGAGGTGAGGCTACAGTTGTAGACCTTGTTCACACCCTTGTCTGCACATCTAACTACTTCTTCTTCAGAGTTGGTGAAGGGGAAACTGGTGTAGAGTCTACATTTTTATCTGACTCAATTTTTTCACTCTCATGTGGCTTGACAGTTAGCATCAACTAACCTTCGGTTGCTACTTCAACTAGTGTACTATCAGATGATCCAGAATCATTTCCAAATTTCTCTACAAGAGTCTTCGTCATTTTTCTTGACTTCTTTGTTATCTTACTGATAACTAGACCTATTTTTATTCTTGTCTTAGCCTCTTCATATGTTCCAAACCTTTTTGCTTTTACATCCTTGGGAGTAGCCAATAAAGCCTGAATTGATTTAGAAGAAAAATCAATATCTATCTCATATCCCATAGGTGCTAACCATTTGGTCCTAGGCTCCACAACCTTTATCAATGTGTGGTCGATGTCCACAAGAAAACATATCTCTTGTTTATAGTCTTCTACTAGTTGATTGGGAATTCTGCTCTGAGAATTCATTTTACTTTTGAATTGTTCAAAGTAATTATCTAAGACCTTATTAAGATTATTTCCCAAGTTCTTAATCAAATTTGAAATATGTGATATTACTATCTTGTCGGTTGACCACTCTATATTACCGAAAGAAGGGAAAAATTGTTGCACATAAGAGAATATGAAAAATAGTAGGGATCCAAACTTACATGTGTTGGACTTCACCAACTGGATTGTCTTCATGTTCTCTTCAACTTGCCTCAACAAAAGCTTAGCTAGGTGCAACTGATAACCTTTCTTAACCATTCGATATGCAATGTCAATGGCTCCACAAGGCACACTATTTTATCTGCTTGACTGAAAGATTTTATAAGCAATGACAGGTGGTGCATATTTTACCTTTGGGTCATGTATTGAGTGAATCTTTAGTGCATAGTCATCCCAATCAGCTCCGGTGTTCTTCTCGATATCTTCTTTCGGTGCACTGTGAATTGCCTTCTCTTTATCTATGGTAGGAAAATTGGTGACTGCATGAATCATCTTCTTAGTAATTTCTACCTATTTATCCAACTAAAAATTTCCATCATGAAACCACCTAAGAACAATCTTAATCCATTCGCTCTTAAAATCCTTTAGAAAATTTAGGGCATCCATTAAACCTGGTACTTCTAGTAGTTTGTGTTTACATTTCAGTTTACCATCTTCTCCACAAAGCTTTAGATAAGCTACATACATATCAAAGTCTCCTATTTCACAAATCTTGTAGTGAATGTATGATCTTACATCTTTGACTAATAGAACCCTAGGGGGTATGCTTGAAAAAGCTCCCACTAAATCAATTTTAGATGCAACTTCAAGGTGAAGTTTGTATCGGGGTTCATTGCAGGTTGTAGACACTATTAAATTTACTTCCTCCTCATCTACCAACTAAGATTTGTTTACATTTGAAGTGACACCATTTATTTAATTTAGGGTTTTGGTAAGTAGTATGAATCAGCTCGGTAGTAGTTGTACTTACTCAAAAATAACGATGAACTCACTTGGAAGATTGAATCTATACTTGAATGCTACTGAAAATATTTAGCACTTAAATCTCTCTTTGAATATCATTTTCTCTTCAAAATATCTTGGTGAAGAAATAAGCTAAGTTCTCCATCTATATATAACTTTTAAAATTCCTACTCAAAGTACTAGCAATAAATACTCAACCTGCTTACAGCTCAGTGACAACTATCAACTTGGTGATAATCACAAAATATCAATAGCTTGATTAACACATAACATTCCTCTCAGTTAGTACTGATACTCGGTCAACCTTCCATAATAGTCATCGATGGGTAACTCTTTACTCGGTCTAACATATACTGAATGTATAACTTTGAAAGCTCAAAACTTATAAACCATAATGCATCTTAATTTATGCAAATTTGGTATGTGCACAACTAACATAAGGAACTGTATGTAAAATATGATTAGTCTGAATTATCAGTTCCAAACATACCTTTTTCAGCTTAAGTGGAGATACCAATGTCACCCAATCCAATGGATGAGGTTTCACCGACTACATTTCTTGACTTAACATTCTCATTTGATGCATTTCTCCACATAGTGTTTCTTATCCTCATGATATCTACAATTGTATTTCCATTCTCAAATGTTTGTTCTTCTGGTGCTTGGTCTCTGCAATCTTTACTTAGGTGACCAACTTTGTGACAGTGCAAACATGCCATACCAGTTCTTGTCCAGCTTCAACATTTTCCAGCCCATCTCTTCCTCATGCAATTAGCTACAATATGTCCATACCTTCCACATATTGTTTAGTTAACCCATGTGTTTTAATCCCAAGTGTAAGCATTTTTTTGTCTTCTCGGTTGATAGGATTTATTTTGTCCTTTCGGTGTCCAGACTAGCTTCATCTTTGTTCTACATTCTTGTGAAGTGTGTCCATGCTTTTTGCAAGTATAACAGAGTTTCTCCATGTGAGGTTTGTTAGGTTTCCTATTCAACTTAGATCTACATTCATAGTCTTGATGTCCAAGCTTGTTACAGTTATAGAAATGACCATTAAACTTAGGAGTGGTTTTAGGTTTACCTTGTACTTTACTCCTACAAACATTTGAAGTGTATCCCAATTTGCCATAGTGATAGCATGTTAGTGTCTTAGGTCTCTAATTTTGATTTTTATTCACTTGTTCATCTTTCTTGGTGTAGCCTAATCCAGTAGTCCTTCCAAGTCCTCTTTGACTAATAAGAAAATCATCAATTTTCTTAGAAGTGTCTTCAGCCTTTTTCATCATTTCATTGTGTTGTAGCTGTATCTTCACTTCATTTCTCAATTTTTCATTTTCTTCCTTGAGTACTCCAATATCTTCAAGTTTTCTTGGCAACTCTCCATTTAATTAGTTGATCTCTTGATTTACAATAATCATCTGATTGGATATTTCAAAGTGATGCTTGGTAAGTCTTAGTATCCCAGTTTCTTTTACTTGTAGTTGTTCAGTCATTTGTCTTCTATCTTCTATCTTCAACAACCAAATTTATCTCTTATTTGGCTTGTCTAGCATTTTTTATCACATCAATCATTCTCACCATTTGTGTCTCCTGACCAATTTGTAGGGATTTCACTTGTTCAGTCAAATGAAGATTTTTCTTAGACAAATCAAAAATTGCACTTTCAGAACCATCAAAAATACTGCCTGAACTAGATCCAATGTTATCAAATAAGTCATCAATCTCTTCTTCATGGTAGTTAGTCTCATTTTCTAGAATAGCCAAGTTCTTTCTCTGAACCAGTAACTTCTTCAATGTATCCTTAGCTTGTTTGTATTTCTCAATAAACATCTGCATCTGAATCTTTTGATTCTCTATAGTTTTGACCAACTTGTATCTCTCCATGATTAGCTATTTACTCTTCAGTGGTTGAACCATCCAATAAGAGATATGAGCTATGATACCAATTGTTGGAATGGAGAGATAAGGTATTGAGAGGGGAGGGGTGAATCAGTGCCATCTAAAAATTTTAACTTCAAACTTAATCAAAAAACATTAGTAAACTAGTTTATCTAACTGAATCCATTGTATGCATCATTCATTCAATTAACTTGTAAATGTAAATTTCATGAAAACAAGCAACAATTCAATCACATAACACAAGTATTTTTCTTACATAGAAACCCTTCTGAGAAGGTAAAAACTATGGTGGGGATGACACCCACAAATTCTTTACTACTACAGATAATAAAGTATGTCCATTAAGGCTACAAGTTGTGATCACTTCTGATGATCTTACCCTGTTAGGAGTAACAATAAGATCAACTAGATCTACCTAGTTAAAGGATTTCAACAACACTACTTGAGTGTGTACTCAGCAAATAGATTTACAACCAGACTGTTAGGTCTACTCTATTAAGATATTTTTCCAACTTTGTTACAATGATTAGATAATAACATAAAGTATTTGTAATTGACAACTTATACTTTTCTTAAACAGATATATGAAATATCAATGTAAATCACCTTAATGTGTAGATATTGTTCCTCTGTACTGCTCCGTATCCTTGACTAAATATCTCTAAATACTGGTCAACCTTGTCTAATAACCGATGTCTTGAAGGTGACTGCTTGCTTCAAGATCTCCTTCTTGTCCTTTGTATTCTTATGTCAAAACTTATCAAGACTCACTTCCAAAATGTCATGAAATACAAATATATAACATACTGCTATGATTTCCATCACCACTTAACCTTCATGACCTAATTAGGTTTACATCATCTTAGGAAAAATAACCTAAGATCTAAGATATACAAAAATAACCTAGATCTAACAATTACATAGAGATCATCATCACATTTAATGATTACATCTATAATAAATGATCCTTGATCTTGGTAAAATGTTTTGTGATTCTGTTGTAACCATTTTCATAAATAAATGTGCCAAAACTAATTACTATGTCATTTCCTAGATTTCTCAGTAAACACTATCAATACTATTTGGTAAATACACTAGTGCTCGGTGTCCAATCTTCTCGGTTTTTACTGATGCTTGGTATCGGTATACACTGATGCTCGGTAAAACTGCTCTGGTACTCGGTTAAAACTATTTCCTTTTAGTTCTCGGTATTGCCTTGTGACTACTCAGTATGAAGGCTTATATAGTTAACCGACTTGTAATACCCACCCGTAGGTTGCTCTTAGTTTGCTTTGTATTTCAGATGTTTGACCGAATTCTTTTAGGTCACTTTTCATGTGATCGGTTATTGTTTCATTAATGTTGATTATGGATTATTATCATATGTTTATCAGGTGTATGCATAGATTAGATGATGATGTTTTATGATGTTAGATTACATATTTTATATTGATTATGATGTACTTACCCCATACTCGCATGTGTATGGTGATTATGTGTCTGTATCTATTTGATGTGTTTGTGTGGTAGAGGACGGAGGCATAGTTACTTGCATAGTCAAGATCCACACGTTTGACCGTGCCCTATCATTGTCTGCTATATATTGCATGTACATGCTTCATCTTTTGATGTCAGGTTTGCAGGTATAGGGCATCGTCTTCCCTAAATTGGAAAGAGTGAGCATGCCCACAAATATTCATCTCAATGGTAAAGAGGGGAGATAATACACAGACCCAAAACCCTAACCTAAGCCTAATTGTCCTAGAGTTGGACAAGTGTCTGTTTGACTACCTTACCCGAATTCACTTGGTTGGTATGAATTCGTGGATCCCGTTCTTGAGTCTGTGCATGGTTTCAGTTTGCTTGATTTATTGTGCTTGATTAAGTTGATTCATGATTATTTAGGTGATTTTATATGATTATCTATGTTAGGACTATAGTTGAATTTAATAATTTAATTATGTTCCTATGTTTAATTTCACAAATTATCTAAAGTCAATTATTTGATTAATTAGAATTAACTGATTATGTAATTGAAATTAAGATTATTTATGGTGAGTGCATTATTAAATAATTGAATATTTAAATGCATGCTTTAATATGTATTAAATATTTAATATATTTAATTTGGTTTTAATTATTAACATGTGCTCAAATGTTAAACATTTAGAATTATGCTTATTTATATTATTAAATAATTAAATAATTAATTGCATGGATTTGTGATGCATTGATTATTTAATTTATTTAATAAATGAATTTAATTTATAACATGTGCAAAATTAGAAAAAGAGTTTTTTTTCAAAAAGACAACTAGCTTTCAAAAGTCAAGTTGAGTTGTGCTTTTAAAAAATATTTTTAATTAATTAATTGTATTTTCTTTCAATTTTGGAATTGGAGTTGGATTAGGAGTTGTCTTATGAGTCGCTTTTCTGATTTGAGTTGAACTCTGAGTTAGCTGTTGAGTTGTCTTCTATGATTGCTTGGATTTTGGAATTGAATTCCTATTAGGAGATTTTGGCATTCATTTTTGGGGGAGACAGGTTTTGGAGAGGAATTTTGGAGAAGGCTTATGTGTTTGGCATTTTGAAGAATTGTGGATTGTTGTGGTTGTTTGATGATTTGAATTTCTCTGTGCATCTGGATTGGACACCTAGTTGCAAATTAGTTTTCAGATTTGCAGGTTGTGTTTGAATTTGGAGAGTATTTGGTTCTCAGATCTACAGGGATTTCCATTGTTAATCCGTTTCTAGCATTGGATCTAAGTTTTCAGATTTGTAGGTTGTGTTTGAATTTGGAGAGTATTTGGTTCTCAGATCTATAGGGGTTTCCATTGTTAATCTGTTTCTAGCATTGGATCTAAGGTAGGCCTTGAATTTTACGTGTGATCTCTGTTTCTACATCTGTTTATCTTTCTATGGTTTATAGTGTTCTTTGTTTTCAATTTTGATAGATATTTGCTTATAATGGATTTGGGTATTCTGAAACCCTGAAATAGTTGTTTTATGTATTTTATTACTACTTGCCATTGTAGTGTTACTCTGGCAAAATTTGGTTAATTAATCCCTTATGATTTTCCTAGAAATCAATAAATCAGTCCTGGTCTATAGTATAACTATAGGATTCAATTTAAATAAATCCCCTAATAGAGAAATCTATTTGTTGTTAAAGATCCAATTTTGGTAGTAAAGTCATTCTGGTTAATAATTTTATCTTCTATTTGAAAATTCAGTTATAGTAAAAAAATTCCTATTCTAGCCAAATTATATGCTTGCTAGAAATAGGTACAGTCAAAGTAGCACCAGTCATTGTAAAAAGTCAATAATGGAGACATAATTTTGGTATTTGTATTGGTTTAAAATATTATATATATTTGCTGATAGAATATATATATTCAGAGAATATATATTGCCTCTGTATGTTTTAGAAATTACTATTTTGGATATGCAGTTAAAAAATATATATAAAAGAAAATATATATAAAAGTAAATATTAAAAAGAAACTTACTCTTTTGCATTGTAATTGTTTTATATTTAAGAAAAAAAAATTATCAAATAAAAATATTGTGGTGGGGGCCACGGGATTTGACCCCACCCCACACTCTGCTTGGCACCCCTAGCCGGCGGTACCTACTGGTACCGTCGATAGAGGACTTGCCGACAGTACCAGGCAGGTACCATGCGGTCAGGACCCACCGACAATACTTGCTAGGTGTTGTTCGGTGGCAGGGGATGGGGGTGTGGGGCCCGCAGGGTACCCCCCCCAAGATTTTTAATATGTTTTTTCTATTATTATTTTACTTTATTTTATGTTAGTTAAATTTGATGTTAGTGAATTTGTATTATTAGGTTTTTAATTAATATTAAATTTAGTAATTTTTTTTTTTATTAATTTAGTTAATTTAGAATTTAAAATATATGATTTTGTTTTAGATTAATTTGATTTTGGTTATAAAGTTAGTTTATTAATTTAATTAATTTATTTTAATAAGTTATTTAATTTTTTTTTTAATTTAAATTTAGTATGAATAAATTTACCATAATTTATTTTCGTTGTTGATTTAGTCTAGTCAACTTTAATTGTTTGAAAGGATTAAAGTTCATAATGTTTTAGATGGAGATGAATAGACTAGCATGTTGCTATACATTTTATATAATATGTATTCATATTTAATTTGGATGTAGGATCAAACCTCTCTGAATAGGTTGACTTATATTCTTATTAACTACATGAATTTTCACAAGTGTATAGTTTTATACTAAAATTGGGCAAATTTTCTATTGAAATCCTAGAACGTCATTAGGGAATATTCTTTTTATTAGTGACATTAATATACTTGTTATGTCATGATTCTTTTATCATTATTATGCAATCTATATTCCACTTGGATTATGTTCATAATGAAATTTAAATGCTTGTAGTTCCTCTTCAGTTCTTAAGGATGTGACTTCTGTATACTTCATTTCTGAACTATATGCTTATGCGTTATGTGATGTCAGGCATTAGATGGCTTAGGGGAAATAGAGGTAGGGTTCTTTGTCAATTGGTTTTGTACTTTTTAGTATCATGTTTATGTGAGTGTTTATTCTGATTGTCATCTATGAATTAATCTTATGGGCTCTTATTAGTTAATATCTGTTTTGGTATCTGTGTAATCATTTGGGTTTCTATGTGTGAAACTGCATCTACGATTACCTGGTTGTATACCTATTGGTTGTTTATGAGATTATGAGCCTAGGGGAGATTGTTTAAGTGCATCTTAGGGGAGTGGCTTACAATAGGGGCCGAGACCCAAAGTGGTCAGCACCTGGGTAACCTATTGTAGGTTATGTAATTAAGTGATAACATAGTAATTAAAATGTGTAGAGACCATTAAAAAGATAATTTAGAGTATGACTATGATTAGAATTCCTCATATCTGAGAGAGAGTATTCTAATCCCACATGGATCATATTGAGGGTCTGGGGCCCAGAGTGGCCAGTTCGAGGGTAACTCAATGCTTGAGGGTCCGGGGTCCAGAGTAACCAGTCCAAGGTAACTCAAGTAGATAGACATGTGGTGACACTCCCATAGCATGTAGCCTAGATCATCTCTTGAGTTTTCTATTTATGCCTCTGGTTTAGTGTGTTCCACCTTTTACTTTATTTCTGTTTACCTTGAGTAGAGAGCTTTCAGGATTCCTTGCTCAATGGTTATCCTTGTTTGGTTTTGGTCATCTGATTGGGGTTTGTGGTCATCTCCTTAGCATGGTGGGGTAGGCCTTTGTGGTTCTACACAGATGGGTGGTAGTGATTCTTTACCATTTGAGATTTGACGTCCTGGTGCCGGTGTTGTTGATACTCCTGCAGTTGGATTCCATTATGGTTCTTCATTGTCTCTTCATTGTTGTTTTTTTTAATCTTATCTTCATTTATGTAATCCTATATTAGTGTATCACATGTGATACCTAATATGGACATTGTACTTTTATGTTAGATTTATTATTACATACCTTGCGACATGTGCAGTGGATGTTAGTTAATTAGTTATCATGGATGTCCATGAGGATTGTATGTTATAGTTGTAAGTTGCAATTGTATCATTTATGGTATGGAATCTTTTGTTATCTTTATTTAGTTGTTTTATTTGTTCTTAAGTAATTCTACGTCATGGAACCCTCGGGATTTGTAATCTATTTTGGATGTTGGTTTATTGTGAGTTAATGGTAATTGCTTTCTCACTATTGTTTATCTTGTTTGTTAACTTTAGAAAAAAAAAATATTCACCAAACTTAGTAGCAAGTTATAGGTTAATCTCTCCTGGGTTCCCTGGCAGGGCATTACACGACTAGCATATGTAGCTTGTAGTTCTTCCTTTTACCGAATGAATAGCATAGGTAACTAACTGATCTTATTTGATACCAATGATAATACTTAATGCTCAAATAGAGATAACACCATCTGTTGGCTCCATCCAACTTCCATCCACTTCTCCTCCTCCCAGCATTATTCAAGCCACATACAATGAGCCTCATGAGTTCACCCTTCTTCTTGCTATCATAGCTACAAAATCTTCCATCCTTCCATCCACTCCATCTAAAGAATCCATCCATACATCCCCCCAACATTCTATCCACACCAATCCTATCATGTCAAGATATTGTCCAAAAGCATGTTTAAGTACCCATAGATGAAAATCAAGATCCAATTCCTTCACTTCCTCTATTGCATGTTCTATTTCTTCCATCATCCCCAATCCAAGATCCAATACTTGCATCACCCTCAATCCAATATCCAATACTTCCATCACCTCCAATCCAAGATCCTACCATCCTAATTCCTTCATCTCAAGATTTGTTACCATCTCCCAATCCTAGTCAAAATCCCATCAACCTATCCTCTCCACTTGGGGACCCTCTAATTGAACCTATCCCAATTCCATCACTCTATCCTCTTGGTCCACTTACATTTATCAATGGCAGCCAACTTAAAGAAGAAGCAATAAGTTCCATATCTTCCACCACAGAGCCTAAAACTAGATGTTTATCTTATTCCCCAAGTCAGAAGTATCCTTGTTTGGATAAAATGCTCAAGAAATGGAATTATCAAGGCAAAGGCCTAGGGGATCATGAACAAGGAAATCTAGAGCCCATCCAAAATAAGAAACATCCAAAGTCATGTGGTATTAGTCACTCATCCAAAGAAGGAACTTCCTCTAGAAATGTTGGTATAGCTAAAGCCAGATTCAAGTATCATTCCAAACACACCATCATTGTCCCTCCAAAGCATACAATTCCATCTCTCCTCCTCCATCATTACAATCTAGGACAACCCATCACATTCCTCCTTCATCCTCTAAATCCATTTTGGTTCCCTATGTCCCAAAATCTACCATTGCATATCCTCTACATGCCTAATCCATTTTGGGTCCTTGCATCCCAAAATATCATCCCCCATCTTATCCTACTCAATCCTTCCCCCATCACACAATTCAAATTCCTAGTCAAGATCGACAAATGCATATTCCCATATCTCCTATCTACCAATCTCCTTCTATCTCTCCATCCATATTTCCTCCATCCCGCACATCTCCTCATATTCCTTCCAATGCTCCTCACAATAATTTGGATGCCAACTCAAAAATACATAAAGGAAACCATCCACAAATATCTAAAGATTTTCATGTCCACTCTAAATGACATGTTCAAGAAAATAAAAATCCAATCAAGAAATCCAATACATCTCAATGGCCACAAAGGTGAAGCAAAGCAAAAGCAAAATCCAATGCATCTCAATGGCAACAAAGACCCACCAAAGCTAAAGCAAGGACTATGTGGATCCCAAAGAAAAAAGTTGTAATGCATCTAAAAGAAATATCCATAATGGCATCCAAAGTTGCTAATCCACTGGCTAGTCAGTCTCCTCCTCCATCTTCTAAATCCATTTTGGGTCCCTATGTCCCAAGATCACCTAGCACAAATATTCCATCACATCCACCTCTATCTTCCAAAACCCATCCACTTCATCCACCTCCTCACAACATGTGCCAATGTTGGTCTTAACAACATCTCCCTATCATGATCACTTTTCATCATTCCATCCAAACACTTTCTACCACCATATCTCCCATTTTCCCCATCCCAACAAGGTTGTATCAACATCTAGACAAATTAGAAGGTCAACAATAAATCAAAAAGTCACCAAAAGATTAGCAACAAGTCAACAACAAATTAGAAGTCAACAACATTTTAGCAATAGATTAGAAAGGATTAGCAAAATTTAGAAACAAATCAAAATTAGCAGAAAGTCAACAACAAATCAAAGCCAGCAGAAGATCAAAGAAAAAATTTAGCACTAAATCAAAAAAATCCATAAAAACTGGAAAAATCAAAGAAAAATATCAAAAAAAAAGAAAAGAGAAAAACATTCGTCCAATTGTGAAAACTTGGCAATTCAAGTTCCTTGGACAAGTACCATGATGAAAACCTAGAAAATAGGCATCATGTGTAGGTCCCCCCAGTTCCTCTCTACAATTGGGGGTCATTCCCTTCTACTGCATCTTATCCAAAATTTCCTCTATTCGATTTATCTCTCACCTCCTTCATCCTCCTTTGGATCTTGATGATAAAATAGAGACCACCAGGTATACATGATTTTGGACACCTTTTCGGCATCCATCATGCCTTTTAGCCACCTATCCTCTATCTAATCCATTCTTCCTAGCTTCCATCTACCATCCTCATCCTCTTGTTGGCATATCTTCCATCCAATCATACCCCATCCTAAAGCCTTTGAATACATGAACTATCCTAAGAAGAGGGCACCCTATTCCTTGGTGACATATTCTTTGGAGACCTATCCAAAACCTTATCTTCCATCTCTCAATTGAAATCCTCCTCCAATCCAAAACTCCTAGCACATCCATCCTCCAAATCTTCTAGAAAATCCTCTATCCAATCCCTTAGCAATCCTCAATCCAATTCCTCAACATTCCTCTATCAAAATCCTAAGCAATTATTCCATCCAAATCCAAATCTTCCTCCATCCAAATCTCCTAGCAGGTCTTTCCAAATCCTAAGAAATCCTCCAATCCAAATCCTTCATCATTCCTCTATCAACAATCCTAAGCATTTCCTCCATCCAAATCCTAAGCATGTCCTCCATCCAAAACTTCTAGCATTTCTTCCATCCAAATCCAAGGCATTCCTCCAAACTCATCCAAAGCATTTCCTCCATCCAAAATCCCAAGTAGTTCCTCCATCCAAATCCTCAACAATCCTCTATCCAAATCTCCCAGCATTCTTCTATCCAAGTCCCTAAGCATTTCCTCCATCTTTCCATCAAGTGGTATCTTCCCTTGTCATTGGTATCTAGCTATAGGCTACCCCCATGCAATCCAATGTCATTCATCCATATCCAACTATTCCTAGAATTCTTCCAACATCTTCCAATGTTATCCATGATCCTCTAGCTATTCGAAATCCAACATCCAAGATCAAGCCAATTCATCCAATCTCATCCTTAGTCTTGTTCCTAATCTTGCGGGAATCCTTGATCTCAATCCGATCATCATCATTGGGATACATCCTTCCCAAATCCGTGTCATTTTAGGACACATCATTCATCATCAACCTATCCACCATCAGTCCATCTTGGCTTTCTAGTCCAATTGGGGCATCATCTTGCATATCTTTGGAGCTTCAACTTCATCCCTAGATCTTTTGTACATCCTATCTTAAGTCTTGTACCCCAATATTAGTTGTGTCTTCACCTAGTCTCATTTGTACATATGTGTCTTTAGGTCCCATCCTTTCCGTTAGTCATTCCTTGAGTCATTTTGACCTATCCAGCTCCGTGCTTCAACAATCATCCCTTGGTCCTTTTGAGGTTTGAGTGTCTTACCTATCTCTTTTCATAGGAATCCTTATCCCATCATCCACCATCTACTTTGTGTCATATCCTTTGAATTTCTCAGTCCTTATCCTAAATCAAAATCATCCTAGCACTACCCTTTGACTACGCATTGTATAGGGAATCTTGTACTTGTCTTTGTAGGCCTCATCATCTTGAGCAAGAGATTGACATACACTGGAAAGAACCCCATCATTCCAAAGATCAACATTCTATCTTAGGTTGTAAAATCCAATCCTATCCTCTGATCCTACATCAGGAAGCAGCAACTCATTCCTGACACTTAGCAATCCTCCACCATCCTCCATCAATCCTCAGCAAATCAATCATCCTCCATCATCCTACCTATGGAAAAAGGTGTGTGAGATACTTGTTATTTCATTTGTTCATTTGAATCTTTTCTTATCTTTAGAGCTATCCTGTAAAAATCTCCCTATGCATTGTACATATCAACATGTCATGTTGTACATATCCTCATCAATTTTGTAGCAATATTTGATTAGATATCTTGTCCCACCCATCCTTGCACTTCAACAACATCAATTGTTGAATATTCATGATCACTATGATTATCTTTGAACTTCATCATTTTCTAGCGAAAAACAACACTGATTATCCCCATCAATCCGTGGGTCCTCACAACTATATGCTTCTATATTATCTAGCCTAAGCCTAATCACAAGTCCGCACAGATGTATGTTTCTGTATTGTCCAACCTAAGCCTAATCATGGGTCTGCACAGATGTATGCTTCTATATTGTATGACCTAATCCTAATCATAGGTTTGCACAAATGTATCCTTCCTCCTGTCAGACCTAACCTTCCACCAATCACACTAGGTCTATGTTGATGTATCCTTCCACATGTTCAGATCAATCTTCCCACCATCAACAATCAATCTCTCTCCTTGGCAAAGCATTTTTTTTTGGAGTTATCATTTTGACCTTGGATTTTGTCCTTTGGGTCTTGTTAATATTTTACAGCTTCTCATTGTTCCTCTCCTCAAAGTCACCATGATCATTTATATCATGGTGTGTTGTGAATGAGGACAATTTGGGGCAAGGTCTTTTTATCTTTTTATTCTACCTATGAGTCAGTCATGTGTTTTTAGTTTCTCCAACATCATTTCGGCCATGCCTCCTCAGGGTTTCATGTGTGATGTTGGGGTAACCCTTTGTGTGCTTGTCTTTTGTGTTAGTCCTATGCAACACTGGTGACAAGGCCTCATGATCCTAGTATCCTTGGCAGGTCTCTAGCATTTCTATATCAAACTAGGTTGTGCTCTCAAAAATATCCAACGCATGGAGCTCCCTAATTCCACCATCCTGTATCATATAGATTCATCTTGCATCCTACATCATTAAGCATCATATTGCACTCATGCATATTTTCTCTTAGAAGTTTGGCTATTTATTTCCCCCTCCTTTCTCCTCCTTTCCCTTCTGTGTTCTTTTCGAGAAAATTCCACAAATTTTCCTCTTTGTGTTATTTTCTCGAGGGGGCATAACCGCTTATCCTCTATTCTAGCCCAAATTATTTAAATCAAGTTTGAGTATTTTCCAATATTTATTAATTATTAATTGATAAATTGACATAAAATATTTATTTAAATCCTAAAACCTTAGATATATTCTAGAAATCCCTAACCTCTTCTAGAATTTCCTAATCTCACCCTAAACCTGATTAAAAGGTGATTCCTACCCTTTTTAGTCTAACCCTTCAAACTTTGAGTTTGGGTCAAAACCCCTCATAAATACTTCTTACATCCTCATTAATGACTCTTACAAGCCATTAATGAATCCCATGTCTCTTCTTCCATTTGTATCTGCTTTGCACACTTCCCTAGTATTTCTCACACGTGTGTGAGAAACCTTAACCAAGTTTAAACCTTACCTTACCCTAAAATCCACCCCAAACCTTACCTCTGACCCTAACTCTCCTTCCTAACCCAAGCCCTTAGGAAAATCCTATAAATAGTCTCTCTTCCAAGAGAAAATTAATTAGTTAGCTTTCATCTTCATGCATTGTTATCATGCTTAAATATATCTAGACTTAGCATAGCATTTAGCATATATGTTAGATTAACTCTAATTTGTGATTTCTAAATCATCCTAGAATAGCTTAATGGATTAATCTTAGTTCATATTTCAAGATTTTCTAATTATTTAGCATCATATCATCTCTCATTTGGATAAAATCAATCTAGCTTAAGCATCCTTGCATCAATCCTCATCTTAGCATCATTAGGATCCTTGAGGCCTTAGGGACAAAATAGGTGTTCTATACCTAGTTTTGTGCCACTATGGGGTTCTCATGGTCCCTAATCTATCAAATTCACCCCTAATCATCATAAGGTGCCAGAATGTAGACTATGGTTTTGATCTATATCTATTCAGAATAGGTGTAAACAAGGAAAACGTTAGATTTAAATCTAGCAATTATATTAGTCCAAAACATAAACATAAAAAACCAAGCCACCTCAAATTGAGCCAAAATAGATGCATCTAAGCACTGTTTGATTTTCTCTAATAGAAGGGACATGGGTGTGCTCTCAAAACACATGGAGCATATCCATAATGATGACTGAGGGGGGAATTTGATAGATTAGGGAGCATGAGAACCCTATAGTGGCACAAAACCAGGTATATAACACCTATTTTTTCCCTAAGGCCTCAAGGATCCTAATGATGCTAAGATGAGGATTGATCCAAGGATGCTTAAGCTAGATTTATTTTATCCAAATGAGAGATGATAATTTGTCCTTTCTAAATCATCCTAGAATAGCTTAATGGATTAATCTTAGTTCATATTTCAAGATTAATCCATTAAGCTATTCTAGGATGATTTAGAAAGCACAAATTATCATCTCTCATTTGGAAAAAATTAATCTAGCTTAAGCGTCCTTGCATCAATCCTCATCTTAGCATCATTAGGATCCTTGAGGCCTTAGGGGAAAAATAGGTGTTCTATACCTAGTTTTGTGCCACTATGGGGTTCTCTTGGTCCTTAATCTATCAAATTCCCCCCTAATCATCATTAGGGATATGCTCTATGTGTTTTGAGAGCACACCCACATCCCTTCTATTAGAGAAAATCAAATAGTTCTTAGATGCATCTGTTTTGGCTCAATCTGAGGGGGCTTGGTTTTTTATGTTTATGTTTTGGACTAATATAAATGCTAGATTTAAATCTAACATTTGCCTTGTTTACACCTATTTCAAACAGATACATATCAAAACCGTACTCTACCACTTATCCTCTATTCTAGCCCGTGACATCTTATTTTCTTGTCTTTGACACCACGCCACTTGTGGCATCACATCAAAGAGGGGAAAAATGTAGACACCTAAAAATCCTTTAGAAAATAAAAGTATTTTTATTTTCAAAAAACCTCTGATGACATCATCATTTGTTAATTAATTATTTAATTAATTGATTAATTACTTTTTATGCCATTAAACCTCCTATTTTAATTAAACATCTTTAATTAAAGAATCCCTCCCCAAATCATTTAAATCAAGTTTGAGTGATTTTCCCCTATTTATTAATTATTAATTGATAAATTGATCAAAACTCTTTTAAATAAATAAAATATTTATTTAAATCCTAAAACCTTAGAAATCCCTAACCTCTTCTAGAATATCCTAATCTCACCCTAAACCTGATTAAAAGGTGATTCCTACCCTTTTTAGTCTAACCCTTCAAACTTTGACTTGTGCCAAAACCCCTCATAAATGCTTCTTACATCCTCATTAATGACTCTTACAAGCCATTAATGAAGCCCATGTCCCTTCTTCCACTCCTATCCCCTTTTCACACTTCCCTAGTGTTTCTCACACATGTGTTAGCAACCTTAACCAAGGTTAAACCTTACCTTACCCCAAACTCTACCCCAAACCTTACCTCTAACCCTAACTCTGCTTCCTAACCCAAGCCCTTAGGAAAATCCTATAAACAGTCTCTCTTCCAAGAGAAAATTAATTAGTTAGCTTTCATCTTCATGCATTGTTATCATGCTTAAATATATCTAGACTTAGCACAACATTTAGCATATATGTTAGATTAACTCTAATTTGTGCTTTCTAAATCATCCTAGAATAGCTTAGTGGATTAATCTTAGTTCATATTGTTGCCCAAAATTTTCTATTTTGCAAATTTGGCCAAGTCCTATTCCTAGGTCTCTGCTTTTGTTTTGTCAAGCACCTCAAAAGATTTCATGGTGTTATGCCTTATCCTCTGGCCTCTGCAATTTATCTTGGCCTCTGGTCTGCAAGTTTAAAATTTTCAAAAAGTAGTCGTTACCCTAAAAAAGCCCAAAAAGCCCTAAGCCCTGTTATGTTTCCTTGTTACTTTATAGGCAACTTAAGTGATTAAAAAGGCACGTGCATATTAGGTTTCTTCTTGTTCATGAGTTCGCTATGTCCTTCCGACGGTGTTTTAAGTCATTTAGCGATTCCACAAAAATGCCCTCAGTTGGGCATTCCCTTAATCGAACCCTGGGTTCACATGTAATTCGGCGAACTAGCCAAGCCCCTTTGTTCACGTATTCGCCTGGCTCAACCATTATTTATCAAAGTATCTCATGAATAAGAAGCCTTTGGTCACTAAATCACCAGGTCAAGGTGGGGTTAGTTCTGCAGGTAGCGGTAAGATTCTGCATCGAACGGTTGTCTTATAGTCTGAAGGAATATTCCAGGAGCATCAGATCATATGCCCACCGTAGATTTAGTATCAGGATTACTTGTCAGAGTGGGGTCCCAGTTAGGAAGATCTAGCGGCTGGCATATCTTTGCATAGGCTATTGTCAGAGCATGAGATCTTCAGACAACCGTTGATTTTCCCCTTTTGCTCAGTGTTGTAGTGTATTGTGGGTCCGATGCCATATATTCTGATTTGGCAACTCCTGGTTGGTCCACGTCTGTTGAGTCAGATTACTTGTCAATGGGTCCATTATCAGAGGGTCTACAGAGATGTTAGCAAGATTCATGATCTACGGTTGTCTAGTAATCTAATGGAATCTTCGGGGGCTATCAAATCATGCACCCACTGTTAGATTCAAATCCAATCTTGGGTGGGTCCAAATTTCTCAGAGTGGGCAATTAGATGGCTGGCATGTGTTCTCATGAATTGTGTTAGAGGTATAAGATCTTACGATGACTATCTGTTCAAAGGTATGTCAGCTGGGTGATTTGGCGATTTGGCTACTGAGGGAATTTAGTGTCCTCTATGTCTAGTGGTCCCGATAAAGTTTTATGTGTTTTGCTTGTTCACAGAATAGTTTAGTAGCGCTCCAAATGACTTTGTGATTCAGCAAATGCTTTGTTCGTTGAATCTCTAAATAAATTGGCAAGGGTGGAAAGTATTCTACGAATAAGAGATGGCTTTTAGTTGCGTGTTCATGGAATGGCTAAGGTTATTTAGTCATGCCCGGGGTTAGAAGTATTCAGCGAATCAACGATTAAAGAGCCATTTTCATGTTCACTAAATCGCTCGACCGGACTGGGGTTAGCCAAGGTATTAATGATTCTACGACAAAGGGAAATTGAAACCCAAGGTAAAGGCTAAGTTAGTTTTGCAGTCAAAGTGTCGATCCCAAGTAAAAAGGAAGATCTAACGGTTGGTTTTTAAAATAAGATTAAAGTTTGAATGCTAGCCATCCATGGATTAAATTTTGGTGCTATCTGTGACTGTTATTATATTTAAATTCAAATATCTAAGGATATCAGATTTTCATAGTTATGGTGAGCTCGAGTTGCAAGTAGGTAGATGGATCATGGCGGCTAGATTTTTTACAGGTATAAACATGAAATGGACACGCAAACACAAATATCTGATTAGTTGGGATATTTTCATGTGCATTTATGGCCAATTTGGATAGGTTTAGGGTTTGATTATTATATTAAAATTTATGTAAACCCTAATTAGATTTTTGCTCCTACCTGCGTGCATTATAGGAGATGTATTTATTGTTTTTTGGAGAGCTTTAGAGAGGAGAAAGTTCACATTTTGTAAAAGAGAAAAAATATCTTTTCTTAGAAGGCCATCTGAGACATTTTTTGATCCTCTGGTTTTCTACATTCTGTAACCTCCCATTGATGATTCAGATACTGCAGAGGTATTTTGTGACATCTTTTCTATCCCTATGCTTCCTTGTCTAAATTATCTCTTATTGAATTGAAGTATATGATGTTTGCAGTGATCTCTTAGGGTTCTTGATCCCTCTCTTTTTCTATAATTTTGTGTATCATTGTGGATGATTTGATGTGAATGCTTTTGTGGGTACACCTTAACCCCTTAACAATCTTGTCTCATTCCTATGCTGAGTTGTAGAGGTGAATGTTTGTCTGCAGGTTGTAGATTGTGTCTAAACTTTTAGGAATACTATTGTTTGTGAAAGCTCTCTCTCTTTCCCTGAATAGTCTTTTTCTATTGCAGACCCTTCTATGAAATATTTATGTAGGCCTATTTAGTGATTTGTGACCTACTAGACCTGAGTTGTTCATTAATTTCATCGTCTATACTAAGATCCAAACCCTTCATTTCAGTGTATCACCTAGTAGGATAGTTTGCTTTCAGTCATTTCCCTTTCAAGCATTCCTTCCATCCCTTTCCCTCAAAAGATTTACTTTCATGTCTAGAAGCAAATTAAGGTGATTATCCAAGAGGAACTAGCCTAGAACTTGGAGGTCTCATCTCAGTTAGCATAGGTCCCACAACTTGGAGATGATTCCCATGTTATACTAGGTTATCAAGACTACAAGAGCTTGAGACAAAAGTGCAAACTTAGTGTATAACACATATTTCAAGTGTTTCTAATCATTTAGTATCATATAATCTCTTATTTGGATAAAATAAATCTAGCTTAAGCATCCTTGCATCAATCCTCATCTTAACATCATTAGGATCCTTCAGGCCTTAGGGGAAAAACAAGTGTTCTATACCTAGTTTTGTGCTACTATGGGGTTCTTATGGTCCTTAATCTATCAAATTCCCCCCTAATCATCATTAGGGATATGCTCTATGTGTTTTGAGAGCACACCCACATCCCTCTTATCAGAGAAAATCAAACAGTGCTTAGATGCATCTGTTTTGGATCAATCTGAGGTGGCTTGGGTTTTTATGTTTATGTTTTGGAATAATATAAATGCTAGATTTAAATCTAATGTTTTCCTTGTTTATGCCTATTCTGAACATATATAGATCAAAATTGTAGTCTACAGTACTCTTGATAGGCTTGTCACCAAGCCAAAATAATTGATCATGAATTCAATTGAGCACTATCTTGACCCATTTCAGTTCCTCAAAAACAACAAAGTCTTTAAAATGTGCTAGGTTAATATGATTTACTTTCTAAAACTCATCTTTCAACACACCATTATCACATAGTGATGTATATTGGTTATAAATGTTTAAATCTCCCAATTCCTCTAACTTACACTGAATGTATACACACATATCCTCTAGATATGTAAAACTCTATGAGGTACATATGAAAATGTGCCTTCAGGATCATCTTTCATAGACTTATACGTGTGCAATTTGAATTCATATTGTTGTTTATCAAGAAAATTGACTATTTGAGGAGTGTCTATGATTTAACTGATGAATTTGACAAGATTTTACTGAGATATATACCTTTTTACTTTGCACTAGGGTTTGCACACTAATTTGGTTGATAGCTCAAATTTTCATTGAATCTCCTTCTACCCAAGTTCTTAGTTGATCTCTAGAAAGAAAAGTGTCAAATTAAATGTCAAGGCACCTTTTTATCCTTCAATTTCAATCTGATTTCCTCATTAAATATCATTCGTAACCTAACCTTCCATAAAGTTGACATAACTAGTGATTGGTAAATTTGCCTATGATCATCGATATGATCATGAAAAATCTTGTGATTTCAATCATATCCTTCCTAAACCAATCTTCAACTAAATATTTCATTATAGTGATTTGATTCACAAGGTGACCAAGGATTTTTTGATGAAAACTCCCCCTACGTCTTATAACCTAATTCAATATTGATGAATGATTCATATCAGAAGATGATGTGATCTATCTAGAAACATCAATGTGTTCTTTCTTAGTCCATGTCTTCTTCATATCCTTTCAAGTTTCATCAACTAGCATGCTCTTATTTTATTTGGCATTTGATCTATTGTTAGATTTGCAATACCAAGAAATAAGTCCTATCTTCCAGCAATTAAGACATGTTTTGTTTCTCTTTCCATTCCTTGTAGTACCTTCATTGCCATTTCTTGCATTGATATTTTCAACTAAACCATTCATTATACAATTTCTATCTATATGACCAACATTGTCGCATTTATAACAAGTAACATTATGATTCACATACCTTTGATTTGTTTGATTAGTCCTCAACCTAAAATTCCTTGCAATTTGACCCAAGCTATTACATTTGAAACATGTAGGATTACCTTTTCTTCTAGGTCTTGTATCAGGTCTTTTCTTTGATCTACATTAATTGGATTTGTGCCCATACTTGTGATAGGTGAAACAATAACCTAAAAAAGATCTAGTATATGAATTGCTTCGGAATTCCCTTTCCTTGTGACCAAATTTGTTGCATGTGAAATATCTATCATTGAATGTATGTTCATTTTATTTCCTTTTAGATGAATCCTTAGGCTGCTCAGTCTAAGATTCTTTGGTAGTTTTAAAAAATTCTCCCTTTTCATATCACAATCCTTTCTTTTCACCATGTAATCTTTGATTTTCAATCTATTCATAAAGTTTTACAGTGCTAGATCTAAACTTTTCTTGAATCTCTT
Organism: Chamaecyparis obtusa; assembly: GCA_027943335.1. Taxonomy (NCBI): domain Eukaryota; kingdom Viridiplantae; phylum Streptophyta; class Pinopsida; order Cupressales; family Cupressaceae; genus Chamaecyparis; species Chamaecyparis obtusa. The sequence continues at coordinate 879,915 of BSBK01000786.1, forward strand.
TGGTGTCATCTAGATCTCCTCGTAGTATCTCATTAACTCTTTACAATTATCACTCATTATGTTTAGATTCTTTAAGGTAAATCTATAGTTGTCCAATATCGGCATTTATCTTGTAGCATTCTTTAATTTTATCCTTAAAGTGTATTCTTTGTTTATATTTCTTTAGTCATCTTGATTAGCATGGCTTCCATATCATTCTCTAGGTTGTCTCTTTATTTCAAAATCATATCATATTCTTTAGGTTCATCCTCTCCATTAGAAATAGATTCATTTTTTTCTTTGATAACTGATCCACAAGTTCTTTCCTTTTGTCTCTAGATTGCCTTAAATGCTCTTTCAGGTTGTTAATCAATTTATCAACACTTCTCAATTTGTATTCCAAACCAAGGATATGCATATTAGATTTGTTTAAATCCCCAAGTGCATTCAAAATCTTCTTTTGAGTACTATTAGATGCTTCCATTAGGATCTTCCTCAAGCTATTAAACTTTTTCCAAGGAACTAAGCTCTGATACGAATTATTAGACTAGGAAGCACTGAGAGGGGGGGTGAATCGGTGCAACAGTGTTTTTTAATTTTCTCAACTAGTTCAAAAACTTAAATCCACTAATAAATGAAAGAAAACATAATAGAATAAGCACACAAAGAATCATAACACCATGATTTATTTTTGAGGAAAACTCGGTTAAGGGAAAAACCCTAGTGGGGATGATACCCACAAATATCTCACTACTTCAGTAATAAGTCCCATGTCAAATGTATAAGTACATATGAAGGGAATTCACATGTATTCAAGCTTACATCCTAGAGCTTATAGCTCAATTATAAAATCCTGATCTGGCCCTCAGTCAGGTTCACCAATCAAATAAATATTACAATATAGAAAGGACTTATAGTCCCAAAATTGAACTGGCTATTAGCATCAATAATGCCAATACTATTCCAATGAAGCTCCAAGAATATCATAAACTACCAATTTTAACATTAATATATCTTTCACATCACCACACAAACATCCATACTCTTCTCATAAAAAACTCAATCTTATTTACCCAATCATAAGCCCAGAAACATCAACTAGGTTGGATCTAATAAATAAATATGAAATGTGTACTTCCCTTGAGAAAAAACACTGATCAAAACTCAGTGCTAACCTGTAACAATAAAAAATTATCATGTAGGAGGTCGACTCTAACTAGATCTACCATCTAAATGATCATATCATTAGTTTGATATGATCATTGATCGATCCTTTAATCAGTGAAAACCTAACCTATTGGGAACATGCATGATAGTCAAACATTAGTCATAACAGCATATACCTAACATATAGAAAAACCATTTGCAAGACACCTCAGATTGAGCTTAAACAAGAGCACCTTGTCACCGTTTGATTTTCTCTTTGAATAGGGATGTGGGTATGCTCTCAAAACACAACAAGAATGTCCCCAATATTTTTTAGGAAGGATTATGACCATTTAGGAACCATGGATACCCTATAGTGGAATAGAATCAGGTATGTGAACCTGGTTTGTCCCTAGAGTTCCAAGGAACCAAATGAAGCTATAATGCATATTTGAGCTATAAATGCTTATGCTAAGTTTATTTTAACCAAAGATAAGTTTGATATGGATGAAAATGATATGAAAAGCTTGAAATGAACTATATTCAATCCATTAGGCTAAGTTAGTGTGAGTTATAAAGCTTGAAAGATAAGTAAATCTAACAATTAGGAGATATGCTAAGATAATCTAGAAGTAATTTAACATTATAAAAATGCATGAAATGATATGTGAATTGGTGAAATGCTCTTGGAAGGGAGGCTCTTTATAGGAGTTGAGGAAGGGCTTGGGTTAGGAAGGATGGTTAGGGTCAGAGTCAGGGTTAGGGGTAGAGTTAGGGGTGTGGTTAGAGGTATGGTCAAGGGGATAAGGGTTAAGGGTTTCTCACACATGTGTGTGCAACACTAGGGAAGTGTGCTAGGGGATCAAGATGGAAGAAGAGACATGGGTTCTCATTTATGGTTGTAAGAGCCTTAAATGAGGATGTAAGGAGCCATTAATGAGCATGTAAGGCTCATTAATGAGGGGGTTGATCAGAAGTCAAAGGATGAGGGTTTAGACTAAGAGGGTTAGGAATCACCCTCTAAGAAGGTTTAGGGAGGGATTAGGAAAGTGAGGATAGGTTTAGGGTTTTCTAGAAGATATCTAGGGTTTTAGGATTTTAAATAAATATTTAATTTATTTAAAGGATTTTTGAGACAATTTATTAAATAATTAATAAATTGTAGGGAATATCATTCAAATTGGATTTAAATGTTTTTGGGAGGGATTATTTAATTAAATATCTTAAATTAAAATAGAAGGGATAATGACAAGAAAAATGAATTAATTAATTAATTAATAAATGATGATGTCATCGGGACTTTTAATCAACTAAAATATTTTTAATTGACATGTAAATTTTTAGGTGTCTACATTTTGCCCCTCTTTGATGCAATGTCGCAAGTGGTGTGGCATCAAAGACAAGAAAAAAAGATGCCCCAAGCTAGAATTTAGAAGATAAGGGGTTGTACCCCTTCGAGAAAATAACATAAAGAAGAAACTTTATGGAATTTTCTTGAAAAGAACACATAAGGGAAAGGGTGAAGAAAGACGGGAAGGGGGGAGAAACAAATGTCATTCCAAGAGAAAAGATATATGAATTTAATATGAGGTAAGATGTAGGATGAAGTTATATGAAGGATGCAAGATGCAATATTAATCTATATGATGAAGGATGAGGAGGATTTAGGGAGCTTGTTGTGTAAATATGGAGAGCACAACTTAGTTTCATATAGAAGTATTAGAGACCTCCCAAGGTTACTAGGAACACAAGGCCTTGTCACCAATTTTGCATAGGAATGATGCAAAAAGAAGCATGCAAAGGTTTTCCCCAGAATCATGCATGAACCCAAGAGGCGGCATAGTGGAAACGATGCTGGAGAAACCACAAATAGAAAATTAACATGCAAGAAGAAAGATCAAAAGACCTTGCCTCAGAGTGTCCTCATTTGCAGCAACCATGATATAAAGGATCATCACGAATTTGAGTAGATAACAATGAGAGGCCATAAAAGATAAATAAGATCCAGAGGAAAAAATCCAAGATTGCAATGATAACTCCAAAAGACATCTTTTTCCAAGGAGAGAGATTGATTATGATTGATGGGGGGAGATTAGGTCAAAATGAAGGATATATCCTACACGGACCCAGGTTGATTGATGATGGAGGATTGGGTCAGATAGGAGGAAGGATACATTCGCAAGGACCCATTTGATGAGGAGACTAATGTGTTGTTTGTAAATGATGAGTCAAGGATAATCATGTGAATCAAAGATAGTCAAAAAAATGTTGTTGAAGTACGAGGATGGGTGGGACAAGTTATATGATCATAGCTACTATAGGACTGACAAGGATATGTATAGTAAGACATGACGATGTGGTACAAAGGATGGGAAGATATTTACAAGAGAGCTCAAAAGATAAGAAAAGATCCAAAAGAACTAATGAAATAACAAGTATCTCACACACCTTTTTCCATAGGTAGGATGATGGATGATGATTGAGTTGATTTGATTTGATGAGCATGGTGGAGGATGGTGGAGGATTACTAAGTGTCAGGAATGAGTTATTGTTTCCTAATGTAGGATCAAAGAGGATAGGATTGTCAACCTAAGATAGACTATTGATCTTTGGGAGATGGGATTCTTGCTAGTGTATGCCAATCTCTTGCTTGAGATGATGAGGCCTATAAAGACAAGTACAAGATGCTCTAGAAAATGCTTAGTCAAATGGTAGTGTTGTGATGTTTTTGATTTAGGATAAGGATTAAATAAACTCAAAGGATATGACATGAAATGGATGGTGGGTAACCGGGATAAGGATTCTCATGACAAGAGATAGGTAAGACACTTGAACCTCAAAAGGACCAAGGGATGATTGTTGAAGCTCTTAGCTGGATAGGTCATGATGACTCGAGGGCTAACTGATGTAGAGGATGGGACCTAAAGACACATATGTACAAATGAGATTATGTGGAGACACAACCGATGCTATCTACAAGACTCAGAATAAGATGTATAGGGGATTTGGGGATGAAAATGATGCTATAAAGATATGCAAGATGATGTCCTAGTTGGGATGGAAAGCCAAGATGGACTGATGGTGGCTAGGATTGATGGATGATGTGCCCCAAAATGACACAAGGATTTGGGAAGGATGCATCCCAATGATGATGATTGGATTGAGATCAAGGATTGCTACAAGACTAGGAACAAGACTAAGATTGTGATTGGATCAGTTAGCTTGATCTTGGATGTTGTACTTGTATGTGTAAAATTTGTACCTAGTTGTGGACACAACACTTCAGTAAAACATTAGAGGTTAGCAAAATTAAAATCTACAAGTAATTGAAACTAAGCTAACTAGGTGATTTACTGCCTTCTAGTAGATGTGAGTATGTATTCTCAGATCAGACTGAGATTAGTGACAATGCAACACCTAAATAAAGGATTTAATGCAAAAAGATGAATGTAGAATGGATGCATATTTAATCTATTTTTTTGGATTTTGTATGCAATTAAGATTGAAAAACTTGATATGAATATAATCTAGAAATGAAATTGAGATGACATGCAGATTTATCTAAGATTGATATGAATTGATATGAAAAATATGAAAAACTATGACCAACAATGAAAGATCTCACAAATCTGTTAGATTTGACAAACGCAAATCATCCCAAGAACACCTGCATGCAAGACTGTCACAAAGAAGAAGCAAAAAGATAGAAAGCTATGGCGGCCAAAAGGCCAGAGACTGCAAAACCATGTTGCAAGAAAATAATCTTCTATTAACAATGATGAAAAAATACAATCTCCTTATTGAAATGAAAGAAGTGAATCCTTATAAAAGGAAACACGAAACCCTAAAGGCTAAAACCCTAAAGAATTATAAAGTGCCTAAGTGAAACTTAAGCCTAGAGTATGATAAACTAATAATTAAATGATTTAATTATTAGCTAACATAAGACTACTCTAACACCCCCCCTTAAGTGTAACTTAGGGAGAAGCAAAAAAAAGCTAAACTACTGCAGAAAGAAGGAAAGATGGGTCCCGGCAACTAGGCCTGATCAGGTACCCAAACATAAAGCAAAAGATGTCCCAGAGAAAGGAACAAGAAGGGAGCAAGAAACTCCTCTGAAGCATGTCTGAAAACTCTGTCAGAAGATACTGCTGGAACCCCCACTGAAGTGCATGACTAGGTAGAGAAGACAAGTGTCTGAAGAGCTGATCAATCGAACCAGGAAGCAATAGAACCAACAGGTGAACCCCCCCATAATGCTGAACTGGGAGAGGTGACAGGAACACTGAAATGCGATGCCAAAAATAGCTGCAGAAGAAGAACCAGGAACACCAACAGTGCAACAAAAGCACACACACAGGATAAAGGGCGGTGTCATAGACACAGTCTACATGGGCTAATTTCATGGAAGGTACGCTCACTTGACAAGAGTGGATGCGCCTATAGTGGCAAATGCATCAGAATCCCCCCATGGCACTTTATAACTGAGTGCGAATACTAAAATTGAACCAGGTGAAAAAGATCCCAGAAATGCAGAAGAGGGCACTTTATCGCAGTGCATTTACAGAACAAAGATACATCAGAAAGAGCATGCAAGCTCAGAAGTCAGAAAGAAGAGTGCACGAAGAAACCAGAAGAAGAGATCCCCGGACCTGTAGAACCAAGCACACCACCAGAGGGCATAAACTGCATAACTCGGAGGAGTGAAAACTTGGAGTAGAATCTGGAAGAAATACCTCTGCCACTGAATAGTACACAGAATCAGCTTTCCGACGATATCTCGTTTGCCGAAAAAGGAGTCCGGATGAGCCAGATATGACTCCCGGAAGGCAAAAAAAGACATCAGACTTCAACAGAAAAAAAAGCTATTGAAATGGTAGAACCCAAAACCCTAACCTCCTTCATCGGAAAGAGCTCGGAAAGAGCTTTTCGACGATATAAAGAAGTCAGAAAAAGGCCCCCGTATGCTCCAGATACGGCCAAAAAACCCAGCTACCCCTAGAAAAAGCTCTAAAAGGACAAAAAAAATATATATTTAAGCCCCGGGGGCTGGAATTACAAAGCCCCTGGGTGCATGGCGCACGCAGGGGGCTGGAGCTGGAGCTCCCGGTCGGTCATATGACCGGCCGCTGAGGGCGGCGGAGCCGGCGGAGGCCGCAGAGGAGCGGGGCCGGAGCCGCAGAGCGGAGCGGGGCCGCGGAGGGCGACGGAGTGGTGGCGGAGCCGGGGTGGGCAGCAGCGGGGCGGGCCATGGGTGGCGCGGTGGTGGGGGCCGTGGCTGCTGCAGTGGTGGGGGCCGCGGCTGCGGTGGCCGCTCGGGCGGTGGCCGCGGCTGCGGTTGCTGCTATGCAAAAAAATTTTGCCTCAGATGCCACTGTGTCCAAAATGGACAAGTTTTATATGGATTTAGGGGTTCTTGGGCCTTCCGGACACAATGGTGGTGTCCGTTTTTGCCCAAGGTGAGCCAAATTTTGGCTCCCCCCCAGATCCACAAAAAAAAACTTCTGAAACCCTCTGTGCTTCAATAAAACTCGAACAGCCAGCAGCAAGATGGCTCTGATACCATGTTAGATTTGACAAACGCAAATCATCTCAAGAACACCTGCATGCAAGACTGTCACAAAGAAGAAGCAAAAAGACAGAAAGCTATGGCGGCCAAAAGGCCAGAGACTGCAAAACCATGTTGCAAGAAAATAATCTTCTATTAACAATGATGAAAAAATACAATCTCCTTATTGAAATGAAAGAAGTGAATCCTTATAAAAGGAAACACGAAACCCTAAAGGCTAAAACCCTAAAGAATTATAAAGCGCCTAAGTGAAACTTAAGCCTAGAGTATGATAAACTAATAATTAAATGATTTAATTATTAGCTAACATAAGACTACTCTAACAAAATCGCCTATCGCAAGTGCTTAATCCTTCAATCACAAATTCGCCAGAGTAGTTGTGCAAATTCGAGGTGGGTGAATTGTGAAGAGCTGAGCCTTGATTTTATAGAAATCCAGGGCTTTGAGGATGCATGAGAAAAGCCATAAATCATTCTTGATGAACTTAGGTTGATTTTTGAGTTATCAAGAAATCAGAGAGAATTAACTCATAAAACCATGCAAAAACAACTTTGTAACTCAAATCAGAAGTTTAGATCAACTTTCAACTCAAAATAGATGTTGAGTTTCCAAAAGATAACAACTTGAATTGATTTTCTGATTTAAAGTTTAACTTCTCTTTCAAATGTGCATAGATAATTATGAATTAATAAATAAATAAAGAGATTTATCTTCAACTTAACTGATTTTTGAATTAAAACAATTGATTTATGGGTTAATCAATTATTAAATCAAACTTTATTCAAAAACTATATTATTAAAACTTGACAACTGACTTTAATTAATTAAATAAGAATTTAATCAATTAGTCATAGGATATTTTGATTTATTGTCAAAATAAAATAATACAACTTAGGAATAAATGTAATTAAATCTAATTAAATAATTAAGTGGTAGTATTAAATCTAATTAATTAAATATCCATCATATTCAAATAATCAAACTTTAGGATAAATAGGATTTATCGCCAAATAATTATTAAATTAAAGATAATTAGGATAAATAGGAATACTCCCCGATGCATAATTTAGGATAATCAATTAGGATTCGATAATGTGCATATGTGCCTTGGGTTAGGACTTTGATGTCGATTTCGATCGAATTGAAGTTTTAGGAGGTTAATGAACCTATAGCCCATTTTTGGGGTATTACATCTTGCCCCTCTTTGAATTACTGTGCGAAGTGCAGTGGTTCAAAGATAGTATGTGTATGATCTTGAAACTGATTTTAAAAGATGAACCGAGTGAGAAAATTTAAAGATGTTATGTCCTGATTGGCCAAAGATAATGTTAACTATAGCAACAATGATCTGATGATTACGAAAAAGTATCAAAATGCCTGATTATGAACCTTATAATTATGAAGAAGTGAGTGACCTAATTCCAGACCTGATTGTCCAAAGGAATCAATATTGGTATCACATCTAAACCCTTCAGTTGCGAAGAACCAAGGAAATGACGCTAATGAATCGATGGTTACGAAAAGTTGATACAATTTACAAGATAGATTATGATACTAGATTGATATGGATCTCGATGAATCTGATATGCCCAAGAAATGATAGATTTGCCCCAAGTGATGAGGTCTTTTGATGAATCAGCAACTAGATGTGGTTGTTGTCTTGATTACTGAGGAAAGATTTGATTGATAGAATTAGATTGACAGACTTTGAATGATGTACAATACCATGCCCCCTTCAGGATTAAAATTGAAATCTGACAAGAAAAGTTAGCATTGAATAGTTTAGAAGCATGTTAATTGATTTGAGAAGTGGTTATACACGTCCAAGAATGTGTTCTGCATTGTTTGGAGGTCTTGGAGACCAAGTTTGACTAGGGTTTAACCATGAGTTGACCATGGTTGACCAGGCTAAAATTTCAATAGTTTGATGTAAGATAATCAGTTAAGTTGAATTCTAGATTTCTGTGATGATTGAAGGTCGATTATGCAAGCAGTTAACAATATAAATGATCTCAAATTTTGATTTTGATCCCAAAAATGGATTCTATTTACTATTTTGTTGGAGGGACCTTCATACAATGCTCAATCCTTGTGTCATGTTTAACATAGTTCTGGAGAATTGTTAAGCATTTTAAGTGTATGCAGCAATTTGTGAGATCATGCAATCATGAAAAATGTAAAGTGACATGCAGAATGAAATGCAACCTAGGACCTAGGACTTAGTCATTGATCATGTGTCGATCATTTTCATCATTGAACTTTTAGGTAACCAAATAAATCAATACAACATCCACTAGCTAGGAAACTATATAGACATATGAATATTGATTTGTATGCACAAGAATCAATACAATGCCCACTGGTTAGACAACCATAGACATATGAATATTGATTTTATTTTTGGAATGTCAGATTAGATATAAGCACCAAGGTACAAAGGCCAGGATGATTTGAATATCATGTCCATTTTGATATAGAAATTTGTATAAGCATCAAAACATAAATGTCGTGATGACCATAATACACCTTGTGGTACAAACACATCAAGCAATCAAGAGATCATTCTAACTCCAGTGTGAATTTACCTGTAGTGACCCTTTATCATTCACCTCCTTAGGCAAAATCGCATTTCATAGTAGGAGAAATAACTCACTCAAAAAGATAATAGTTAGATCAAACTTCCTTGAATTTTCTAGGTATCAATGGTCGAGCTACTCATGGCCATCCAATACGAGATGAAGGCTCTTACAGATGTACACCATTTCAATCTAGAATTTCCAAAGTTGTTAGATTTTCACATACAAGCAGAAGACAAAGAAAATATTATGCCCTCATTCATCACTCTCTAAATCCTGAAAAGGACATCATCAAAGAGCTCGAAAGGACACAATATGAAAAAATCTCAATGCGAATCAGTAAGCATACAAGGAGATAAAAGCATGAAGTACATATCGTTTTCAGTTTGTGTTGATGTTTGATTGTGTTGTTGTAGATGCAAAATCCTTTCTGGAGAGGAGATTGACTGACTGACTCGGATGAAGCTTCAAAGGACTCTGACTGGATATGACACGTTTGAGGTATACTGGAGACCATAGGATATGACATTGATTGACCCAAGGTTTGAACTTTGATAGGATACAGACGCTTTGGCCGAATGGTGCATAGATCGACTTTATTGAAAATAGGACTGCGAAAACAAACCAGGAGGTATGTACAAACTAAAGCAGGACTGAAAGCTGGGAAAGACCAAGATTGCATTGATAGATGGAGCATTTTGAACAAGTGGCACCCATTTATTGGGTTTTTACCATCTTGGCAGAGATTCTATTTTTGCTACAAAGGTGCATGTTTCCAGGTTTTCACCAAGGCACTTTTTCTTTTTCTCATTTTTTTGTATTTTTCATTTTTTCAATTTTTTTGGACTTTTGATATTTTTTGTACTTTTTTATTTTTTGATTTTTTTTGTGAATCATCAAGGTGCCTATTGCTAGGTTTTCACCAAGACATTCATTTTTTTAGGACTTTTTCCAATTTAAAAAAAAAATTTCAAGATATTTTGCAAAGACTGAATGCCTTAGGCATATAATTTCTTTAGATGGAGAATATTGATTGGTTCTCAGAGCTATTCGCCATCAGTCATTGAGAGATATTCTCCATCATTCATTGAGAGTTGATAGGCTCCAGAGCCAAAAGTAGCAATGATAATAAAGGGACCCAACCAGTTGGGTTCAAACTTCCCCTTGTGCTTTGTATGTGATTGATTTTTAGGATTCTCTCTCAAGACTAGATCGCCAACTTGAAATCCTCTATGTCTGACTTTCTTGTTGTAGCCTCTAGACATTATTTTCTAATATACTCTAAGATGATCATACACTGCTTGTCTGCGCTCATCTAGTAGTTCAAGTTCTTGCAACCTAGACACTCTGTAGTCATCATCAGTTACCAGGCCATGCATTCTGATTCTTAGTGATGGGATTTCAACCTCAATAGGCAGTACCACTTCAAACCCATAAACTAAACCAAATGGTGTAGCCCCAATAGGTGTTCTGATACTTTTATGTAGGCCCAGAGAGCTGGATTGATCATGAGATGCCAGTCTCTTCCTATTTTATTAACTGTGCGATGCAAGATTTTCAATAGATTCTTGTTTGAAGCCTCTGCTTGTCCATTCCCTTGAGGATAGTAGATTGATGACCAATGTTGTGTAATCTTGAATTTGGCACATAGATCATCTAAGTCTCTGCTCTTGAATTGTCCACCATTATCTGTGACTATAGAATGTGGAATACCATACCGACATATGATGTAGTTCAAGATGAACATTGATATTTGTTTGCCAGTTTCTTGAGTCAAAGGGATTGCTTCTACCCATTTTGTGAAATAGTTTGTAGGTGTAATAATATGGGTATGTCCATTAGAAGAATGAGGATGTATGGCTCCTATAAGATCAAATGCCCATTGGTGAAAAGGCCATTATTTAGTGAAGGGAATTAGATCTCTCCCTGGTGCATGAATTAAGTTACCATGTACTTGGCACTTTTGATAGTTCTTAGCGAACTTGATAGCCTCTTTCTCCATTTAAGGCCAATAGTACCCAGCCCTAATAAGTTTTCAAGCTAGTGTTAAACCATTTGAGTGCAACCCACATACACCCTCGTGGACTTCCTCCAATGCACGTTGAGACTCTTCCCATTCTAAACATCTAAGTAGTGTACCATCTAGACCTCATTTGTATAGATCATTACCAATGATGACATATCAGGATGCATTGTGGATACGGTATCATTTTTCATGGTAGTTAAAGGTATCGGGAATGATTTGGTCTTGGAGATAGGAGAAAAGGGTTTTATATCTAGATGAATCATGACCTACAATAGTATAGATCATGCAAGTATCAGGGGAATCATATGCAGGATAAGATAGTGCTTCCACCAGGAACTTGTAGTGTAGCTCATGTTCAGGCTACTGTAATAAAGTAGAGAGTGTTGCCATAGCATCAACAGCCTTATTCTTTGTTCTAGGTATTTTCTCAAAGGTGATAGATATGAAGTATTTCTTTAGATCATCTACCATTCTCTTGTATGGAATGAGCTTTTCATCTTTCATTTGGTACACACCATTCACTTGATGGATAACTAGTTGTGAGTCCCCATGAATGTGTAACTCTGTCACTCTCCACTCAATTGCTATTTTCATACCATTAAGAAGGGCTTCATATTTAGCAATATTGTTTGTACAAGGAAACTTGATTATGATTACCTTAGGAATTGAGTATCTTTGAGGAGTGATAAACAATATGCCTGCTCCAGATCCATTCTATGTATAGGGCCATCAAAGAACAATTGCCATTCTCTAGAAGAAAGATTCATGATAGAGGAATCTGGGAATTCCATTTGCATTGGTGTATCATCAAACATAGGTGCATCCACCAATTCATCAGCAATAACTTGGCCCTTGATAGCTTTTCTTTCAACATATTCAATGTCAAATTCACTTAATAACATCACCCATTTAGCTAGTCTACTTGTGAGGGAAGCTTTGCTTAGTAGGTACTTCAATGGATCAATTTTAGCTACTAAATGTGTGGTATGAGCCAACATATAATGTCTTAGTTTTTGTGATGCAAATATCACAGCTAAACAAGCTTTCTCAATCATAGAATAGTTCTTCTCGTATGCTACCAATGTTCTACTGATATAGTATATAGCTCTTTCCTTCTTATTCTCATCATGTTGTGCAAGCAATGCCCCCACTGATGTATCTATTGTGGAGACATATAAGATCAATGACTTCCCTTGAATAGGAGGCATCAAAATAGGGGGATTTGACAGATATTTCTTGATATGATGAAAGTTATTTTAGCATTCGTCGTTCCATGCAAATGTCACACCTTTATGTAATGTCTTTGTAAAAGGTTGTGATATGTCTACTAACTGAGATATGAAGAATCTAATAGATTGTACTCTCCCTTGTAATGTTCTCATTTGACTGATATTCTTGGGAGGTTGCATCTCCATGATGGCTTTAACTTTAACTGGATCAACTTCAATGCCTTTCTTTGAAACTATGTATCCTAAGAGCTTTCCATAAGTGATGCCAAAAGCACACTTCTTAGGATTGAGTCTGAGACTAAATTTTTCCATTCTATTGAGTAGCTTTCTCAAATCATTTAGATGTTCAATTCTTATCATAGATTTTGCTAAGGTATCATCAACATAATCCTCCATAGTTTGATGCATCATGTCATGAAAAATAGATGTCATCGCTCTTTGATATGTAGCACCATCATTCTTAAGCCCAAATGGCATGAAATTCCAACAGAAGGTAGCCCACACACATGTGAAAGTAGTTTTCTCTTGATCCTCTAGAGAAATTTTTATTTGATTATATCTGGAGAAACCATCCATTAAAGAATACATCTTGAAACCCGCAGTCATGTCCACTATCATATCAATGTTAGGAAGTGGAAAATAATCCTTTAGGCATGCTTTATTCACATCTCTAAAGTCTGTGCACACTCTGATTGATTTATCTAGTTTAGAAATAGGTACAATATTTGAGATCCATTCAGCATAGTCAATAACACAGATGAATCCGACTTTTAGTAGTTTCTCTAATTCAGCTTTGACCAAGAGTGCAACATGTGGATGCATCTTTCTTAATTTTTTCTTAATAGGTTTAACCCTTGGAGCTATAGATAAATGTTGCATTATAAGATCGGGATCCAACCCTGGCATATATGAATATTTCCATGCAAAGTTGATCTTCTTTTTTGTTAAGAATGTGGTAAATTTTTTCTGCTCTTCTTCTGATAAGGATTGTGCTACATGGATTAACTGTGGTTCTTCTTCTATTCCCAAGTTAATAGATTGAGTGGGCTCAATTAGAACTAGAGATTTGTCATGTAAATGACTTGGAAGGACATCAAATATCTCATCCTTAGGTGCCTCAGAGAGGTTTTCACCTTCGGATGCGTCTTTTATTTTTACTTTTATAGGTTATGAGACTGCCACAAAGTGGTTTTCACCCTCAAAAGTCCTTTTCTTTTTATTTTTATTCGTATTTTTTTGACTAAGATACTTGATGTCGGACTCTATCATGCTAATGCTCGGTTCACTGATGGAAGTCCTCATAGGCTCAACTGCATTTAGGTATCAAGCAAGGGCATATTCATTTGGGAAAGTATAGATACCTTGGATTGGATTTATGGAAGTTTGGTCAAGAAGTTCAGGATGTTGGATAGTCACAGTGGGAAAGGATTAGGAAATAGTGTTTATGGATATGGATCTATCATCATTGGTCCTAACTCGACACTCGAGTTCAAAGGTGATATTACAACTTAAGATGTTCAATTCATGAATAGGCTCAATGTCATTGTGGGAGTCCACTTTAGCCATTGGTGGATCAGACTCGTTAAGCTCATTATTTCACCCTAGACTTACATTGGGTTTAGGCACATATTGGTGAATAACATCAATATGTTTCTCTATGATAAGTTCATTTTCTTCTGGAATGACTCCCCATTTATAGTCATTAGATTCTTCATCTATGCCTCTATGAAATTTAAGAACATGAGTAAAGTTAGGATGGATACCCCAGGAAGGGTTACCCTCAAATTATTATTTGAATTCATACTAATGGGAATCTATTTCAAAATAACTACCACCTTCCTCTTTGTCTATTTTATTTCCTTCGAGATCAACTGGTTCTTGTGGTGTAATTTTCTCGTGTTCTATAGTAGGTTCTTGTGTTTCTACTACATTGATTATTTTTACTGGATCATCTTCAGCTTCAAGGAGGTCTTTTATTTCTTTAGGCAAATGCTCATAAGGAATGAGCTCCTTTGTGGTCTCTGAATCATCACTATCAAATTGTTGTGTTGTTTCCTCTATTGGTTCAATCTATTCTAAGACATGTGGGGAGTTCTTGCTAAGATAAAAAGGCCTTTTATTATATCCTAGACCTATTTTATTCTTGTTTATTCAGCCATGATGGTCAAGCGGTGATAGAATAACTTTACTCTATAGTCCTAGAGGTCCTTTTCCTATATATCCCATTTTTGTGATCAATTTTTCCCCTGGGCCGTATGACTTAGAAGGGATCTTTGGTGTTTTAGAGTCACATGTTTGAAAATTTTGAGATGTAGGTTCATCTTTGTATATTCATGCAAACATAGCTTCATCCTCTTCAAACTCTTGTTTGGACACTTTCTCTACAACAAAATTTCCTTTATATGTGTCAAGAGGTTCTTTAGACTCTAGTTTGGACTGTTTTAGATTTTTCCCACAGGACTTAGGCAAGATAGGGAGAGATGTCAAAGATAAGACTGGATCTATAGTATATTCTCCCATGCCATTTTCTTTGATTGTGACCTCTTTTGCAATGTCTTCCATCTTGGATGTGGATGCTACTTCTATTTTCTTAGTGGAAGATTCTATGTTATTAGGAACAAGTTTATCTGCACTTTCTTTCAATGCATTTCAAGTTGTAGATACGTCAGTTGGAATGGTCACCTCTACCCCTTCATAAGGAAATTTTAAACACTAATGGTACGTAGAGGGAATAGCTTTCATTTCATGTATCCAGGGTCTCCCTAGAAGGATGTTGTAAGCCAAAGGTAGATCAAGAACTTGACATGTAGTATCTCTAATAACTGGACCTATTCTGATAGGTAAGACAATTATACCCTTGGAAGATCTTTCTTGCTCATCATATGCTTTGATAGTTATGTTCTGTATAGGATCGATGGCCATTTCTGAAAATCCTAGTTGTGTAATCAAGCTCAAAGAACAAATGTTGAGACCAGAACCTCCATCTATCAACATGCGTTTGACGTGACAGTTTTGGATCAAGACTTCAATATGCAAGGCCTGGTTATGCAAATGAATCAAGGAGTTATCATCTTCCTCTGAAAAGGAGATATACTGCAGAGATGTAAGATGACCAACCATAGTCTGGAATCTATCTAAATCAAGGTTATTAGGAACATTGGATCCAAGAAGAGCTTTGTCTAGAATGGCTCTATGAGCTGGAGATATCCAAAGCAACTCAAACATGAAGATTTTTGCATTGGTATGCTGGAGTTGTTGGACAATATTGTAGGAAGTAGGCCTCATGTCTTTAGGATTTGAAGATTTAGATGTAGCCTTCTATTTAGAAGTAGAAGAGATATTGAAAGGCATCTTAGGGATATTTGATGAATCTAGGATTTGTCCTTGCAAATGCACCTGAGCTTGTGATCAAGTAACTACATTAGCTGATTGATTTTCTCTATCTTTTCTTATAATTGTGATGACATTGCAACACTCAGATAGGCATGGTTCAACCATATTGATGAAAACATTATTTCTAGAGTAAGCATAATTGACTTTAGCACCCACATTAGGTTGAGAAGATGAATCTCCTTGACCATGTTTCAGAAATGGTTATGTGAATGTTGTATGATCATTATTGCTCTTATGATTATCATTTGTGATTTCTCCATTATCAATTTTGTCTTGTATGATGTGTTCAAGCGAACGCAGTTATTAGTTTTATGACCCTTATTACGATGGAAGTCATAGAAATTTTCTCTCTCCACCATTTCGGTTTAGGTTCATGATCAAAGACTTTTATCTCAGGCAAGTAAATGACATTGTTAGCCAACAGAGTTTTCATGGCAGATTCCAAGGACTCTCCAAGAGGATTAAATTTGTGTTTAGGATCTGTAGCCCAAGGTTTGTAGTCAGATGGTTTCTTGTTTGATTCATTGGCTTTCACCTTTGAGGTTTTGATGGCTTGGGTACCAACAGTGAGATTGAAAGTGGGTGCCTTAGATGGGGCACAGATATTATCAACAATGTCATATGTGACAATGCATATATTCTTGTTCCAATTTTTGCCTTTATCTTTAGAACTAGATCCAGATTCATACTTGTCTTTTTGAAGTTATATGTTGCCTTTTTAGACAAGTACTTTCTCAATTTTGATTGTATTTTCTACCATCTTATCAAAGGATATATGATTTTGCATTTGCAAATGGTAGTTGAGTTTTGGAACAAGATTGTTGATGAAGATTTCCAGCTTCTTGGTTTCTGGAATGGGTCTAGCATATAGAGAAAACTTCTTCCTCCATCTTTTGAGAAAAGTGAGGAAGGGTTCTCCTAAGTTTTGTTTCAGATTGCATATGTCGATCATGGTGATCAAATGTTGGATGTTGTAGGAGTATTGTTGATAGAATAGTTTGATTAACTCCTCAAAAATTTTGATAGTAGGAGGCATTTTTTAGAACCAATGAATAGCTGACCCTCCCAGAGATCGAGGGAAAAGATGCATTAAGTAGGTTGGTTCATGCATTAACTCCATAGATTGAGTAAAGAATTCTCTGACATGATCTTGAGGATCAGATTTTCCATCATACTTATCATATTTAGGCATCTCCACTCTTTTAGGGAATGGTGGGATGTATAAGTCTTTATCAAATGGAAAAGGGCATAGAGCCTCCATGGAGAACTCTTTAGGTTCCTTTTCTTTTTCAAGTTTGTTAAGTTTGACTTGCATGGCATGCATCTGTTTCATCATAGTTGTGATTGGAGTTTCTTCCTCATGCATAATGATATCTTCAACATTAAATTTGGGAGGAAGTTTAGCCCCTTGATGAGCTAACTCTAAGAAGTATGTTTCTCTGTCTTCCATCAAGAAATGCCTCATCATTTTCTTGAAGTCATCATCGTTTTGATATCAAGAAATTTCAGAAGGTGTGGGTTCTTGATCAGCACCATGTTGAGAGTGATGTCCTTGAGACCTGTGGTTTTTCCCTCCTTGAGATATGTTAGGAGTTTTAGGACTCCCTGGGATAGATTGATTTGGAGTTTATTAATCACCTTCGTGGGTTGATGGAGGGGGGGTATGTAACCAGTTTTCAATCAAAAATTGCCAAGATCATCATCTTCGTAAAGACCTGAATTGTAGAGTTTCTTGAGGGTTGGACCCACTTGAGTAGAAAAAGGTAAGGTATTGGGTGCTTCTCTGGATTTCTTGTGTGAGGAAGCTCTAGTTTCTACCATTAACCTTGGGTGAAGCAAGAAAGCAAGATGAAGATGACTGAAGAATGATTTGATTCAAGAAGATCAAATGACACAACCTTGTCAAGATTAGATTGATTGAAGATTAGATTGGATGTAAATGTAGGATATTGTGCCCTAGTAGTATGGGTAGACGCCCAAAAGATGGTGGACACGAGCTCACAACACTTAGCCATTTTTGTATGGAGACAAAATTTGAAGATAATTTTGACAAGGTTTTGACACAAGATGAAAAGACTCAAATTGATAAATTAGAAGGCTAAATCAGAATCAATAGACCACTTTAGGAAAATGATCGGATTCTTTCTAGTTTCTACTTTGTTCCTGACACAATGGTTTGTTTGACAGATTTTGGAAATAGGTTGTAAAAGCTAGACTTTTGGCAATTTTGACAATTTTCTAGTAATTTTCCAAAAATTCTCATATGACTTTTTGCAAGCTCATACGATAGTGGGTAGGCTCTAAAATGACAGTTGACAAAACTCATATGACAATTGCAAAGCTCGTACGATAGTTGATAGAAGATTTTGACTTTTTGTTTGTGATTTCTGACAAAGCTCATACGACAATATACAAGCTTGCATACGACAATACAAGGGTTCTAAAATGAAAATGGTCAAAACTTGTATGACTTTCTAACCCTATGGGATGACTTTTGACTCTAGAAAGGAATTTTGCTTCAGATTTTGCAATTTTTTAGTTTTTTAGAATCAGTGTGTTTGCAAAATTGTCTGTTCAGATTTGAAGATTATTCTGGCATCATTTGTTTCCAATAACTAAATAGATAAACAAGCATGCAGAATAGAAGACAAGTGATTTCAAGAATGTCTGAAAATAATGAACATGGGACAAAGAAACCCTGGGCATGAACAATTAAGTGATTGAATGTTCTAATCCCTAGGAGTGCTAATTGTGTATGTTCCAAAAAGTTTTTCAATAACATACATATTCCTAGAAAATGAAAATTTGGCCTCACTAGGGTTTGTAGTAATGGTTTGACTCTACAACTTTTGTGATCTCAAGAGGGAGAACTCTAATCCAAGTGCACCGGGGTTTTGACATATTCAAGAATGTAATCAATCAGGAGTGGCTAGGGAGATCTGACAGCCCAACAAGAGACCACACCTGTGAAGATTTCCTCCACAAGGACATTTATATAGTGGTTGTTGCTACCACGACAAAAATGGCTATTACCGCTTGAGGTTCCATCCACGTGGTTGACCCAATTAAGGGAATGTCCACTATGGTTAACCCTCTCTAAAGGTGACTCACAAAAGATACCATAGGGGGACTAGATCGGATTCAAGGATTTGGGTTTCTAGTACTATCCAAAAAGGAAGTAGAGCATAATCCCCTAGCCTTTTCACTTCACCAAAACAAAGCAGACAGATTAATCCAACACGCTAAGACTAAAATTATCTCACAAAGATCTATGATGTCAATAACTCATGGTCTATCAAGCTCTCCGGAGAGAGAATGTATCAATCAAAAGCCGAGGACTACAAACCCAGTAGAACGCAAGACAATCTCAGTATCCTCCCTACCTACAAGGGGATCCTTTGTCAAGAAGAGCTTCGCATGCATGAACAAGAGAAAGAAGCCCACTCTCTCAAGATCATCCACAAATAGTGTTCATAGGGCTTATTTACTATGTGTACCAGAAATGTGAAAAGCAAATCTATGTTCATTTTATAGCCCAAAATGAAGTCTGTGATATGAAAGCAGGAAAAGTCACACAAGCTTGACATGTGAGAGTTCGTTTTAATCCAAATCAAAGTGCTATCAGATTGTAGTAGAATACCTGAATTCCTCGCAATGCGCTTAGTAGATTTTACCTATTTTAGCAAATTTTCTTGTGCTTTTCCAATTAGACTTGGCAAATATCAGTAAAAAATAGAACATCTCAATTGTTAGGGTTAGCTGTTAGTCCAAATCTGGAAATCAAATCTGAAAAATTGCCCAAAAATTTGAAATGACAATTGAACACTGGTAGCAAAACTTGTAACGACAATGGGCTACCTCTCATACGACAATATGAATCTCATATGACAGTGGGTCAGCTCTGGTATGACTGTCTGGAAACTCGTATGATAGTGGGTATCTGTTTAAATGACAGAGGAGTTTCCAAATGACAATTTGTAGGTTATGATACAAGCCTCAAAATTCTCAATTGTCGTATGAAAACCAGTAGCTTCTGGTATGACTTTCGAACAAAAGTCATATGAAAAATGTATAGAAAGAGAATAAAATCACAGAATTGACCAAAAAATGATAGAAAAATGAAAAAAATTGATATAGAAGAAATGGAAACCCATTTCAGGGCCCACGGTGGGCGCCATGAATGTGTGTGTGAAATTTGTACCTAGTTGTGGACACAACACTTCAGTAAAACATTAGAGGTTAGCAAAATCAAAATCTGCAAGTAAGTGAAACTAAGCTAACCAGATAATTTATTGCCTTCTAGTAGATGCGAGTATGTATTCTCAGATCAAACCTAGATTAGTGACAATGCAACACCTAAATGAAGGATTTAATGCAAAAAGATGAATGTAGAATGAATGCAGATTTAATCTATTTTTTTCGATTTTGTATGCAATTAAGATTGAAAAACTTGATATGAATCTAATCTAGAAATGAAATTGAGATGATATGCAAATTTATCAAAAAATGATATGAATTGATATGAAAACTATAAAAAACTATGACCAACAATGAAAGATCTCACAAATCGCCTTTCGCAAGTGCTTAATCCTTCAATCGCAAATTCACCAGAGTAGTTGTGCAAATTCAAGGTGGGTAAATTGTGAAGAGTTGAGCCTTGATTTTATAGAAATCCAGGGCTTTGAGGATGCATGAGAAAAGCCATAAATCACTCTTGATGAACTCAGGTTGATTTTTGAGTTATCAAGAAATCAGAGATAATTAACTCATAAAATCATGCAAAAGCATGCAAAAATAGCTTTTTAACTCAAATCAAAAGTTTAGATCAGCTTTCAACTCAAAATAGATGTTGAGTTTCCAAAAGATAACAACTTGAATTGATTATTTGATTTAAATTTTAATTGCTCTTTCAAATGTGCATAGATAATTATGAATTAATTAAATAAATAAAGTGATTTATCTTCAACTTAACTAATTTTTGAATTAAAACAATTGATTTATGGGTTAATCAATTATTAAATCAAACTTTATTCAAAAACTATATTATTAAAAATTGACAACCGACTTTAATTAATTAAATAAGAATTTAATCAATTAGTCATAGGATAATATGATTTATTGTCAAAATAAAATAATACAACTTAGGAATAAATGTAATTAAATCTAATTAAATAATTAAGTGGTAGTATTAAATCTAATTAATTAAATATCCATCATATTCAACTAATCAAACTTTAGGATAAATAGGATTTATCACCAAATAATTATTAAATTAAAGATAATTAGGATAAATAGGAATATTGTTAGGAATATTCCCCGATGCAGAATTTAGGATAATCAATTAGGATTTGATAATGTGCAAATGTGCTTTAGGTTAGGACTTTGATGTCGATTTCGATCGAATTGAAGATGTAGGAGGTTAATGAACCGATAGCCCATTTTTGGGGTATTACAGTACTTTAGATAGCTAGAGGATGTAGATAGAATTTGTAGATGTTGGAAGATCGCTGGGAGAATTAAGATATGGATGAATGACATTGGATTGCATAGAGATAGCCTGTAGCTAGATACCAATGACAAGGGGAAAACTAGGTGATGGAAAGATGGAGGAAATGCTGAGGGATTTGGATAGAAGAATGTTGAGGATTTGGATGGAGGATTTGCCGAGGGATTGCATAGAGGATTTGTTAAGGGATGAATTCTTTGGATGAAATGCTTGGGGATTTGGATAGGGGAATGTTGGGTGATTGCGATGGAGGAACTACTAATGATTTGGATAGAGGAATGATGGGGGATTGCGATTGAGGAATTGTTGATGATTTGGGTAGGAGGATTGGAGGAAGATAAGGATATGTATGTGATAAGGATTTGGATGGAGCTAGAAGATATGGATTTGGAGGTGGAAGATAAGGATTTGGATGGAGGAAGATTTGGATGGGGAGATGGAACATAAGGATTTGGATGGAGGAAGATTTAGATGGGAAGATGGAAGATAAGGATTTGGATGGAGGAAGATTTGGATGGGGAGAAGGAATATAAGGATTTGGATAGGTCTCCAAGGAATATGTCACCAAGGAACAAGATGCCCCCAATTAAGATAGTTCATGCATTCAGAAGAATTAGGATGGGGTACGATAGGATGGAAGACAAGATGACAAGAGGATGAGGAATGTAGATGGAAGCTAGGATAGTTGGTGGATATAGGATGGGTGGATGAAATATGTAGGAAGGTGTCAAAAGCATGTATACATGGTGGTCTCTGCTTCATATCAAGATTTGAGGGAGGATGGCAGAGGTAAGAGACAAATGGGATACAAGAGATGTTGGATAGGATATGCTAGAAGGTAATTACGCCCAATTGTAGAGAGGAACTGGAGGGATTACACACGATGCTTGTTTATTAGTTTTTAATCATGGTACTTGTCCAAGGCACCTGAATTGCCAAGTTTTCACCATTGGACAAATGTTTTTCTCTTTTTTATATTTTTCTTGATTTTTTTATTTTTCTTACTTTTCCTCAAGCTTTCTTATTTGTTGCTAACTTTCTGATATGTTGCTAACTTTATGATTTATTGTTGACTGTATCTTGGTACAACTTTATTAGGATGGAGGGATTATGCAAAGGCATGGATGAGATGGGGTAGATGGGAGATATGCATGGGATGAGGGATATGATGGTAGAAAGTGTTTAGATGGAATGATGTAAAGTGATCATGATAGGGGGATGTTGTCAAGATCAACATTGGCACATGTTGTGAGGAAGGTGGATGAAGTGGATGGGGTGTGGAAGGTAGAGGTGGATATGATAGAGGATTTGTGCAAGGATATCTTGGGTCATAGGGACCCAAAATAGATGTAGAAGATGGAGAAGAGGAATGAGTAGCTGTTGGACTTGCAACTTTGGATGCTATTATAGATGTTTCTTTTAGATGCATTGCATCTTTTTGCTTTGGGATTCACATGGTTTTTTTTTTCTTTAGTGTGCCTTTGTGGCTATTGGGATGAATTGGATTTTTCTTTGGCTTTGATGGGCCTTTGTGGCCATTGGGATGCATTGGATTTTTATTTTTCTTTGATGGACCTTTGTGGCCATTGGGATGCATTGGATTTTGATTTTTCTTGAGCATGTCTTTTAGAGTGGATATCACAATCTTTAGATTGTTGCAAATAGTTCCTTGTATGCATTCTTGAGTTGGTATCCAAATTGCAAGGAGCATTGGAAATAATATGAGGAGATGTGTAGGATGGAGGAGATATGGATGGAGTGATGGAAGGAGATTCATAGATAGAAGATGTGGGAATGTGCCTTTGTTGATAAATACTAAGAATGTATGAAGAGGGATTTTTGTGTTGGGTGTTAGGGAGATGGGATTGGTGGATGGGGGATTGAGTAGGATAAGATAGGAGATGATATTTTGGGATGTAAGGCCCCAAAATGGATTTGGTAGGTGGAGGATATGGGCTGGTAGACTTTGGGAGATGGGGACCCCAAATGGATTTAGAGGATGAAGGAGGAATTTGATAGGTTGTCTTTGGTTGCAATGATGGAGGAGGAGGAATGGCGTTGTATTATTTGGAGGGATGATGGGAAGATGTGATGGTGTGTTTGGATGTGTTCTTGAATTTGTTTTTAGTTGTACCAACATTTCTAGATGAAGTGTCTTCAGATGTGTGTCCAATACCACATGATCGTGGATGTTTCTTGTCCTGGATGGGCTCCAAAGTTCCTTGGTCATGAGGTTCAGTGGTGGAAGATATGGAAATTATTTCTTCTCCTTCAAGTGGGCTACCATTAACGAATGTAAATGGACTAAGGA
This sequence comes from Chamaecyparis obtusa, assembly GCA_027943335.1. Classification (NCBI taxonomy): domain Eukaryota; kingdom Viridiplantae; phylum Streptophyta; class Pinopsida; order Cupressales; family Cupressaceae; genus Chamaecyparis; species Chamaecyparis obtusa. The sequence continues at coordinate 903,650 of BSBK01000786.1, forward strand.
GATATAATGATGGCAGTTGGATATGTGTTGGATGATTATGAAGTGGAAGGGATGGGATGATAGGATCTTGATTGGGATTGGAGGATGGTGATGGATCTTGAGATGGAGAAGCTGGGATGGTAGGATCTTGAATTGGAAGAACTGGGATTATAGGATCTTGGATTGGAGGAATTGGGATGATAGGATCTTGGATTGGAACAATTGGGATGATAGTATATTGGATTAAGTCGATAGGTACTTCAACATTCTTTTGGATAAGATCTTGACATGGTTGGGTTGTGGATGGGGTGATGGAGGATGTAGGGATGGGCTATTTAGATGGGGTGGATGGAAGGATGGGAGATTTTATAACTATGATGGAGGGAAGAAGGATGAACTCATGAGGCTCATTGGATATGCTTTGGATAATGATAGGAGATGGAGACATGGATGGGATTTGAATAGACTCAATGGATGGAAGGGACTCAATGATGCTAGGAGATGAAAGAGGATCAATAGATGGGATATATGGAAGAATTATGATACATGTAGGAGATTGATGGGACTCATTACTAATGGATTCACATGAGGGAGCAAGATGGCATGGCTCTTCAACTTTAGGAGAGGGATTTATTTCTTTCTTCCTTGTGAAACTCCTTGGAGACTTTTGTGATGGAGATTGAGGTGAAGGATTAGAATTTTTAGGAGATGGGGAGCTAGGATAATCCTCACATGAAGGTGGGGTGGAAGATTGTGAAATTTCTTGAGGGGATGACTGTGCAAAAGAGGAATTGATGGCATGACTAGATAGTTCACATAGGTGGGCATAGAGGAAGCTTGTGAACTTGATTGACTATCTTATGAGGTAGGAGTGATGGATTGATATATGGGATATGAAGTAGATTGAGGGATGCATTCTTATTCTGGAAGGGGATTTGTGGCAATGTAGGTAAGGATGGAAGATGCAGGATTGAGATAGGATATAGTGGATGCTGGATCAAGATAGGATGGAGGATCAAGGTAACGGATTGGAAGACTAGGATCTTGGATTTGAAAATGGTTTGGAGGATAAGTAGATGAAGGACTTGGATAAGAGATGTATCTAGTAGTGTTATTGTGAAAATATGGTGATATGACCATGGAAGAAGATGGAGGTAGGAAGGATGTATGTGAAGGATATGTAGGCTCAAGATAGGAAGAAGGTGTGAATGAATAGGATAATGGATTTACTTGTCAAAGGTATGATAAGGAGAACTAGTGGATATGCATGAAGACATGATAGGATAGTTTGGAGGAATGATTGGATTCTAGGGGATGTTTGGAGAAAGCTTGCTAAGGTTTTCAAAGTACTCATCATGATCAACAAGACTTTCATCATCATTGGAATAGGATGGAGTGGGAGAAAAGATATGACAACCAAACTCATCATAATAGATTTGAGACATGTTGACTTTGCAGATGAGTTGGATAGGGATGAAGGATGAAGATGAAAGAAACTAAAGCCCAGATTAGGATGACTGAAAAGCTCAAATTGAGATGGGATTTTGCTTAGGATAGGAGGAAAGACTAACTCTAGAGGAAGATGGAAAAGAGGATAAGGGATGACCAAGATGACTCTTCTAACCTAGGATATAGGGAGGAAAGGAGGATAAGACTAGATGGGGAAGAAGTGGGATGATCACAAGACCATGATTAGGAGACTATGACAACATGATTCTAAATGTTTGGATGACTTCTAGATTTTGGAGGATTTGATTGACATGGTAAATGAATTTGGTGTGTAGAACTCTTCATTTTGTGTATTTTCAACAGATGTTTTGCACTAAGTCTAAAACTTTGAAAACACATCAATCAAGAACTACCTAAAGATAGGCTAGTATCAAAATATTTTCCCATAGCTTGGTATCCCAAAGGATTACAGATGGTGAGTAATCTTAAGGTGATTTGGGAAACCACTTGGATCAGTCCTTGCACAAAGATTTTCATACCTTCAGGAGTAGATCAGGAAGTTTTTGATTAACAGGTGTCTGATTTGATCCATAATGTCCTCCCAATTAATTTGTATGCATATGACTCACTTAAGAGCCTAGTTGACCATGCTAAAATAGTAGGGATATTCACCTACCTCGAGCTACCATCAACACACATCACCTGATCTTGAGGGGATGAAGTGAGAGTTTTCTCAATGCTTTATTCCTATACCAGTCAGGGACATACTAGTTTGAGGTCATTCTCCAAAGAGGAAGTTCTTTTCTCTTTGGATAGGCCTCGCTAGAAGTAAAACAAATGAACTTGTCGTAGTTTAGATTATTTTACGTCGCTTATGCTAATAAGGATTTGCAGAATTGAAAAAATCCTAGAAGCACATCAAAAAGAGTTCATTTCCAAATTTGATTAAGTGATTTATGCTATGAATTTGCAAGAACATATGTTTAGGATTTGATTTTTTCTTTCCAAAAAGAGAAAACTTTTTGAAAGATGTTGCAAGTGTTTTATCCTTTTGCATTCGAGATTGAGTTTTCCTTTTCGGATCCTATTTGAACTTGATTTTGAAATGAGTTTCTTTATTTTTCTCCTTGTGCATTCAAGATATTATTTTTTTAGGATTCAAATGAAATGAATTGACATTTTTATTAGTTTCATCTTCTTTAGGGTCATTCAAGATTTGGTGTTTAGTTCAAAATTTTGAAATTTTTCCTAGATTTGCACTTTGAGACTTGCATAAAAACCCTTAAAATGTTGAAATTTCTTAGATGAGGTTCTTTTAAGCCAAAAAAATCATCAATATTGGTTTAGGAAAATTTAGGATTGGTTAGGATTATGTTTGAATAGTTTAGGAAATATATGCAGATTCTTTGCTTTTTAAGCATTCAAAATTTAAAGTGTTCCTAAATTGCATGAAACCCTAAATCAATTAAGGTTTGGATAAATGAAGTTATTTTTAGCCCAAAAAAAAACATTATGAGTGATTTTGATCCCTTTAGGATTGATTTTGAATAGTTTCAAAAAGATATGCAGATTCTTTGCTTGAAGCACTCAAGATTGTATGAAAGGTTCTTTTTAAGCCCAAGAAATGAGGTTTTTTAGTTCCTAAACATGCAAGAGATTTAATCAACCTTAAGGATTTGACATTTTGGTGATCAAATTTTCCTCCAAGAGGTACTTGCAAGAGCATGGAGTTAGAACCTACAAATTTGAAGTTTAGGGTCACTAGGAGACCCAAATGAGCCCTAAAACCTAACAAAGACCAAGTTTAGGACCTCAAAAATTACCTTTCTTTCTCATAAAACAATCCATGATAAGGTATTCTATGTTACAGGGAAGGAATTTCCTATGACTCTACCTCCAAGAATGCCCGGGATGCTTCAAAGTGAGTTTTTTGGCCAAAAAACCCTAAAAAAAGGAGTTTGAAGAGCGTGGTGGGGTCCCACCAGACGTGCCAAAATGTGATCAGTGAAAACCTAACCTGTTAGGAACATGAATATATAATCAAACATTATTCATAATATAATATACCTAACATATAGAAAAACTATTTGCAAGACACCTCAGATTGAGCTTAAACGGGAGCACCCTATCACTGTTTGATTTTCTCATTTAATAGGGATGTGGGTATGCTCTCAAATCAAAAAAATCATGTCCCCAATGTTGTTTAAGAAGGATTGGGACCATTTAGGAACCATGGATACCCCATAGTGGTACATAATCAGGTATGGTGAACCCGATTTGCCCCTAGAGTCCCAAGGAACCAAATGAAGCTAGAATATAGATTTGAGCTATGAATGCTTATGCTAAGTTGATTTTAACCAAAGATAAGTGTGATATGGATGAAAATGATATGAAAAGATTTAAAATTAACTATATTCAATCCATTAGGCTAAGCTAGTGTGAGTTATAAAGCTTGAAAGATAAGTAAATCTAACAATTAGAAGACATGCTAAGATAATCTAGAAGTAATTTAACATTATAATAATGCATGAAATTCTATGGGTGAAAATTTTAGGGCCTTAACCTTTCATATTAGTATATTCCCATGCAAAGGCTTGCTGACTTTCTTGCAAAATCTTGAGAAGACTAGACATCTGAGATTCAATGAGATTCTTATTAACATTCAACTCTTTCCCTGAGGTAATTTCAACTCTTTTGACTTTATCCAGCATCAAGATTTCTGCAAGTGATGGAGACTTTATTTCATGGGGTAACAAAGTGTGAAGGTAATCAAATGTTGTAGGAGACTGAGGTGAGGTCTACTTGGGCATTATTGTTTGAAGGGAACAATTAGGAACATCACAAGAAGATTCCTCATAACCATATTGGTTGGTAAGGATTGTTGTGAGTATATCATCTTCTTCTTGTGACACCATGAATGGATTTCTTTCAATGACCATGAGTTTTTGCACTGAGTTTTCTTCAAGGGCAGCATCACCTGAATCTAGCCAGACAACTTGGTCAAGTTCTACTTGGGGTTTTTCTGGAGAATACAGAGTCAGCTTCTTGGTATTTATCCCATCTGATATGGTCATTTTTCCTGAGCGACATGCAATGCAGGCATCATTTGTGGCTAACCAAGGTCATCCTAGGATAAATGGATATCCTCCTAGGGTGGCTTTGGGTGACAGGACTATGAAATCTGAAGGATAGTCTAAAGAATCTAGTGTGACAACAATATCTTCAACCATGCCATTTGGCTTAACAGTGGAATTATCAGCTAATTACAGTATTGTAGGTGTATCTCACAAACCAATGATGCTAAGCCTCAACAAAACTTCCATATTCATGACATTGATTGATGCTCCTAGGTCAATCAGGACATTCTAAATTTGGATACCATTAATATAAATAGTGACCACTGGACTCCCTGGGTCATAATACTTAGGCATTAAGACTTTTCTTAGCATAAGATCAGAGAGTTGTCCTAAAACATGGACAGTATCAAGGTCTTTTTTATTCCTTCCAGGCTTCTTAATACAAGCTTCTTTTATTTCCTTGGTATATATTGGGACTTCTTTAAGGGCATCCAACAAGGGAATTTGCACTATCATTTGCTTGAGTTGATCAATTAAATCAGCTGCTATAGGATTTTCTTTTGGAGGAGCTGACTGAGCCAATCTTTGAGGATAAGGGGGATTTTTGAACACTGGTGTAGATTGAGGAATAGGTGGAACATCAGTAGGTTGGTTTACAGGTAAGTCCTCAGCATCATGAACTTTAGTTATTATAGGATCCTTAGGCACAGGCAACGTAGTTCCTGATCTGAGATGGATATCATTTACTTGCAAGGAATAAGCTTGCTGCTTTTTGTTAGGATTCAAAGTTGGTTGTGCAGGAAGTTGAGTTGGCTTTTGAGGGTTATTATTGGCTATAGGAGGTGGAGGCATAATATCTTTCTTCTGAGGTGGAGGCATAATAGCTTGTTGCTGAGGTGGAGGCATAATAGCTTGTTGTTGACTAGGCTGGTTGGGTCCCCACTGAGGTTGTTATTGTTGTTGCTAGTTACCATGAGGTGGCCATTGGTTACTCTATTGTGGTTACTGGTAGGAGTTAAAATGCTATTGGTATGGGTTAAATTGTGATTGTTGCTAATAGGCTTGGTTATAGTGCGGTTGTTGGTTAGACCAATTATAATTCCAATTCTGACCTTGAGGGGCAAAATTTTGAGGGTTATGGGTTGGCCATTAACTACTTTTATTATTATAACCAAAATTATTCAATGGGTCTGGAGGCATACCTTATCTCTGAGCCCATGGACGCCTTTGAGCAGCATAGAAAACTTCTCCATTCTCCTCATCTATGGCTTTAAACTCAGTGGGCATTGGATTAGTGTCCACAGATGCAATTGTCTTGCATCTACAATTTCTTTTATTTTCTCTACAATGAGAGTAGAATTTGGCCAGCATGACATCTACCTCCTCCTCCTTCCTTCTCACCTACATACTATCCAACTGAGTTGTGACATCATTAATGATGTACTTCTTGAAGTCTGATAGTAGATTGGATAGCTCCATCTTGGATACTCTTGAACCACCATTGGACTTATGTGGTAGGTCTCTAGGTCCCCTACCTTTTTTCACAGTGGCTCTTGAATAATTCAAACATATATTTTTTATGTCAGCCTAATTTTTCTGTGTAATAGCTCCTCCTTCCATAAGGTCTAGAGCCTCGATGCTTCCATCATTCAATCCTTTTAAGAAAAGGTGTTTTTGAGATTCCTCATTTAGCTGGTGTTGTGTATAACACTACAGGTTGAACATGAACCTTGAGACATAATCCTCCAAGGTTTCATCTTCCTTCTGAGACATTTTGAAAATGTTGTCACCTTTCAAATCTTGACCCCTACAATATTCTTTATACTTTGAGAGAAATAGATTGCTCATTGCATTCCAATTTGCTACAGCATTGGCACCCAACCCCATGAACCATCTCACAGAAGCCTCTTTTAGAGTGGATGGAAACAACTTTAGCTTGTGGCCATTAGTTTTGTAGTCATAACTCCAGCAAAGGATGTCAAACTCAAAGAGGAAGGTCTCAGGGTCTTCTGTAATAAGGCCGTAGAATTTGGGAAGTGCAGCAGTAGGTATGTTCTTCAAATTTTGATTACCTTGCTGAGTAGGGATAGGAAAAGGAAAGGTAGGTTGAGCCATTCTTAGAGGAGGACCTAGTGGTGGTGGTTGATAGATAATGAGAGCAAGTGGGTTGTCTTGGTATTCAGGTTCAACAAAAAGGTCATTCAAATGTAGTGATTCTTCAGAGGATGAAGAGGATATGTGTTCCTGGGCATCATCAAATGGATTTTCAAAGGGTTCTTCTTCTTCATTCTCATTTTGGGGTTCTTCAAGTTCAGGGTTAAAAATATCAAATGGCTCCTCCTAATTATTACGAGGAAGAAACCTCCCAAGGTGGTCTCTCCTTCTATGCATAAAATGCTTGCTTAAGACTAAGCTCTAGATTATTAGAATTGAAAATGTAACTACAAAGATAAGTTTGAATTAACACCATCCCTAACAATGACACCTAAAATACTCGACCAAATAATGGTATCAGAAACCCATAGCAATGGATTGCCTATTTCAAGATTGGACACCCTAAATGGTTTCTAAATGAATTATTCAGTCTCATTTAATTATCGACCAGGGACGTAAACTTGGAATGGCATTCGCAAAGTATATGCTTCAAACTCTCTCAATCTTAAGACTAACCTACGGAATTCAAATGCTTATGCTTCAGGAAAACTATGCTAAAACCAGTAAATGAATTTACTCTAACAAAGCATGTAATCACGGGTAGGAATTACTCTAACCACCTATGCTGCAGGAACATTCTACCAATTTTGTTATCAGTAGTTGCAGGAACACAAGAGTTCTACCTTACTTAGAAATGAATAGGAAAATGAATTCTACTCTAACAGAACAATTCACTCATCAAGTGGGCTCCCTTGAATGAGTGAATAGGAAATACAATCAAGATAAAAGATATAAAATCGAACTGAGCATTCTATTCATCCATAGAAAATGATTACACTTGATTGAAAACAGTATCACAATAGTTCTATTATAAAAACCAATTCATTCGACTAACTCCTAAAGAGTTACAACAATCGATTATTTGAAGGAAAAATTACAACTACCTCCTAAATCTAAGATCACTCCATAAATGAGGATCAGTTACAAACTCATAAAGTTTCAGAACAGAAACAACATTAAACATGAATAAATCTCCATGAATATAGCATGTTGAGGGAACTAAATCTACGCTGCATGCAATAGAAAATAATGATTGATTTGCCTTGCTTGCGAAGATCTTGCAATCCACGGTTGGCTTTGACTATTCTAGTGCCACTATGTCAGTTCTTGAATGCCTGCAGTAAACACTTGCAAAATAATCAATGCGCACACAACCTCCCATATACATATATATCCTTATCATTAATATTAGGAAAAGGTGTAAAGTTCTAATTAACACTCTTGCAAGTCTTATGTCTATAGGAGGAAGACTACCCAAAACATAGCTTAGGTAAGGAAACATTCATTAAAATGTATAGCTACTGCATTATACCATTCCTGTCCATGAATTCAAGCAAATATCATGTCTTTAAACTATCCGCATTTCTATTCCATGTCTCCACACACACACACACACACACACACACACACACATAACATATACATAAAAACCATAAGTTCATATGCTTGAAAACTATAAATTCATGTCTGTGTGCAATTAACTGTCTGAAAAGAGGATAAAAAGTACTATGAAAGATGGCCTTTTAGAAGCCCATCAATCTCCATGAGGTCTCTAACTTACAATATGTTCATCAAGTTTCTCAGAGCTAGATTTGAATATTTCTTGAAATTCTCTAGCATCAATTAGGTCTCTTCACAAAACTTCATTGATTCTTTCCAATTCTTGCTCATTATGTTTGGATTCTTCAAGAAAACATTGCAGCTGTTCAACTTCACTACCTAGTTTTTAGCATTCCTCAGTTTTAACCTTTAGGGATTCTTCAATAGTTCTTTTAGCTTCCATTTTTTCAATGATCTTGATCACCATATATCCATTTCACTCTTTAGGTTATTTCTCTCTTTCACAATCTACTCATAGTCATTGTTTGAAGTAGAGTCGGTGCCTTTTTCTAATAACTGATCTACAAGCCCTTTTCTCCTATCTCTAGATTGCCTTAATCACTCCTTTAAGTTGTCAATGAATCCATTAGCTTCTCTCAATTTTTCTTCTAGACTAAAAATGTTAGGATTAAGAAGCACTGAGAGGGGGGGTGAATCGGTGCAACATTATTCTTTAACAATTTAAACTGAAACCACAATATAATACTAAAAGTAAATGCAAGTAAAGAAAATAGAACACATAACGTCAACATCACAACACCATCATTTATTTTCGAGGAAAACCCAATTAAATGAAACACTCCGATGGGGATGATACCCACAAATAGCTCACTACTACAGTAATAAGTGACTAGTCAAGAGCATAAGCACAATAGGTGGGAATGCACTTGCATTCATGCTTACAACCTAGAGCTCACTGCTCAATTACATAACCAAATTACATAAACAAAAGATGGACTTACAGTCCTATAACCAATTGACTAGTAGCATCAATAATGCCAATATAGTTTTGATGAAGCTCCAAACAAAGATTTGCACATCAACATAATCTCTTCTTACTGCCTTATCATTGAATCAACATTACTTTTCATTAAACAACCTTTTTTTCATCCTTTGCAAACAAGAATCGATCTCTTATATGAAGTTATAACAAAAAAATAGAACACTATCGGCTTGCCACAGTAAACGTGTAAACCGAACCCTTCTATACTCACTCCACGATATGCTAAACACAACATAATTACTCCATTGTCGGTTCAATCATAAGCAATACCCAAAACATTTCTCCTTACTGAAATCTAAGTCTAACCGATGAACTCTTTTCATCTTTGTCATATGGGGCATGTCTTCCTTTGGACATGGACATCTCGAGTGACACCTTGAGCTTCGTTTCATCAGATGATATGGAAAATGCTATACATCATCTTCATTTGACATTACTAGTTCATCTATTGTCCGACCTTCTTCATTTCACCAAGATGTTGTTGCATACCATGTCATACTGGCTTTTTGTACTTATTTTCATATTCTCATGTATGGGGGTTGGTGGGTGGCGTTCTGTTGCTTCTTTCTGGGTTTCATTGCTTCATTTTCTGGTTGGGATTCATGCACGAGATCACCCTCGATTTTATCAGGTGGTTAGAGATACAAACTCATTTTTCTTCTTAATAAAAATCTTTTCATGACTTCGATCACTTTTACCAATTTTTTTTATAATAATTAAGATCAATCATTGGGCAAGATTGACCTTCATATTTCTCCCACAATCTAAATCATAAAATAGCTATAAAATCAAGATCACTAGGAAAAGAAAATCATTTCAATACACCATTATTAATTTCCAAATTACATATACTTTCTCCTCCAATTAAACTATCACATTTTTTCCAATTCAATTATCAAGCCCAACTTGAATAGCTAAATTGGTTAATTTAAACTTAAAATTATTTTTATAGAGATATCTTTCTCTTCTTATATAACTATTCCATATTTTCCAATTCAATTATCAATACCAATTGTAATAGCTAAATGATTAAATGAAACCAAAATTATTTTTATACAAAGATCTTTCATCCTCTCTCATTACTTTTTTAGGTCCAGTATAATACTACCTAGAACAACTAATGTTCGTGTGTAGTTGAATAATAAATCCAAGCCTTAAAACAAAGTACTTGATATTGTGGGATTATTATATCACGGGAATATTGAAATTTTCTGTTTTTTAATCATTCAAAGAGAAGGATTTCTTCACCGGACACGCTTTCCCACCAACTTCTCAAGCTATCATTATACATTTTCCCATTATTAATGACTTTTTCGATTTCTCTTAGTATTATATTAAAAAATAATGTACGCATATTAGCTTTTGTAATATTTTTTAAAATCCGTAAATGTATCACCACAATATCAGTACGCTGCCTCACGGACTGAAACATAACATGCCAACATAAAAATCCAAAACAAAATAAAAAAATATCTTCATACTTGAGATTCCAAGATTTCATTAATGGTATTTAATAAGGCAAATAAATCAATGTGAAGGAGAGAATCTAATGATTCTCACTTCAAGGTGTAACAAATTAAATTTTACAAATAATGCATTTGAATAATGTAATGATTATTCTAAATGTAGAGGGGCAATTATGTCAAAGAAATTTCAAATTAGATTATAGAGTTCCTTGAATTTCTAATTATTTAGATCATAGATAAGTTCTATATATCTCACTATTAGTAGTTTTGTATTTCCCTTGTTGAAATATCTATATATAGATTACAAGAAACTTTGTCTATGTTGATCCAATGCATTTAATGATTATAACGATTTGTCTATATGTATGAGTAATGTGAACACATTTTAAATTGTGTCAAAATTAAATCATACAACTCCTTGAAATTCTAATTATTTGTATCATAGATAAGTTCTATATATCTCACCATTAATATTTTTTTCGATCTTCCTAGTTGAAATATCTATATATTGATTGCAAGGAACTTTATCCATGTCAATCAAATTCATTTAAAGATTGTAGTGATCCTTCTATATATTGAAGCATTGTGAACACACTTTAAATTCTATGAAAAGAATCCTAAGTTGGCCTTTTCCTCAAAGATACCATAAGTAGGCTATACATATCTCATCTTTGGTATCCTTATTTGTCTCCCTAGTTGAAATATCCAATACCTTAATTGCAAGGAAGTTTGTCCATGTTGATTCTTATAAGACCTAAGACATAGATCTTATCTCTTGTACTTTTATATATTTCTCCTATAGAAAGATCCTATGCATCAATTGTAAGGAAGTTTGTCGATATCAATCATTATACGACCTAGCACATAGATCTAGCTTTTGTACTTTTATATATCTCTTGTAGATAGAACTTGCACATCAATTAAAAATATATACAAAGAAAATTTGTTCATATCAATATCTACAAGATATAATAAAAACAATCCAACTAAAGTAGATTTCTCATTATATCAAATTGGTGCATATTTTAATAGATAACTTTTGGTGTAGCTTGTTCAATCAATAAGATAGATGAGGAATTGGGGGCAGTTACTATCACTTGTACATCAATTCAAAATATATACAAAAGAAATTTGTTCATATCAATATCTACAAGATATAATAAAAACAATCCAACCAAAGTAGATTTCTCATTATATCAAATTGATGCGCATTTTAAAAGACAGCTTTTGGTATAATTTGTTCAATCAATAAGACTTGTGAGGAATTGGGAGTGCTTACCATATTATATAGACTCATGTAGACATTAAAATTCTTCTTCTTCAATTATAGGTCACATTTTTCCTTAGCATGTGAGGACCATCCATCATAATTACCACTTAAGACACCTAACAACTTAGTAGGCCTAGTATTTTGAGGAGTCCAATTCATTAAACACACAATTTGCCAACTTGGAAGAGATTATAAAAATAAACATAACCCCAACCCTAGGTTGAAATTCCTGCCTTGAAAACACCAAAATCATCAATAATAACAAAATCCCACGTTAGTGGAGGAATATGAGCTCACCAATCCGATGAGAATGTCCGCCAAAGCCACGCCATATTTTATACATACGTGTGCTGACGTGGTACCTTTGCTCGGCTGTACAGAAACCCTAGACAAAATCTCCACTTGTCGCATTCATCACCAAACTAACAAAATCACGTGTCAATTTGTCATTTACGGAAATAAAAATTAAATAAATAATTTCTTCCTCGTGGCTCTCCGCTCGAGGGGTTAAGCTGTATGGAGCAATTTAGGTGAAGGAATGTTTCCACGCAATTGCGGGTGCTTACGTGGCGGCCATGTGACCCACCGCCGAGCTGTGTTCCGCACGCTGGCATAAATATAAAATCTTTGGATTCCGCGTATTTATTCCTTGTCAATTTAATTCGGTGAAGAAGAATATTCATCGGGCAGGCATCAGAGTTAACGGGGTGTCAGGCAGTGGGTCCCACGTATACGGAAGATGCGCCGGAGAACGCGTTGTCAGTGAAAAGCGGTGTTATTCTCGCTTTTTACCTAGCATTGATGACGTTGATGACGTGGCTTCTCCCAAACCAAAGGCCACACTTGGTTTGTGGGCGCCCCTATAAAAATTAAAGTTTTTTTTTTAATCTTCTAAAATTGTAAACGTTAATAAATGAGAGTAAGGAAGAACAAATCAAATATTTTAGGGGGAATAATTTATCTTTATGTTCTTAATTTAAAATTAATGGAAAGGTGTCTTATTAAGTGAAAAAGGATTCAAGCGAATTTGAGTTAGAATGGTATTAGCAATAGTGAACTTTTTGAATATATGTGAGCATTACTACGATGCTATGAATGCTAAGTGGATCATTTATTGTTAGGAGAGATGGGTTCATGTGATCAATAATTCATGAATGCTCTTAATTCAAAAGCTATGCAATTGGATCCCAATATTACCAACTTAATACCCTACAAAAGTACCTTTAATAATAAATTAACCAGCTTAAGGGGCTTTGTGATGTATGGTTCACAAGACTTAACACTTGATTATGTTTTATAAATGGAGTAGCAAGCACAGTGTGCTTCACCTTGGGGCAAATTGAATGGTTTATCTTAGTTACGTTAGTATTGGGAAGGGCGACCTCTTAGGAAGTTCTAGTGCTTCACCCTTATGAGCATGTAATGAATGCTAAGTGGAGCATTCATTGTCAAGAAAGATGGGTTTGTGTGAACCACTACTCATATTTAGAGTCAATGAGCTTGACTCAAAAATTACATAATTGAACTCTAATATTTATATAATCACTTGAGACACTATGAAAAATACTTCTGTTTTATCGAAAAGGGACTTTCCTTTTAAAGTGGTGTAATGGATATTTTGATAGTTTAATTTTAGAGATTAAAATTAATCTATGTAATATCTATTTGAACAAGTAATTATATAAGTTTAATCTCAACAACAAAATGATGGATATGGAAATTTAAAATTGGAAAGTCTAAGGAGTTGTAAGTGATCAAAGTACTGGATTTTAATTTTTGAAACCCAAGTTCAATTGTCAAAATGACATATAATGTGGAACTATAAAGCATTGGTGTCAGGGAACTTACATGCCCATTTAAGATGTCATAAACAATGCCCTTTAAACCATTTTGCTAGCTTGAGCATTTAACTAAGGTTAAAGGACCTCTAGTTTTAATATAGTTAAAAAAAATTATTTTTTTTCCATTTAGTTAGCTTGAACCTTTCATGCATGGAAAAAAATATTTTTCATAGATATTTTCAATATATCATAAACAACACACTTTGAACCATTTAGTCAACTTGAATCTTTAAGTGAGCTAGAAGGGCCTCCACTTTAAAAATATATTACATTTTATTTTCTTTCCATGTAGTTAGCTTGAATATTTCATCCATGGAAAAAAAATTAATAAATATTTTTAATAAATAGCTAAAGTTAAGAGTATTGATAATGCTAAGTAGGAGATATTTTCCACAACAAGTTAAATTGTGATATTGTTATTTAAAGGATTTAAATGTGTAGTTCTTGAGTCAAACTCATTGACCCATGTTTCATGAGTAGTGGTTCACAAGAACCCAGCTCTCATGATAACGAATGGAACACTTAGCACTCATTATATCTAGGTGATGCTTATAGAGGTGAAGCACCAAGACTTTCTCGGAGGTCGCCCATCCCAGTACTACACTAGCTCAAGCACACTTAACTACAGAGTTTTCTCCATAGTTAAGCCCACTTTGCTTGCAACCCCATTTGATAAACCTTCAGCAAGTGTTGTGCCTTATGAACTATTTTTTAGAAAGACCCTTAAGCTCATCAATTGATAAGTAGGAGATATTTTCCCCAACAAGTTAAATTGTGATATTTCTATCAAGATTCAACTATGTAGTTTTTGAGGCAAACTCATCGACCCATGTTTCATGAGTAGTAGTTCACAAGAACCCATCTCACATGTAATGAATGGAACACTTAGCACTCATTTCATATAGGTGATTCTCACAGAGGTGAAGCAATGGGACTTCCCGGGAGGCCACCAATCCTACTACTACTCCACTTCAAGCACACTTAACTACAGAGTTTTATCCATACTTGATCCCACTTTTCTTGCAACCTCATTTGCAAAACCTTCAACAAGTGTGGTGCCTTATGAAACCTTAAGAAATTTCTCTAATGAATGGTTCATAAGACACAACACTTGTTGAAGGTTTTGGAAATGGGGTTGCAAGCAAAGTGGGCTTAACTATGGAGGAAACTTCATAGTTAAGCACGCTTGAGTTGGAGTAGTACTAGGATGGGTGAACTCCTGGGAAGTCACGGTGCTTCACCTCTATGAGCATCACCTAGATGCAATGATTTCTAAGTGTTTCATTCATTATCATGAGAGATGGGTTCTTGTGAGCCACTACTCATGAAACATGGCTCAATGAGTTTGACTCAAAAACTACATAGTTGAATCCTAATAGCAATATCACAATTTAACTTGCTGTGGGGAATATCTCCTACTTATCAATTGATGAGCATAAGGGGCTTTCTAATGAATGGTTTATAAGGCACAACATGCAATGCTCCGCGAGGGAACCCAAGAGATATTAACCTAAAATATGTACTCATATACACAATCCTAATTACATATTGCAAATCTCAAGGGTTCCTTGATGTATAATTACATAAATTTAATTTAATCTATTAAGTACATTAATCATCTAAATCTTTTACATAGTACATCAACTCATAATAAACAAATACATCTGAACTATAAAGTATACATGAGAACCCATTTCCACTGCGCAAGTCGTAGGGTTTGTAGATACAACTAAGTTCAAAGTAAAAATAAAGAAAGAATAGGAATGAATCTCTAGGGAAGATAGGATAAGAAATAACCGCAACAAGGATTTTCCAACATTGGTACAAGAATGTCAAAGTCTCAAATGGTAAAAGAATCACTACCTCTTGACCTCATGGAAACCTATGGTTCCACTCCCACCATGCTGAGGAGATAATATTAGACCCCACTCAGATAACAATACCAAAATCAATCATCAGGTAAAACTAAGAAAGGGTCCTATAAGTTCCTATCTTAAGGCTACCACTCAATAACTCGAAGGTACACATACTAATCCATAGAAAACCAACACATGGAGGAAACCCTATATGAAATCAGGGAAGTGTCATCACATATGTCAACCCCTTAGGATGATCTCACTGGACTCTAACTCCCAAGTGTGATCATATGTGAAACCTGAAATCCTCTCATGTAGACAAAGATAATTGATCATGCTTGAACTCACTGCCACTACTATATGAGCAAGCGTCTTCTCCTGCTCCCATCCTTAACCTATACTAGCACTCAAGGCATGGGCGAGGAATCCATTATCTTATTAATTCATTTTAATCCCCATTTAATGTATTATATTATCACTTATTTAAGTAACCTAATAAGGATACCCAAGTATCCACTTCTGGGCTCCAACACCTCTAAAGAAAGCCACTTCCCCTTTAACACCTAGATAACCTACCCTAAATTCATAAATCTCAAAACATATCTCATAGATAATTGTGAATCATAACATCAAAACTTGGTTCCAAAGTGTAACAGGAACATACATAATCAATTTCTATCATGATAACATCGAAGCTTCCACAAGGTTGGGTTATAAAAAAATTGAACTCTATAAAAGTATGCAAGGCAAACAAACATAACACACTAACCCTAACCCCACCTCTGGTAACAATCCTAAAAGGATGACATAAAAAGATTTCCTCCTAACCGATAAATGCCGAAGGAAAAACATTTGTAGGAATTTAATAATAATAAACTAATCTGCAAAGTACCATTACTCAAATTAATTTATTAAATAATCACTAACAAAACTATAATTATAATCTCGAATTGAATTCCAATACTAAGCAAATCAATTATAATGTTAATTGAAATAAATTGATTCCAAATTTAATAATTACTAAATTAATATAATTTCATAAAAAATTTCATTTTAGAAAATAAAATAAATTCCCTTAATTAATAATTAATAATTAACTCATTTCTCTACATCATCATTTAAAAAAAAATATATCAAATAATATGGTGCAAAATCACAAAATTCTCTAAAAGAAATAATACACTATATATATACACTATGGTTATATTTATATTATTTATTTATTTATTATTATTATTATTATTTATTTATTATATATATTATTTAATCTAGATATTATATGAATCTTTAGATATATATATACAATATAACATATATATAAAAAAATGAAACACACACACACACATATTAAAATATAACCAACAAACACAAGGCTACTGCCGACAACCCCTGCTGCCACTGACAGCTCATGCTGTCATGACACCTAGTGTTGTGGTTCCGCAACACATGCCCCATTTTGGCCACTTGGCCTAATAGGGACCCCCTTTTTTTTGCTTTTAGTTTCTTCGAGGGATCCTTATGGCTAATTTGATTAGACATTTGGTGCATCCGATTGTGAGCTCGTGTGCTCTCAATAGTTGGATGTCAGTTGAATCAACTTGTGGTATTTTTCCCCCTCTTTTCTTTTCCCTTTTGTGGCCTCTTTACAGTTTGTGTATTTTTTAAAGTTAGGTTTTTCTTTCTTCTCTTGCATGTAGACTTAGTTGATCTAGTTTAATTTTTATTTTTTTAATAAATATTGTTAACAAGACATCCTTTGTTGTTGCAGAACTGAGAATATCAAGGTGACATGTTATGAACCGACAAGTTAAGAGAAAATCTTTGATGGGATTGAATTGCAGCTGCATGAAGATGTTATGAAATGACAACAAAAATAGTTAGATGCTCTGAAGTTGCCCAATTTTCAAAAGTTCAAAGTTAGGAGTTCAAAAGTTCAAAATTCAGAGGTTTGAAGTGCGAAGGTTGAAGGTTCAAAGTTCAAAATTTAGAGGTTCGGAGTTCGGAGTTCAAAAGTTCAAAATTCAGAGGTTCAAAGTGAGAAGGTTAAAAGTTCAAAAATTAGTTTTTCAGAGTTTCGGAGTCTGAAATACCAAAATTCCTCACAACCCTGAAAGATCAAAAAAATTGTGGACTTAGCCATTTTTCTGAAAATCCAAAAAATTTTGTGGACCTACAAATTTTTCGGAGAAAAAATTTGTGGACTTGGAAATTTTTTCCCTCAAGTTTTTCAAAGTTTCGGAGTTCAAAATGCCAAAATTCAACACAACCCCAAAAGACCTAAAAATGTTGTGGACTTAGCCATTTTTTTGAAAATCTAAAAATTTTTGTGGACACGGAAATTTTTCAGAGAAAAAATTTGTGGACTTCAAAATTTTTTCCCTCAAGCTTTTTGGAGTGTCAGAGTCCGAAATGCTAAAATTCCACAAAACCCCAAAAGGCTGAAAAATGTTGTGGACTCAGCCATTTTTTTGAAAAACCAAAAAATTTTGTGGACTTGGCCATTTTTTTGGAGAAAAATTTGTGGACTTAGAAATTTTTGCCCTCAAGTTTTTTAGAGTTTCGGAATCCAAAATGCCAAAATTCCTCACAACCTTGAAAGGCCGAAAATTTTGGAGAAAAAATTTGTGGACTTGGAAATTTTTTCCCTCAATTTTTTCAAAGTTTCGGAGTCCAAAATGCCAAAATTACACAAAACCCTGAAAGACTGAAAAATGTTGTGGACTTAGCCATTTTTTTGAAAATCAAAAAAATTTGTGTACTTAGCCATTTTTCTGGAGAAAAATTTGTGGACTTCAAAATTTTTGCCGTCAAGTTTTTTAGAGTTTCAAAGTCCAAAATGCCAAAATTCCTCACAGCCTCGAAAGGCCGAAAAATTTTGTGGACTTAGTCATTTTTCTGAAAATCCAAATTTTTTTGTGGACTTAGCTATTTTTTCAGAGAAAAATTTGTGGACTTGGAAATTTTTACCCTCAAAATTTTTAGAGTTTTTGACGCAAGGGAATACACTGGAGAGGGGACAAAGGTACACCCTAACCAAATCCACCTTGCAGAGATCACATGCGAAAGCAACAACACACAAGTGAGAGAGAGAATGCATGATAACTTTCATATATTTATTCAAATTGATTTGTACATGCCGGGCTATAAGGCCTTCCCAGTTTGGGCTAGATATTACAATTCAAGTACAAAAGTCCTCCAATATGCGAGGATCTGAAACTATCTTCTATCTTCTAACTTCTATCTCTGGTGTCCATGATTCATTTTTAAAACTACAAACAAATATTACATTATATACAAGAGGCTACCGAACAAGTCGGCCTTCAAATCCACCATCAACAGAAGGGATGACCAGATCTAGGTCCACACACTTCCCAATGATAGATTCCATCATTAAATCTGTGACCATAATTAACTACAAGAGTCAGCCTCAATAGGAAACTAAAACAAACAACTCAGTAAGCAAGGATAATCGAGCACCAGACAAGCATCATAGAGCGCCATAGAGATAACTGACCAAATCAGTTAACAAATGAAACTGAGAAACTACTGAGCCAACTCGGTCAAAGAAGGAACCGAGCAACAAAAGAAAGCACAAACATATTTTTGGTGACACAAGATTTCCAAGGACCTAAGATGCTCCTGCATTAGACACCTGGGGTTATTTGAAATGATTCTCTGAATCATGAAGTAGGTACGATCTGAGCTAAATCCAACTCAGATTGTGAAATCCATGAACTTTCTTCAACCAGCCTATTCTTCCACTTTACCTGATATTCCATATACTATTTTCCTCTTGTACTTCTTCCAATTCTTTGTTCCAAAATCCGCTCAACTTCTTCTATCTATTTCTTAGGGTAATCATTTGGTACTATCATTTCTTCATCTGACTCATGATACTCATATAAATCAACAATGTTGAATATAGGTGATATATCCATGTCATTAGGTAACTCAATCTCATAAGCATTTCCACTGTCAAATTTCTTCAAAATCTTGCAAGGACCAAACTTCTTCATTTTCAGCTTTCCATATGTTCAAACAGGAAATCTCCCTTTCTTCAAATGTACCATTACTTCATCACCAACTGCAAAAGTCTTATGTCTTCTAGATTTATCAGCTCTGTCTTTGTATTTATGATTACTTTTCTCCAACTTATGTTTCACATCTTCATGCAATATCTTCATGGACTCAGTAAACTTTACTCCTTCAACACTTCTCTTTCCTTCATCAGCAATATCCCTTAAATCTAATATACCTCTCGATTGTATACCATTTACAATCTCAAAAGGTATTTTTTCACTACTCCTATTCACTAAATTATTGTATGCAAACTCTGATTGTGCCAACATAGAATCCCAATTACTCGGTGTGTCTCCAACTAAGCATCTCAAAAGATTTCCCAAGATTGTATTCACAACTTCTGTCTATCCATCGGTTTGTGGGTGAAATGTAGAAGTATATTTCAACTCGGTGCCAAACTTCCTTCAAAGGGTCTTCCAAAAGTATCCAACAAATTTACTATCTTGGTCAAAGATGATACTCCTCGGTAATCCATGCAATCTGACAATTTCCTTAAAGAAAAGATCTGCTATATGTAATGCATTTGATGTCTTCCTACAAGGTATAAAATGTGTCATTTTAGAAAATTTGTCCACAACAACAAATATAGAGTCATTACCTCTTACTATCTTCGGTAAGCCTAGAAAATATTCCATAAAGATATCAATCCAAGGTTTCTCAGGAACAAAAATCTGTGTATACAATCTAGTATTCTGACTTACTCCTTTTGCAACTTGACAAATTCCACAACTTTTCACAAATTTATGAACATCCTTATACAACTGCGGCCAAAAGTATTTCTCCTTAAGAAAATTCAATGTCTTGTCACCACCAAAATGTCTAGCCAAACCACTACTATGTTTCTCCTTTATCAAATTAGTTCTCATTGATCCTCTCAGTATACACAATTGAATACCTTTAAACAACATATGATGCAAGGGCAGGATCAGGAGGGGCCAAACAATGGCACACCCTAATGACCCAGCCTGCTCAACAACACGCAGAAGAAAAAACAATAGTAACAGTGAGAGAGAGAATGCAGGATCAATGGTATATTATTCATTCAATTGATTCATACATGCAGGGTTGTAAGGTCTTCTCGATTTCGGCCAAATATTACAATGAATTACAAAAGTCCTCAAACATGCGAGGATCTGCCAACAATCTCTAATCTTCTATCTTCTTCCTCCTAACAAAACTGTCTCCCTAAACTCTAACCAAACAACTACATTTATACAAGAGGCTACCAAACTAAGTCGGTCTTCAGATCCATAATCAATGAAATAAACGGTTAGATCTAGGACCACACACTTCCTAATGATTGATATCAACATTGAATCCATGACCCATAATCAATGCACAAGTCAGCTTCAACAGAAACTCAAAATAAAATACTTGGTAAGCAAGGATGACCAAGTAACAGACAAGCATCGTCGAGCGCCAATGAAACAACCGACTGCCTAGGAGATAACCAACCATACTTAGTAAACAAAGGAAACTGACCAACTACTAAACCAACTTAGTCAAAGAAGGAACTAAGCAACACAGACAAACTTCAAAATCTTTTTGGTGACACGGGATTGCCAAGGACTCGAGATGCTCCTGCATCAGACATCTGGGGTTGTTTGAAATGATTCTCCGAATCATGAAATCAGTCTAGTCTGAGCTACATCTAACTCAAACTGTTAAATCCAAGAACTGTCTTCAATCGGTCTATTCTTCCACTTCACCAGATATTTCATATACTATTTTCCTCTTGTACTCTTGCCAATTCTTTGCTCCAAAATCTATTCAACTTCCTCTTTTTTCTTCTTAGGATATTCCATCGGTACTATCATGTCTTCATCAGGTTCATGATACTCATACAAATCACCAATGTTGAAAATCGGTGATATGTCCATGTCATCAGGTAAATCAATCTCATATGCATTTCCACTGTCAAATTTCCTCAAAATCTTGTAAGGTCCAAACTTCTTCATCTTCAGCTTCCCATATGTTCCAATAGGAAATCGACCTTTCTTCAAATGAACCATCACTTCATCACCAACATCAAAATTCTTATGTCTCCTTGATCTATCAGCTCTGTCTTTGTATTTCTGATTACTCTCTTCCAGCTTTAGCTTCACATCTTCATGCAATGCCTTCATGTACTCAACAAATTTTACTCCTTCAGCACTTCTCTTACTTTCATCAGCAATATCCCTCAAATCAGATATACCTCTCAGCTGTATGCCATTCAAAATCCCAAATGGTGTTTTTCTAGTACTCCTATTCATTGAATTATTGTATGCAAACTCTGCTTGTGCCAACACAAAATCCCAATTACTCGGTGTGTCTCCAACTAAACATCTCAAAAGATTTCCCAAACTTCTATTTACAACTTCTGTCTGTCCATCGGTTTGTGGGTGAAATGTAGAACTATATTTCAACTCAGTGCCAAACTTCTTCCAAAGGGTCTTCCAAAAGTATCCAATAAATTTAATATCTCAGTTAGAGATAATACTCCTCGGTAATCCATGCAATCTGATAATTTCCTTAAAGAAAAGATCTGCTACATGTACTGCATTTGATGTCTTTCTATAAGGTATAAAATGTGCCATCTTAGAAAATCTATCCACAACAACAAATATAGAATCATTACCTCTTATTGTCTTCGGTAAGCCAAGAACAAAATCCATATTGACGTCACTCCAAGGTTTCTTAGGTACAACAATCAGTGTATACAATCCAGTATTCTGACTTACTCCTTTTGCAACTTGACAAACTCCACAACTTTTCACAAATTTTTGAACATCTTTATGCAACAGCCAAAAGTATTTTTCCTTAAGTGAATTCCATGTCTTATCAACACCAAAATCTCCAGCCAAACCACTACTATATTTCTCCTTTATTAGATTGTTTCTCATTGCTCCTCTCAATATACACAACTGAATACCTTTAAACAACATATCTTCCTGAATAAAATATTCATCCCATTTAGTATCCCGGTGATCTTGAATAGGTGCTCTGCACTTTCTCCATGGCTCAGAAAAATTAGGATCAGACTCATAAGAATCTATCATCTCATCAAAACCAAGAACTTCAATTTTCATCTCGGTCATCAAAGATCTTCTTCTACTCAATGCATCAGCAACTCGGTTAGTGACTCCACTCTTATGCTTTATCAAAAATTTATAACTCTGAAAATACTCAACCCATTTCATATGTCTCTGATTCAACTTAATCTGACTACCCAAATACTGTAAAGCCTTATGATCTGTATACAACACAAATTCACTCGGCATCAAATAATGTCTCCATTTCTTCAGTGCTTGAACAATAGCATAGAATTCTTGATCATACACATAATATTTCCTTCTAGCATCATTCAAATTTTCACTAAAGAAAGAAACATGTTTACATTCTTGACTCAACATAGCTCCAATAGCACTTCCACTTGCATCACATTCCACTTGAAATACCTTACTGAAATCAGGCAATGCCAAAATAGGCAATTTGGCAACCTTCTACTTCAAAGTCTCAAAAATTTTATCAGCTCCATGTGTCCACTTGAATTCTCTTTTATCTCCTCTCATAGCCTCAGTCATAGCATTACAAATTGAACTGAAATTCGTTATGAACTTTCGGTAAAAAATTTCCAAACCATGAAATGATCTTACCTCACTAGAATTTATAGGTGTAGGACAATTCAAAATAGCTTCAACCTTTTTAGGATCCATTTTCAAACCATCAGCTGAAATTACAAATCTCAAATACACAATCTCCTCTTTCATGAATGAACACTTTTTCAAGTTTATCAACAACTTTTCTTCTTTCAATCTATGCAAAACTTGTCTAACATGCAAAAAATGTTCTTCTCTGGTCTTACTGAATATCAAAATATCATCAAGATATACAATCACAAAATTACCCAAGAATTTCTTCAAAACTTCATTCAGCAGCCTCATAAAAGTACTCGGTGCATTAGTTAAACCAAAAGGCATAACCAACCACTCATACAAATCTTATTTTGTCTTGAAAGCAGTCTTCCATTCATCACCTTCTTTGATTCTGATATGATGATACACACTTTTCAAATCAATCTTGGTAAAATATTTTTCTCCAGTTGAACTATCCATTACATCATCCATTCTCGGTATAGGAAACCTATACTTCACTGTTATCTTATTGATTGACCTAGAATCAGTACACATTTACCATTCTCCATTCTTCTTCAGTGCCAATACAATAGGTACTACACAAGGACTCAAAATTTCTCTGATCAAACCTTTCTCCAGCAACTCTTGAATCTGTCGGTTCAATTCCTAATTCTCGATAGGTGTTAACCGATGAGGTACCTTGTTTGGTAAAATAGCTCCAGGGATTAGATCCATACAATGATCAATGCTTCTTTTCAGTGGCAAACCATTAGGTACATTATCATAAATGATTTCACTGTACTCGGTGAGTAACTTATCAATCTCCTCAGGAACACTATCCTCTATTTTCTTACTCGATTTGTTAGGAATCATGGCAAAACATACATCACTCTTCTTCAAATCCTTAACAAAATTTCTTCCCTCCATCAAGTAGACTTTCATAGATGTGCAAACATTACTAACAGGTTCTTCCATCAAAGGTAACAAGATTTGTTTCTTTCCATGAACCACAATAGGATACTTATGTAATCTCCCATCATATATAGCATGTCTATCATATTTCCAAGGTCTACCCAACAAAATATGACAACAATCCATAGACATGATATCACACAACACTTTATCATAGTATTTTCCAATTTTCAAATTCACATAACATTGTTCACTTACCAAGAATGCTCATCCTTGATCCATGAAATCTGATAGGGCTTCGGATGTTCCAACCTTTTCAACTGCAACTTTGTGACCATTTCCTCAGATGCTAGATTCTCTGAGCTATCACTGTCAATGATTACCTTCCAAACTTTATCAGAAACTCTACATCTGGTCTTGAACAAACTTTTCCTTACCGGATCTTCCTTTTTACTTTCATTCCATAGTGCTCTTCTTACCATCAAGTTATTTTCCTTCTCAGGTTCATTCGGTGACTCTTCTTGCACTAAAGAATTTCTATTGCTACTGGCCTTCTTACTTGCATGTGTACATTCAAAAGATCTATGTCCTTCTCCACAATTGTAACAAGTTCCTCAAAAACTTCCTCTGCTATAACCACCTCGGTAGTTACTGCCTCTGCCTCTAGATGAAATTTCACCTTTCCACTCGGTCTTGCCTTTATCCAAACTTGTCTTTTCAGGTTCAGATCTACCATTTTCACCATGGGATCTACCTCTTCCTCTAGGGAATCTACCACCTCTTCCTCTGCGTCCTTGCTCATGTCTCTTATTTAGTTTCTCCTTAACTTTTAATGCAAATTGATAAGCCTCTTCAATTTTCTCCAATTTGACCAAACTGATTTTTTCTTGGATGGAAAATCTCAAACTATTTAGGTATCTAGCAATTCTTTCCACATCATCTTCATCATGTCTAGATCTGATATCTAATCTATAGAATTCCTCAGTATATTCCTTTACTAAGCTATCTTTCTGCCTTAGGCTTTGCATTCGTTGAACTAGGTTAATCTGATAATCACAAGGTAAGAACTTTCCTTTCAACTTATTCACCATTTTATTCCATACCTTGATTTTGTCTTTTCCTTTCCTCTTTCTATCTAGTTGTAGATGTTCCCACCATAAGGATGCATGAATTTTCAACTTTGTTGTTGCAATTTTCACCTTCTTGTCTTCATGAATGTTTTCACACTCAAAATACTTTTCCATCTCAGTGATCCAAACTACCAATTCATCAGAATCTAGTTTTCCACCATACCCAAGAGGATTAAAATGTGGTGTCGACTTTAGACTTGTCAAAGCCTTCAAGAATCTTTCTTCACCTTGATCCATCACAGGTGCAAGTTCTGCATCACCTTGTTCCACCTCAACTTCATCATCACTAACATCCTCAAGATGTCTGCCTCTTCTTTGGGCTATTTCAACAACTTCTAATCTAGCAACAATTTGTCTCAACATATCTGCCAATCCTGGATCCGCATCTCGCCTCCCATGAACCATCTTGGAAATCCTCTGCAATTGCAAGTCAGATCGCAATCTACCACCCCACACCAATTCAATTAGGGTTTCACAAGAAGGAACCTACAAACCTAGGTTTACAAACCTAGATGCAAATCTAACCTCATTCTGATACCACCTGACGCAAGGGTAGGGTCAAGAGGGGCCAAACAATGGCACACCCTAATGATCCAGCTTGCTCAACAACATGTAGAAGCAAAAACAATAATAACAGTGAGAGAGAGAATGCAAGATCAATGGTATATTATTCATTCAATTGATTCATACATGCCAGGCTGTAAGGCCTTCCCAGTTTCGACCAGATATTACAATGAATTACAAGGATCTTCCAACAATATCTAAT
This sequence comes from Chamaecyparis obtusa, assembly GCA_027943335.1. NCBI lineage: Eukaryota > Viridiplantae > Streptophyta > Pinopsida > Cupressales > Cupressaceae > Chamaecyparis > Chamaecyparis obtusa. The sequence continues at coordinate 929,690 of BSBK01000786.1, forward strand.
CTTCTATCTTCTTCCTTCTAAAAAAACTATCTCCCTAAAATCTAACCAAACAACTACATTTATACAAGAGGCTACCGAACGGAGTCAGCCTTCAGATCCATAATCAACAGAAGAAACAATCAGATCTGGGACCACATGCTTCCCAATGATTGATATCAGCATTAAATCTATGACCCATAATCAATGCACAAGTCAGCCTCAATAGAAACTCAAAATAAACTACTTGGTAAGCAAGGATGATCAAGCAATAGACAAGCATCACCGAGCGCCAGTGAAACAACCGACCGCCTAGGAGATAACCAACCATACTTGGTAACTAAAGGAAACTAACCAACTCCTGAACCAACTTGGTTAAAGAAGGAACCGAGCAACACAGACAAACTTCAAAATCTTTTTGGTGACATAGGATTGCCAAGGACCCGAGATGCTCTTGCATCAACATACCACCTTGAATGAAATATTCTTCCCATTTAGTACTCGATTGATCTAGAATAGGTTCTCTACACTTTCTCCATGGCTCAGGAAAATCAGGATCAAATTCATAAGAATCTCTCATGTCATCAAAACCAAGAATTTCAATTTTCATCTCGGTTATCAAAGATCTTCTTCTACTCAATGCATCTACATCTCAGTTAGTGACCCCACTCTTATGCTTTATCACAAATGTATAACTCTGCAAATACTCAACCCATTTCATATGTCTCTGATTCAACTTATTTTTACTACCCAAATATTGTAAAGCTTTATGATCGGTATACAATACAAATTCACTCGATATCAAATAATATCTCCATTTCTTCAGGGCTTGAACAATAGCATAGAATTCTTGATCATACATAGAATATTTTCTTTTTGCATCATTCAGCTTTTCACTAAAGAAAGCAACAAGTTTACCTTCTTGACTCAACATAGCTCCTATTGCACTACCACTTGCATCACATTCCACTTGAAATACCTTATTGAAATTAGGCAACACCAACATAGGCAATTCAACAACCTTTTGCTTCAGAGTCTCAGAACTTTTATTAGCTCCATGTGTCCACTTGAATTATCTTTTATCTCCTCTCATAGTCTCAGTCATAACATTACAATTTGAACTGAAATTCCTAATGAACTTTCAGTAAAAACTTGCTAAACCATGAAATGATCTTACTTCACTAGCATTTTCAGGTGTAGGCCAATTCAAAATAGCTTCAACCTTTTTAGGATCCATCTTCAAACCATTAGCTAAAATCCCAAATACAAAATCTCCTCTTTCATGAAAGAACACTTTTTTAGATTTATCAGCAACTTTTCTTCTTTCAACCTCTGCAACACTTGTTTAACATGCAACAAATGTTCTTCTATGGTCTTACTGAATATCAGAATGTCATCGAGGTATAGAATCACAAATTTACCTAATAATTTCTTCAAAACTTCATTCATCAATCTCATAAAAGTACTTGGTGTATTAGTTAAACCGAAAGGAAAAACCAACCACTCATCCAAACCTTTTTTTTTCTTAAAATAAGTCTTCCATTCATCACCTTCTCTAATTCTGATCTGATGATATCCACTTTTCAAAACAATTTTGGTAAAATACCTTGCTCCAGTCAAACTATCCATTATGTCATCCATTCTCGGTATATGAAACCTATATTTCACTGTTATCTTGTTGATTGCTCTGGAATCAATACACATTCACCATTCTCCATTCTTCTTAGGTGCTAATACAAAAGGTACTATACAAGGAATCAAACTTTCTCATATCAAACCTTTCTACAATAATTCTTGAATCTTGCTAGGTGTCAACTGATGTGGTGCCTTTTTCGATAAACTAGCTCCAGGGATTAGATCCATGCAATGATCAGTGCTTCTCTTCAGTGGAAAACCATCAGGTACATTATCAGAAATGATCTCACTATACTCAGTAAGTAACTTATCAATCTCCTCAGGGATGCTATCCTTTGTTTTCTTACTCGGTTTGTTAGGAATCACTATAAAACATACATCATTCTTCTTCAAATCCTTAACAAACTTTCTTCCTTCCATCAAGAAAACTTTCACAGATGTGCAAACATTACTAACATGTTCTTCAATCAAAGGTAACAAGATTTGTCTTCTCCCATCATCCCAAATAGTATATTTATGCAATCTCCCATCATATATAGCATGTCTATCATATTGCCAAGGTCTAGCCAACAAAATATGACAACAATCCATAGGCATGATATCACATAACACCTTATCTTAGTACTTTCTAATTTTTAAATTCACATAACATTGTTCACTTACCAAGAGTGTATCCTTATCTTTGATCCATGAAATTTGATAGGGATTCAGGTGTTCCAACTTTTTCAACAACAACTTTGTAACCATTTCCTCAAATGCCAAGTTCTTAGAGCTACCACTGTCAATGATTACCTTCCAAACTTCATCAGAAACTCTACATCTAGTCTTGAATTTTTTTTTCCTTACTAGATCATCCTTATTACTTTCACTCCAAAGTGCTCTTCTGACCATCAAGTTCTTTTCCTTCTTAGGCTCATTTGGTGACTCTTCTTGCACCAAAGCATTTCTACTGCTTCCGACCTTCTTACTTGTATGTGTACACTCAAATGATCTATGTCCTCCACAATTGTAACAAGTTCCTTGAAAATGACCTCTGTTATAACCATCTCAGTAGTTATTACCTCTTCCTCTAGATGAACTTTCACCTTTCCACTCAGTCTTGCCTTTATCCAGATTTATCTTTTCAGGTTTAGATGTACTATTTTCACCATAAGATCTACCTCTTCCTCTAGGGAATCTACCACCTCTACCTCTTTGTCTTTTCTCATGTCTTTTATTCAATTTCTCCTTGGATTTGAATGCAAATTGATAAGCTTATTCAATGTTCTCCAATTTAACCAAATTGATTTATTCTTGGATGGAAAATCTCAATCCATTCAGGTACCTAGCAATTCTTTCCACATCATCTTCATCATGTGCATATTTAATATCTAATCTATAGAATTCCTCACTATACTCTTTTACCAAGCTATCTTTCTGCCTCAAACTTTACATTCGCCTAACTAGGTTAATCTGATAATTGCAAGGTAAGAAATTTCCTTTCAACTTATTCACCATCTTATTCCATATCTTAATTTTGTCTTTGCCCTTCCTCTTTCTGTCCAACTGCAGATGTTCCCACCATAAGGATGCATGCATTTTCAACTTTGTGCTTGCAATTTTCACCTTCTTTTCCTTAGGAACATTTTCACACTCAAAGTACTTTTCCATCTCGATGATCCAGTCCACCAATTCATCAGAATCCAATTTTACACTATACTTAGGAGGATTGAAATGTAGTGTAGACTTCAGATTTATCAAAGCCTTCAATAAAATTTCTTCATCTTGATCCATCACAGGTGCAGGTTCAACTTCACCTTGTTCTTCCTCAATTTCATCATCACTAACATCTTCAAGATGTCTTCCTCTTCGCAGGGCTATATCAACAAATTCTAATCTAGCAGCAAGTTGTCTCAACATGTTTGCCAATCCTGGATCTACATCTCACCTCCCATGAACCATCTTGAAACCCTATGAAATTGCAAGCCATATCGTAATCTCCTACTCCACAAAAAATCAAATAGGGTTTGACAAGAAGGAACCCTCAAACCTAGATTCGCAAACCTAGATCTAGATCTAACCTTGCTATGATACCACCTGATACAAGGGAATACGGTGGAGAGGGGCCAAAGGAACACCCTAATCAAATCCACCTTAGAGAGATCACACGTGAAATAAACAACACACAAGTGAGAGAGAGAGAGAGAGTGTAGGATAACTTTCATATATTTATTCAAATTGATTCATACATGCCAGGCTGTAAGGCCTTCCCAGTTTGGGGCAGAAATTAAAATTCAAGTACAGAAGTCCTCCAATATGTGAGGATCTAAAACTATCTTCTATCTTCTAACTTCTATCTCTGGTGTCCCTGATTTATTTTTAAAATTACAAACAAATATTACATTATATAAAAGAGGCTTCTGAACAAGTTAGCCTTCAGATCCATAATCAATGAAAGGGATGACCAGATCTAGGTCCACACGCTTCCCAATGATAGATTCTATCATTAAATTCATGACCATAATTAACTACAAGAGTCAGCCTCAATAAGAAACTAAAACAAACAACTTGGTAAGAAAGGATAACCAAGCGCCAGACAAGTATCACCAAGCACCAGGGAATTGACTGAGTGCCAAAGAGATAACTGACTAACTTAGTTAACAAAGGAAATCAAGCAACTACTGAGCCAACTCGGTCAAAGTAGGAACCAAGCAACACATGAAAACAAAAACATGTTTTTGGTGACATAGGATTGTCAAGGACCTGAGATGCTCCTGCATCAGTTTCATCCTCTGAAAGTTCAAAATTTTTCACGGCATGGTGTTTTGAACTTAGTCATTTTTCAAAGTAGGGGTCGGGGTCCAAAATTTCTGGGTCATCACTGTCAAGAACTTCCATTTTGATTGACCACATGTTTTGGGTCGCTTTTTCATGTTTTGGAGACATCTTTCAGTTAGAATCTCAAAGAGGAGCCATAATGAGGGTCTTATGGGAAGAAATCTAATTTTTGAAGAAAGATTATGAAGGAAAATGATGAAACTCTAGAGTAATTTTTTGTTATATAATGTGTCTTAGGCTTTGAAGTTGTAATGCCCATGGATTAAATCCATGCTAGATATTTTAGGGTAGCTTTAAGACTAGTTTCCTTAAATAGTAAAGCTTTAGTTTAAGATTATTTCAAAGTTGCATGTGTAGCTGAAACCCTAGCTCCAAATTTCTTTCCCTAAAAGATGAAGCCCTATAAATTATAAATCAATGATGTAATTATGGTCAGTTATTATTGCAATACAATATATACAATTGGTACTTCAATCATAGTGTGATTTTCTACTATCTTTGCAAAGTTTAAGAATGTGTGTTTTCTCATTCATTTATTTCAAAGAGCTAATTGATTGTATGGTAATTTTGATCTGCAAATTCATTAGTCTTGTGTTTATCATTGCTATATTACTTTGTTGTGAGGAATTATTGGGAAGATCATTCTTTGGTGCTTTAAGATAAATTTTTATTGTGTATGCGTACATTTGCGATGGCTTCATGATTTGATGAGTTTTGACAAATCTTACATTTGTATTTATTTCCATTGAAGATTACATCTGCAAAATCAGGGTTGTGATTTGTTCAAACCTATGTTTTGTGGGTTTTCTCCATCTTCTTGGTAATTTAATTCGCAAAGTGGTGCAACGATGGTTTATGTCCATTAGTTTTATTTTTAGCAACTTTCGTTCAATTCTTGTTACCTTGATCCTTACTTTCTTTGCAAATCAGTCATAGTAGTTTAAGTCAAGTTTACATTGCTTTCACTTAAAAGATTCAAAAAATACAAAAAGGAAAGAGAAATATCATTTTTTTAAGATTATTTTTGAAGCCTCTCTAAGATCAAACTAGAAAAGGCCTCCTCGTGAACAATTTCATATTTATCTTCGATTGAGCTATCTAGATGGTTGAGACCCAACCTAGAAGGAACCTTGAGATTGATTTTATCATTCTTCCAAGAGGGGAATCTGTTCATACAGATTCCTAGATGTTGTCTCATGTAAAAATGATGCTCAATAGAAGTGACATTAGAAGGAGGGCCTGAACCAAAAAAAAAGTTTTCATGGTTCTAATCACACTAAATAAGCTGGATATTGAGAAAATATAACTTCAATGGATAGTTTTTTGTATATACCAGGAGGTCTCCATGAGATTCATTTGCATGCACATAATAGGCTTCCTTTGTTCTTCCCCAATAATGAACAAAATGCTATAAATCATGAAAGGAGTTGTAAGAATCTAATGCTTTTTCTCAAAATTGAACATGAAGATGTTGTTTTCAATCTATTTGTCAAGACATTTCAAGGTGTAGCATTTCAATGGTATGGGAGACTTTCATCCAATTCTATCTTCTCATGGATTACATTAAGGGATTTATTCTTAATTCAATTTGATCTCAATGTGAGTTCACAAGATTTATTATTTTATTTCACTACCATAAGGACATCTCAAGAGTCCATTTCCCAATTTAATCATTGATTTATTCTTATATATTAAAGGGTTCAAGATTCAAAAAGGATGGTGCATGATTTAATGTTGAAAGAAAATTATTTACAGTGTTTGGATGTCTCATTTGCAAGCATAATTAGATCTTTCAGAGAGATTCCTACCTTGCATGATGCATTCGACAAGGCTCTTTTATTGATACAATGTGGAGGTGATTTCATAAATGGTACAAATGGTCTCGATGGAAGTTTCAATATGTAATTGATTGAATGTTTCCAATCATCAAAGCTTTATGTCAACCCATTGAATACATCAAATCAACTACAATCATCTCATTCAATGAATTATAACATGCCTGATATCCAAATGATGCAATTAGCCAATCAAAATAATCAGATCAATCGATTTCAAGATCATAGTTGGGGTCAAAATTCCCATGCTACAACCTTGGATGCAATTATTTTGCCTCCCAATGATGCTCCTATAATTGTCTTGTTATATTCTTTCTATAATCCAATGCTCAATCCATCAAATGATAATGATACTTCAAATGGAAGTCTTGCTGGTTAGTTATATGAGAATGATAAATAGTGCAACAATGAAAGTGAAATGATCCTAAATACAGATTGTAAACAAGATTCCAAGTTAAAAAATTATTTTTCCACAAAAATCAGTCATGGGGTATCAAGAAATGATGACCAAATCTAAGAGGATGAGAGATATTCAATGCTGCCCTAGAAGTATTTCCATGAAAGATCAACAAGTACAAAATCTTTGACATCTTCACAAAATAATTTTGATGTCTCTTTTGATACCGAAAAAGATTCACATGACAAAGATGTAGATAGTCATTGTTGGGTGGATATTCCACTTGAAAAAATTAGAATAAATGAGAATTTGCAATAATTGAGTATTCCTATGTCATTATCATATTTTGCATGGTTAGAAGGATGTAGGATACACCTCACAAATCAACATCGTGAGATGGATCTCCCTATTTTTCTTGGAAAGATGGACTTTTATTTGAAATAAAATATGACTATTGAAGAGGTATTAATTCTTATATATCAGATCATTGGGATAGTCAATCAAGGAAGGTAGAAGATGAAAATAACCAAATCCATGAGACTTTGGAAGATATGTGTTTTCCTTGTTAGAATGATTTTAGAATAACTGAGAGGGGGGGTGAATTAGTTATCCTCAGGTCTAGATGTACCAATTCAACTTTTAAATACTTCAACCAACTTAGACCTACTCAATAATCCAATGTGTCTCTAGATAGCATATAACTAGTAACATAAATTTGCAGTCCACTATCCAAAAGTAATCAACTTATAGAATATAAAAATCTTAACTGTAAAACACATGAAATAAGATTCACACAAGTATGACACCAAGATTTAACATGGAAACCCAATTTAGGAAAAAACACCAGTAACATGCTACCAAATTTTCACTCTTCTAAAGTGAGCTCTATGAGGAGCCAACCCTATTAAATGTTACAATACACACTATTAGGTGTGACCCTATTAAAAGATTTAATCACCTTATCAGGAGTGGCCTTGTTAGAGGACTTAACAACATCCCATTAGAATGTCACCTTGATTAAAGGATTTAAAAATAACTGTTAGGCCAACCTTGATTAAAGGATTTCAACTGATACAATGGTTAGAAAGTAACAATAGGTTTGATCTTGAACATACAACTCACTTTGCAAATATAGATCCAATGTAGCTCATATGTTGATCCATTGACTGACCTTCGTTATCATCTCAATCTTTGATCTTCTTGGAAATACTTCAAGAAATCACCAATTCACAACTCTTCTCAGCTCTTGATAGCTCTTCTCAGCCTTCTTCTTAGGTTCACCAATCAAATGAATCAACCTCATGCATAATTGATGCAGGGGCAGGGTAGATACAAGCAGAATCAAGCAAAATTGAGTCTACTTGAATCAACAACAAGCCCTGCTCAGAGTTACACAATGGAAGCAATATATAATTCACATGAAACAAGTAAAAACATAATGGATATGAGGCAATCAACTGGTAGTAACAATGGAGAATTTATATTATTTCTTTCAACATGCCTGGCTGTGAGGTCTTCCGGGTTTTAGCCTTATACAATGAGAATTATGAAATTAGAAGCTCAATTCGCATCCTATATTTTTATCCAATGATGTATCTTGATAATCCTTCATATATCTACCTCTTGATTTCCCTACTACATCAATCTAGACTCCTTATATAGCTAGCTAAGCCACAAGTCGGCCAGTCAGGCATTTAATTACATTATAGGTCCAGTCTGGAAGATTTAAACCAAAACTAATGAAAGAGTGATCACCACTTGACTCACCTTTACATTTAGGTCCACACAAGACCCAAGAACATTCCATTAACTATGCAAGGCCCCATTTCATCACACAGAACTGTGCAAGATGAAACACTCCACGTTTTGCGTGAAACTGGCAGAAAATAGGTCCCCGAGAAAAATGGTCATAAATTTTTACTCATAATGAATTATGACTTTCTCTCTTGGGAATGATAGTAATTTAGGTCCTCTTAAAGTCCTTAAGAGAGAAAATTCTTATTCCTTAAGGATCAACATCTCCACTACGCGCAATCAACACCAAAACTGCAGGAAAATACGACTCCAACGGCAAGGAAAATAACTATAACTTTGAAATAGTCCATCCAATATTTATGTGATCATAGGAGAAGGTTCCCAAATAGGTCCTCAAAATAATGTAAGATTCAGACACCATGAAACCAACAAATGAAACAATTAAAGGAAAAAAATAGAAAATAGGTACAAAAATTAGGAAATGTTTTTGGTTGATGCAAGATTGCTCAAAGACCCAAGATGCTCCTACATCAGACACCTAGGGTAAATAAAGAATTTATGTCCACATCAGGAACTACTTATATTCTGTCTTGAATCATAAAGAGCCAACTCATCTTGTGTAATCCATGAACTATCTTCCACTAGCTTGTCTTTCCACTAAACTAGGTATTCCATGTAGTCTTTTCCTCCTTGTACTCTTGCTCACTCTGCTATTCAAAATCTTCTCAATGTTGTCTTTGTCCTTCTTAGGATAATCCAGATCATCTTCTATCTCATGATTTGATTCAAAGTACTCAAAGATATCAGCAATGTTTAATATAGGTAATATATCCATGTCCTCTGGTAATTCTACTTCATAAGCATTTCCACTGTCAAAATTCTTCAGAATCTTACAAGGTCCAAACTTCTTCATTTTCAGCTTGTTGTAGGTTCCAACTAGAAATCTATTCTTCTTCAAATGAATCATAACTTCATCTCCAACTTCAAAAGATTTATGTCTCCTTCTCTTGTCTTCTCTCTGTTTATATTTCAGATTACTATCCTCCAAATTCTTGTTGATTTCATCATGTAAAGTTCTCATGTATACTGCAAAATCCTCATGTTCAACACTTCTTTTGATCTCATTAGATAAATCTCTCAACTCCATGGTTCCCTTAGGATGAAATCTAGTAAAAATCTCAAATGGTGTCCTCTTGGTGCTTCTATTCATATAATTATTATATGCAAACTCTTCTTGTGAAAAAACTAAATCCCAATTAGAAGGCTTATCTCCAACTAAACATCTCAACAAGTGTCCCAAACTTCTATTCACAACTTCTATCTGTCCATCTATCTAAGGGTGAAATGTAGAACTAAACTTCAACTCTGTATTCATCTTCTTCCAAAGTATTCTCCAAAAATAGCTAGTAAACTTTGTAACTTTTTCTAAAACAATAGACTTAGGAAAATCATGCAATCTTACCACTTCATTGAAGAATAATTCAGCTACATGCAATGCATCAGATGTCTTCTTACAAGGTATGAAATGAGCCATCTTAGAAAATCTATCAACCACTAGCAAAATAGAATCATTACCTCTCTGAGTTCTAGGCAATCCAAGAACAAAGTCCATACTCACATCTTCCCAAGGTCTATCATGTATAGGCAAAGGTGTATACAATCCCAAATTATGACTAGTTCCTTTTGCTACTTGACAAATTCTGCAACCTCTAACCATTCTCTATACATCTCTGTAAATCTGTGGCCAAAAGTATCTTTTTGAAATCAAATTCACAGTCTTATCAATCCCAAAATGTCCATCAAGTCCACCACTATGTTTCTGCTTCATTATGTTCTCTCTCATAGATCCTCTAGGTATGCACAAATGAACTCCTTTAAACAACATGTCTTCTTGAATGAAATAATCAGTCCACTTATCACTCACTATGTGTTCCTTAAAATCTTTCCAAGGTTCTACACAATCAATGTCAGTCTCATACAAACACTTCAAATCATCAAAACCAAGTACCTCAACTCTCATCTCTGTCAGCAAACTTCTTCTTCGGCTCAAGGCATCAAAAACCTTATTTGACTGTCCACTTTTATGCTTCAATGAAAAGAAAATATCTAGTTCTTTTATTTCTCTTGTAAATGTTTTACCATCCAAAAAGCATACTTTGACTATAGTACAATGACCTTCATCAAACTTCTCTACTAAAGGCAATAATACTTGTTTCTTTCCATCCATCCAAATAGTATATTGATTCAATCTACCATCATGTGAAGCTTTCCTATCATACTACCAAGGTCTACCCAAAAGAATATGACAACAATCCATAGGCATAATATCACACAAGACATCATCACGATAATTCCTAATTTTGAATTTAACAAGGAATTTTTCACTTACAAGTAGTTTATGCTCCTTCTAGATCCAAGCAATATGGCAAGGCTTAGGATGTTTCAATCTCTGCAACTGCAACTTGTTAACTAGCTCTTTGGATGCCAAATTATTAGAACTTCCACTATCAATTATTACCTTGCAACATTTATCAACGATCTTACATTTGGTTCTGAATAAAATTTTCCTCAAAATAGGTTCCTCATCAGCTTCTTCATTCTACAAGATCCTTCTTAGCATAAAGTTCTCACCATGTTCAAGTTCATTAGACATTTATTCAACTTCTTCACAAGCCAAATTACTTCTACCATTACCTCCAGTCTTCTTTCCAGAGTTAGTACATTCAAATGCTCTATGTCCTTCTTCACCACATTTGTAACAAGTACCTTTAAACTAAGATTTCTCTTCTATTTTCCCATTATTGTTATTCCTAGAGTAACTAGTATAGATACCTCTAGAGTAATTACCTCTTTTACTAGCATGATCATCTTCCCATCCTTTATCTTGCACTGCATTGTCAGATCCGCTACTTTCTCCATAAGATCTGCCTCTACTTCTCTAAAATCTACCACCTCTTCCTCTTTGTCTTTGTTCATGTCTCTTTGTCAATCTCTCTTCAACCTTCAAAGAAAATTGGTATGCTTCTTCCACACTATCTATTTTCACATAGTTGATCTCATCTTGAATCAATGTCCAGAAGCCATTCAGATATCTAGCCACCTTCTCAACTTCATCATCCACATGTCCAAATATGATATCCAACTTGTAAAATTCCTCAGTATATTCTTTCACACTCATGTCCTTTTATCTTAGATTTTGCATTTTTCTCATCAAACTAACTTGGTAGTCAGCTGGAAGAAAATTCTTCTTCATCTTTCCAAGCATCTTCATCCATGTATTGATCTTTTCTTTTCCTCTCTTCTGTGTCTCTGTTTGCAAATGATCCCACCAAAGAGATGCATGAACTTTCAACTTCATGAATGCTATCTTAACGTTCTCATTATCAGGAGTACCTTCATACTCAAAGTACTTATCCATCTCACAGATCCAATCTAAAAGTGTATCAGTCTCAAGTCTTCCATCATAGCAAGCAACTTCAACTGCAGGTTTGGAGTTAGCCTTAGAAAAAACTCTCAAAAGTCTTTCCTCATCTTTTTCAACTTTAGGTTCATGATTAGGTGCTTCTTCTTCTTCTTCTTCATCACTAACATCTTCAAGATGTGTGCCTATTCTTTGGGCTATCTCTACAGCTTCAAGCCTAGTTGCAATTTGCCTCAACATATCCATGATAGCATTATTATTTCCTCTACCATGAACCATCTTGATAATCAGGTTCTAGGAAGATCATAACCTTCTACAAGTTATAGGTCAGATCTCAGATCTACCACCCTACAATGAATCCAATAAGGTTCTCCATGATCCAATCCACAAGAAAGAACTTTCTTTGATACCACTTGATGCAAGGGCAGGGTAGATACAAGCAGAATCAAGCAGAATTGAGTCCACTTGAATCCACAACAAGCCCTGATCAGAGTTACACAATGGAAGAAATATATAATTCACATGAAACAAGTGAAAAAACAATGGATATGAAGTAATCAACTGGTAGAAACAACAAAGAATTTATATTATTTCTTTCAACATGCCCGATTGTGAGGCCTTCTGGGTTTTGACCTTATACAATGGGAATTATGAAATCAGAAGCTCAATTCACATCCTATCTTTGTCTCAAATGATGTATCTTGATAATCCTTCCTAGATCTACCTCTTGATTTCCCTACTACATCAATCTAGACTCCTTATATAGCCAGCTAAGCCACAAGTCAGCCAGTCAGGCATTTAATTACATTATAGGTCCAGTCTAGAAGATTTAAACCAAACATAATGAAAGAGTGATCACCACTTGATGTGCCTTTACATTTAGTTCCAAAAATAAACCAAGAACATTCCATTAACTATGCAAGGCCCCATTTCATCACACGGAACTGCGCAAGATGAAACACTCCACTTTTCACGTGAAACTGGCAGAAAATAGGTCCCCGAGAAAAATGGTCATAAAATTTTACTCATAATGAATTAGGAATTTATCTCTTGGGAAATGATATTAATTTAGGTCCTCTTAAAGTCCTTAAGAGAGAAAAGGATGATTCCTTAAGGATCAAGTCACCACTACGCGCAATCAGCACCAAAACTGCAGGAAAATACGGCTCCGACGGCAAGGAAAACAACTGTAACTTTGAAATAGTCCATCCAATATTTATGTGCTCATAGGAGAAGGTTCCAAAATAGTTCCTAAACATAATGTAATATTCACACACCATGAAACCAACAAATGCAACAATTAAAAGAAAACAATAGAAAATAGGTACAAAAATCAAGAAATGTTTTTGGTTGATGCAAGATTGCTCAAAGACCCAAGATGCTCCTGCATCAATAACCTACATTTAGGTTATCCTTATACCTCCTTAATTATGTAGTTTAATCTTTTTCTACTTAATCATCTCTATAGATCTTAGGTTTAGGTCAAATTCATCAAATCCTTCCAACATTTCATTCTCCTTCTAATCTTCTAGATACTTCTCAAAACATCTCCTTGAATCCATGCATAAAAAGGGTTTACCATGCATTAAATGATCCAATTCATTCATCCTTATCTTTCACACATTTTACATATTCTAATAATTCAACTATGTCGGTCAGGAATCTCAGCCCCTTCACAAAGTGTAAAATATTGACACTCGGTCTTCATTGGATAACTCAATCATAGCTAAAATTGTTCTTCTCAACACTCGCTATATTTTCTCGGTCCAATTTTTGATACTAAATAATTAATGATGCTCATCCAACACTATACTTTCTCAGCTTATACCAGCTCTTGGTCAACACTAGCATCACTTGGCTTATACTTAAGTTCCTTAATCTTATGCTCCTTTTCTCACTCAAGCCTAAGCTTTTAGTCTTTCAATGCTCATCTCTTCTATGCTTCAAATCAATTGTCTTCTTCACTTAGTGTTATATATAAGCAACAAATTACCTTGCTAATGTGCCAACTAATCTTTTGTAAATCTATTATGGGAAAGTGATATACTGAGAGGCGGGGGGGAGGGGTGAATTAGATATCTATTATTACCACCATTTGACATAAAGTCACTTGCATAACATAAACATCAAAGTAAATACTAAAATAGATCTAACATTCTAATCTTCATCCATGAAATTAAAACATAACACAAAGATTTTAGTTACCCATAAACCATTGAAAGGTAAAATTGGGGTGGGGATGACACCCACAAATCTTCACTATTGTAGTATTAAAATTTTCCCGTTAGGGCTATAAAATTTGATCATAAAATAATGATCTACCCTATGAGGGGTCTTCCCTACTAAGAGCTTTAAGACTTATACAATCTACCTTGCAAAAGGATTTAAATTTACAACAAAGTATGCACTCGATTAAGAGATTTACTTAGGCCTGTTAGGACCACTCTATTAAGAGATTCTCCCCCATTCACCTGTTAGAATGACTCATAACCTGATCCTTCAGTTTGTATTGTGATGCTGATAAAAAATGTTCTCCTTCAATATAGATTTGATCTCCTCTATCAAATATATCTCTGTTTTGTCCTTTACTTCTTAGCTCTATCACTGATCTATGCCTCTGATAACAAAAAACACTCCTCTGTCCTACATGTATGAGATCCCCTTCATACTCATACTTTTCATACTATGTTTTAGGGTTCATATCTCATCTTATATAGAAAACAAATCAGCTCCATAAATCAAGATCAATGATCTAGATTGTCTACTTATGCCGCTTAAGCATTCCCTAATTCTAGTTGGTTACATAGATTTCCTAGGGATCAATGATTACAGATCTAAAGCATAAGCACCTCCATGATTTCCTCAACAAATAATACATGTAGTGTAGATGTTGGCCAAAATGGTTTACCTAAGTGTTTTCTCCATTACAAATACATATATCAAATATAGCTTACTTGGCAAATGAATTCTCTGGCACTCGACATTAACTATTCTTCATATAATGGTTCTCGACACTAATATATCTACACAACTCGGCATAAGCTTGTTCGGCTATTACTGAAATAATTGGTGACCTCTAACTTTCTCACTAATAACTAATGCTCAATAAATGTACAATATACAAGTGTACACATAACTTAGCCTATACATGATGACTCGGTCACAATGATGACCGACCAATATTGCCTAAAAAATGACAAGTGTAAGACACTAATAAACAAAAAAACTTAGGGATCAACAATATCCCCCTTTGAAATTAGTGGCAGAAAAACTTTTTCATGACATTTAATTTACATTACATGAGTACTTAGTAATATGAAAAAGTCTTATATGAATACTCCTCCAATCGATTCCTGTGCATATGACATTAAATCAATAATTGAATTGAAATGCATATTTCATTTATATAACATAATTAACATTTCCAATTTCATTAATAATCATCATTAAATGACATTTCATAATGCATTTTAATTCCCATATATAACATCATATTTCATTTTATCAAATTATTTAAGGAAACATAATAAAATTGATGTCTAAAATATTTATTTAATATGACTTGGTCGACAATCATTTGACCAAGTCAACATAAGTCTAAAATAGTCTCACAATAGTCCTAACATCTAGGAGAACTAGATTGGGTTATGACATCTATCCCCTCTAAGAGGATACATCGAATTGATGTCTTATGGAAGAATACAAATAGGTCCATACAAATATTAAAACATAAACATAATAGAGCTAATATCTAAGAAAACAACTGTAGAAATGATCTATGCATGTTTTCCACATCCTCCCAAGTAGCACTGTCAATAGAGAAGTGGTCCCACTAGACCTTATACTGCACTACATCTCTGTAGTGCACCCTGATGGTATGTTGATCAATAAGGTGGGTAGGCTACACCCACACCACCCCCATATTCTGAACCTGCAATGTATGCCATTCTAAGATATGAGATGCATCTGGCTGGTAGGGTTTCAACAAATAAACATGAAAAATATTATGTATTTGACCAAGAGCGGATGGAAAATAAAGTTTGTAGGAAATGGGGTTGATAACCTTAAAAATATCAAATAGACCCACATATCTCGGTGCAAGCTTAAAAAAATTTCCAAAAGAAATTGAGCTTTTATGTGGTCTCACATGAAAAAACACCTTGTCACCTTCCTAAAACTATCTGAAAGTGTGGTTCTTATCTACATAACTCTTTCATTTATCACCCACTTCTTTTAGTTGAGTATGAATTAGATTCATCTATTCTTCCATCTCTCTCAACATATCAAGACCAATGGTGATCCTATCATATACTCAATTCCAACTGATAGGACTATGAAACTTCTATCCATAAAGTTCCTCAAATGGTGTCATTCCCAAAGAAGCATGGTAAGAGTTGTTGTAGGAAAACTCCACCACTAGAAGATACTCTTCCCACTTGTACTGCTGATCCATGCAATGCATACATAGTAAATCCTCAATGACTTGATTCACTCTCTTAGTGTTTCCATCTATCAAGGGATGATAATCAATACTAAAATTAAACCTAGTTCCCAAAGAAGAATTCAAGGTTGTCTAAATCCTTGATGTCATCCTAGTATCTCTGTCAGATATGATAGTCTCAGGTAGACCGTGCAATATAAAAAATCTCCTGAACAAACTTCTTAGCCAATTCCAAAGATCCATCTCTCAAGATCCTTGGAATAAATTGAGCTACCTTGGTTAGTTTATCAACTACAACCAAGACTACATCATGTGTGCATTGTTTCATGGGTAAACCTTGGATAAAATCTATACTGAGGACTTTCCATTTATAATCTGGTAAATCATATGGGTACAAAAGTCCTGGTGCTAGGTGGACATATTCAGCTTTAACTCGCTAACATTCTAAATAATGGGCCACAAAAGCTACCACATCACACTTTAGCCTTGGCCAAAAATACAATGGCCTCAAATCAAAAATCATCTTGTTTACCCCTAGATGTCCTGAAAATGGAGTATAATGCACCTCCTCTAATACCAACTTCCTGAACCCTTCTCGGTCAGGAATGTACAACCTATCTTGGTATCTCATGATTCCATCATCATCAAAAGTGTGTCTGTCAAAATGGTGATCTGATGGATTTGTAAACAATGCTGACTTGACCATCTAATAATGGTGATCACCTAAAATATTCTGCAACACATGCTCTCTCAATCATGTCAAATAAGTAGATATAGTAGAAATGTGCCTTCTTATTCTTAGGGCATCGACTAATCTATTCTCTATCCCTTCAATATACTCAATGTCAAAGTCATACTCACTCAAAAAATCCAACCAATGTCTCTTTCTAGCATTGAGATTAGGTTGTGTAAAGATATACCCAAGTCCCATGTGATCCGTCTTCAACTCAAATGACTTAACCAATAGGCAATGTTTCCACATCACTAATGCATGTACAATAGCAACCAATTCTAAATCATGAGGTGCATAGTTAACCTCATACTATTTTAGTTTCCACAAATCATAAGACACTACCTTACCATCCTACATTAGTAAACCACTGAGACCTTCACCTGAAGTATTGGTGTTAACTATAAAGTTCCCATTAGGATCTAGTATGATCAAGGTAGGAGTGTATGTGAGCTTTTATTTCAATATATGGAATGCTCTCTCATAAACATCAATCCACTCATATATTTTCCCTTCCCTCTGAAGAGATGTAATAGGTGCTACAATCTTGGAGAATCCCTCTATAGATTTCCTATAACAACCTGAAAGTCCCATGAATCTTCTAACTTCACTCACATTTTGAGGAGTTGGCAACTCAAGAATAGCTTTAATATTTGTAGGATCTACTACAATTCTATCTGTAGACATAATGTTATGTCTATTTGAGAATTAATGGATTGTCATTAGTATCAATTAGTTATTTAGTCGGTAAAGGAAACAAACAAGTCAGTTAGTCAAGCATACAAAGCCTTCACACCGAGCTAATAAAAGACATAAATTTAACCTAACTGAATATAGGTTTGACTAAGCACACTTACAAAGCATTAGGAAATTACTGAGTACTGAGCTAGTGATCACCGAGCATTCATACACACTGAGTATCACTAATTTACCGAGGAGCGAATGCAGTGATTAGCAAATAAAATAGGAAATGCTATAGTAATCAGGAATGGCACATATATCTGTATCTTCTTAAAATGGAATCAATTCCATGTTAAGAGCATTTATCCCTTTGATTAAGTGGTCTGGGGTCATGTCATGTGCCTTGATCGGATCTTTGCATGGATTTGGGAGTTTCCCCCCTATTCTTTTTCTCTCCCCCTTATTTCTAGCCTTTTTCTGGCAGTTTTCTCTGAGAATCTGGATTTTCTAACTTTTTGGGTCAAGGACGACCTTGACCCTAACCTAGGGCTGATTCTACCTTGTCCTTGACCCTAGGTCCAAATTTCAAATTCTGGGAGTTTCAGGATCCCGGGCTTCAGAAAGTTTCTTTTTCCCACTTCCAGGTCGGCTATTTCGGGTTTCAGAATGGTAAATCCTTAAATTGCATTTAATCTAGGTCCATTTCCATGGGTTAAGGTTAATTAGGATTTAATTCCCCAATATCAGCCTCTCTAGAAGTTTGTGCCCTAGTTCGCTATAAAAGGAAGCCTCCTCTCATTTTCTCCATCAATTCATATCAAGTTTTCATAATCTCATCAATCCACAATCAAGCAAAAATTCATGAGCACTCAAGCAAGATCAAGAAAGCATTCTATCAAGAATTTTCAAGGAAGCATTCAATCCCTCTTCTCCATTCAATTTCTCCTTTGAAGATTAAGGATTCATGCATTCAAGCCTTTGGAGGGACTTGGTTCAAGCATTCAAGATTCATCATTCAAAGCCCTAGATCTATCCATTATGGTGGTGTCATCTTCCTTCAAGATCCTTTGTTCATCTTCAAGATCCATTCATTATTCTCTCAAGGTGGATTCCAAGCATACAATCATGGAGGTTTTGGATTTACATTTACCATCATTATGTTCAAGCTTTCATATCAATATACTTGTTTACATTTGAAATACAATTGCATATCTATTGAATATCATAGCTTCATTGTTAGATCTACTTCTACTACTTGCTAGCATTCCCTATTTCAATATCATTATTAAGGTTGAGTCCAAATTGGGGTTTGACCAAGGAAAATCCCTCATCCAAACAACAAAACCATTTTTCTTGCATGTATAGGTACAAGACTACGAATTGAAATTCAAATTTGGATACCCTTTTTGGCGAACTTCTGAGATCGGCGAACAGATTTTCTGTCAGAGTAGTTTTAGGTTAGGGAAAACCTTCAGTGGGGGGTAAGATTGTGCCCCAGGATAAGATTGTACCCCACTAACTGGGTCAAGGTTGACCTACCTTCACAAAGATAAAAGTTTTTTGTGTTTTCTCCGTCTCGGCATTTCCAGTCGGAAACAGGTTGCAGAATTTCCCGAAACTGTGCACAGACATTTGAAATCAATATTTTCCAGATTTGCCCTATTTTGAGGTTAGTACTTTCTGTAATACCCCAAAAATGGGCTATAAGTTCATTAACCTCCTATATCATCAAATCATATGAAATCGACATCAAAGTCCTAATCTAAGGCACATCTAAACATCATCAAATCTAATTGATTATCTTAAATTTTACATCGGGGAATATTCCTAGTAATATTTCTAATTATCTTAATTATCTTTAATTTTATAATTATTTGGCAATAAATCACATTTATCCTAAAGTTTGATTAATTGAATATTTTCATATTTAATTAATTAGATTTAATATTTGCCACTTAATTGTGTAATTAAATTTAATTATATCTATTATTAATTGTATTATTTAATTTTGACAATAAATCTAATATCATATGAATAATTGATTAAATTCTTATTTAATTAATTAAAGCAAGTTGTCATTATTTAATAATATAGTTTTTAATAAAAGTTTGATTAAATAATTGATTAACCCATAAATCAATTATTTTATTTTTAAAAGCAGTTAAGTTGAGCATAAATCACTTTAATTATTAAATTAATTCATAAATAAAACATGCACAATCATAAAAGCAGACAACTATCAATTATCAATTAAAGCTAAACTCTATTTTGAGTTAAAATTTAGCTTTTGCATGTTTTTGTGAGTTAATTATCTTTTATTTAAAAATAACTCAAAAATCAAGTTGAGTTATTTGAGTGATTTATGGCTTTTTCCCATGCACCTCCAAAGCCCTGGATTTCTATAAAAATAAGGCTCATCTCTTCATAATTCATCTCTCAAATTTGCATCCAAGCATCTCATATTTTGCAAAATCACGCTGGAGAATTGGAATTGAAGAATCAAAGCTCTTGCGAATCGACATCTTTGTGAGATCAATCTTATTTTTTTTGCATTCATTTAGATTCATATTTCATATCATTTCTAGATTAGCATAGCATATCAGTTTTCAATAGCATTCATAGCATATCAATTTATCATTCTTATTGCATCATAAAATATCAAAAATATAGATTAATTGCATTCAATTTCATATCCATCTTTTGCATTCAAATCCTTCATTTAGGTGTCGTCTAGGTCACTGATCTCGATAACAATATGAGAACATTAATCTCGCACCTACTAGAAGGCAGTAAATCGCTTGGTTAGATAGCTTTCAATTTTGCACGATTTTGATTATAGCTAACCTCTAATGTTTTACTGAGTGTTGTGTCTACAGATCAGGTACAATTTTTACACACACATTTCTGGCGCCCACCGTGGGGCAACCCACTTTTGCATGCTGGTTTTGATTTTTTTGAGAGTTAAAACCCTAAAGTTTCAAAGATTTAATTTTATCTCCCAAACGGGTTGAAATTTTGGTCTGAAATTTTTTTGTAGGTTGGTGACATATTAGAGAAGCTACAGTAAAAAATTTAGAATTTTCTGAAATGTTTTGAATTTTTAATAATTTTTTCTTCAAATTATAGAAAAAATTAATATCTGACGCAAATCAGCATATTTTTTGAAAATTTTTATATTTTTGGAAAGCTCTTTAAATTGTACAGGGGGTCCATTCTTTGTGTTTTAAATTTGGACATGATATCATAGCTCAAATAGTCAATTTACAAAAACTGGTCTGTTTTGATAAAATGGGTCTCTAGGGCACAAATGAAGAGATTTTTCTAAAACTTTTGCATTTTTGGAAAGCTCTCTGTTTTTTAGTAGGGGTCTCTATTATGAATTTCTATTTTTGTGGCCAAAATCATATCAAAAAAATTAGATCTTGTTGACTAGGTCAAATGCAGCAAAAAAAATAAAATTTTGTGATGGGTATGCACTTATTTTTTTACATGGTCCAATGAATGATATGAGTTGTCATTTGGGTTAATTGTTGGTTATTATTACTGATAATAATTGATTTTTAGAGCTAACCCTATGGTTTTCATAAGTTGAATATATTTTGCATATCTTGTTTGCTTGTTTGCTTGTTGGAGAGTTCGTCACTTGCTTGCATGGAAAAGCTCAACAAAAATTGCTAAAAATCAGGTAAAATCTACTAAGCACATTGCGAGGATCACTAGGTATTCTCCTTCATCTAATAACATTTTGATTTGGGCTTAAAATAAATCTCTTATGTGTCTAGCTTGTGTGCATCTTCTCATGCTTTTATTCTACACACTTGCATAATTTGATACTAGGTTGTGATCCCTTAAGGATTCATTAAGTAGTCTTAGAATACTTGTGATTGATCTTGATTGCTATCTTGGGTTATTGGACTCACTAATTCACCGGCCCCTCATTTCCGCCCCGTGGTTGCAATCTCAGCGCCATAAAGGGGAGGGGTCAACAGGACAGAAGCGTTAAGTGTTCCACTTGGCAACCCTTTTGTGCTTTTAGGAACTCACTTATTTTCTAAGTTGGGGACTCATTTTTAGCTTGTGTGAGGTGTTAAGTGTTCCACCTTGTGGACTCATCTCATATTCTCTTTAAGCGTTAAGTGTTCCTCTTTCTACTTTTTAGGTACTTTTGGTAGATTTACTTTCAGGAATATATCTGTGCGCACATAGTAATTAGGCCCTATGAACACTATTCGTGATTCTTGAGAGATTGGATTCCTAGCGAAATCCTTCCTTGACGATGAAATCCTTGTAGGTAGGGAGGATACTTAGTGTGTTTCACATTCATCTTGGTTAGTGCATCTTCTCTTATTGATCGACACATTCTCTCTCCGGAGAGGTTGATAGATCACGTGGGGTTGATATCACAAGCTTTGGTGAATCAAAATTGGTTAGTGCATCTTCTCTTATTGATTGATACATTCTCTCCCCAGAGAGGTTGATAGATCACATGGAGTTGATATCACAGACCTTGGTGGAACAAAACTTTGTCTTAGCGTGTCGGATTAATCTGCTTGCTTTGTTTGGGTTAAAAGTGAAGAGGTGTCAAAACCTTGAATCTGGAGCCAAGTCCCCTTGTGGTATACTATTGTGAGTCATCTTTAGAGAGGGTTAACCATAGCGGACAATCCCTTCACAGGGAAAACTGCATTGACGGAACCTCAAGCGATAATAGCCATTTTTGCCATGGTAGTGACAGCCGCTATATAAATGTCCTTATGGAAGAAATCTCCATGGGTATGGTTCATTGTTGGGTTGTCAGATCTCCCTAGCAGCTCTTGAAGATTAAGTTCTCGGACTGTGTCAAAACCCTGGTGCACCGGGATTGGAGTTCACCCCTTTGAATCATAAAAGTTGCAGAGTCAAACCATTACTAAAAACCCTAGAGAGGCCAATTTTTCATTCTTAGGTATATGTGTGTTATTGCAAAACTTTTCAGAACATACACAATTAGTACTCTCAGGGATTAGCACAATTTGGTCACTTGATTGTTCATGCGCAAGGTTGCTTTTGCCCTTGTTCATTGTTTTCAAACGTGCTTGGAATCACTTGCTTGCTGTTCTGCGTACTTATTTATCTACTTGGCTATTAAAAACGATCAAATCTGGTATAACCTTCAAAATTTGGACAGTACAATTTGCAAACAATCCAAAACTGAAGACCTTAAATTTTGCAAAAATTGACATAAAATCTTTCTGGAGTCAAAAGTCATTTCAGGAAGTCAAAAGTCGTACGAGTTTTGTCAAGTGTCATTTCAGTACTACCCAACTATCGTACAAGTTTAGCAACTGTCATTTCATAGACTACCCAGTGTCGTACGAGTCTGCAGAGTGTCATTTGGAAAAATTTGAGAGAGTTGTCAGAAATTGTCAAATTGCAAGATATCCAATGTTTCCAGCCTAGATCCAGGATCTGTCAAAAATATCATTGTGTCAAGAACAAATCAGTAGCTATTGAAAATCAGTACACATGTCTCAAAGAATCAGTACACATGAGGAAGAAATTCTGATCGCCGCTATAATGAAACAGATACATGCTATGCAAGTCCAGCTTGACAAACTTGAGAAAGAGAAGGAATCTAAAAAGTTCTCCATGGAATCTTTATACTCTTTTCCATTTGATAAAGACTTGTACATGTCACCATGCCCCCGAAAAAAAATTGAGCAATATGATACCTCTTCCACGGAGAGTGACACATCTAGCTTTGAAGACTATGATGACTATGACGACAGACAATGTAATGATACCTATGACACCTCTGTTCCTAAGAGTCCTCCTCATCGTCCATTCTTGCTTACTACAAATGGGCCATCACATTGGATAGATCGTGAGGGTGATCCATATGATTCTGATTATGAAAGAGACTTTGATAATTTCTATGCACAATACCTAGATGATCCATTTGTTTTACTTGAGGAAGAGAAAGTTTACCACGCTGATTATAAACATGCATACTATAAGGATCTCTCCTCTAAGAACTCTCAGGCTGAAAATAAAGATTACACTCTCAAGCAAGATCATGTTAATGTTGGACCTTTGTCTTGTGATGGTTCCCTTCCATCCCCTACTTCCTCCAATACCCATACATTTCCTAAAGCTTTCGAGTCTTTCAAATGTTTCACAGAACCTTCATCTGACACAAGCCCTGATACTTTTCATGTGGTTCCCTATAGTTATCCTCCAGGGCTACCTCTTAAAGAAACTCAAGCTAAACTTCACTTGGCTGCAAATACTTTCAATAATGATAAACCTAAAGAGCCTAAGCCTTTATGCGCTACAATGCCTACTTCAGCTAGTTCTCCACCATCTCTTCCGAAACCATCCATACAATCCCAACATGCTTCCTTGTCCTTAGAAGTGGCTCCATGTCAAGAGGACTCTAAAAATGATGAAGAAAAGAACATAAAGAAAGATCAAGATCAAGAACCTTCCATGTCATCCACTCCTTTTCACGATGTCTCTTATCCACCTCAAGGTTCTTTTGATCCTTTACCCCCTTTTTCATGCATTCCACCATGTCTTAAGTCTTCTCCTAAGCAAGATCAGGCTACTACTTACACTGTTGAGCTTATTGACAATAAAAATAACCTTACTACGCTTGCGCTTTCCAAAGATGATACTTCCATTAAGGTTGGTAAAAATGGTGTTCCTTCCAATGTTAAGCCTATTGAAAAACAAGAGAAAAATTATGTGCTTATGCTATCTGAAGATCCTTGTCAAGATCAAAGTCTTTCATCTTCTTGTTCTACCACTCCATGTTCACTTTCACTTTCTACTCTTCCTAAGTCTTCGCAAGCTTTGAATGATCCTATCAAAGAAAATGCTCATATTCAAGATGTCCATGATTCTATTGAAAATTCTAATGCTCACTCTAAAGATGTTGATATCCTTGGTTGTCATATAGATGCTGATGAACTTATTGATTATCCTTTTGTGTCTTCCACTTCCATCCTTGGACCTCTTCCACCACTACAAAGATCTTCACGCCTTCCTTCCATCTTGGGTCCTTATGTCCCTTCACTTTCCCCTCCTAACTCTCATAATTTTCCATCCATCTTGGGTCCTTACATACCTCCATCTCCCATCTTTCCTCAAGATCAACATAGATGCATACCCTTGAATCTTTTTCATCCACCCACCCATCTAAACCAGTCATATCCTCCCTCTTCCACAAATCCCAAGTCTTTTGGAAGTAACTTGAATGTTCAATACAAGAAAAAGAAGCAATACAAGAATCCATCAAAAAAAGAATATCACCATGTCTCCTCTCATAGACATGGAAACATAAAGTCAAAAGAAATATCTAAGAAAAAAACTACAAGACAAGTATGGGTTCCAAAATCCATCATTCACGATATTCTCTCTAGATCATCAAAAGGAAATAAAAAGCCTACGGCTATATGGATTCCAAAGTCTCTCTTGAAAGAGTCTGGTGTTGAGCAAAAAGTGAAATTGACATTCAAGCTTCCAAAGGCTTCCACTTCATCTCCCTCCAAAAATATTCTTCCATTTCATGTGCCTAAACCTCAACCTCTGCTATCCATTCGCCATATGCCTTCACGTATTCCTTCATTCACAATTCCTCCATCCTCTCACCACCCTTCAAGGTATGTGTTGACGTTGATCTTGCCTTCTTTTCCACCTACCCTTTTACAATCCTTCCATGCATTATCCTTCTACCTCCTATCCTTTTTCCTCACTTGCCTATTCCTCCTATCTTCCAACCTCACTCGCTTTACATAAAACCCTATCCTCCATTTTTCTCTTCCATGTTCCTTTCCCTATCAACATCTTTGAGCATATCATTTTGAATCCTTGGCATATCATGGTTTATCCTTTCAAGGAGCATTATCTAAAAAGCTTGCCTTCTTCCAAAAAAGAAATGAAAAATGAAAAAAATTAAAAATGTGCCTTGGTGAAAATTTGGAAACAGGCGCCTTGGTAGCAAAAGTAAAAAGAAAAAAAAAATTCATCCTAAGGTGAAAACCACTCCCTTGTGGCGCCTTGGATAAGTACCATGATGAAAACCTAGCAATCAGGCATCATGCGTAGTTCTTCTACATATTTCATCCATTTCATCTTCTCTCTTTGATCTTGACAATGTTGATCTATACACGAATATTTGGCTATTTTGTGAGCTATCTTACGGTGATCTTGCTTTCATTCCTTCCATGTTTAGCCTTCATATCCATCTTCCTCCATTCATTTTTGCCTATCGATATCCTTTTCCCCTTTGGTCTTGATCTAATAAAAAAATGAAAAAAAGAAAGAGTAAAACACAGTGCTATGAAGCCTCTTGACATGTCTACTTCTTTGGAATACATCCTATCTTTCTTTGGCATTACGCTTTTGTGACTTATCCTATGCTAGCCTTTCATTGCTTGTCCAAATGCACTTTACATGATAATTTTTCCCTAGCTTGGGTACCCTTGAGGAGTTTTCCCTTGAGGATTTCTTCCCTTCATTATCCTTCATTCTCTTGTCTTCCATCTCTTCCACCAGCTTGTCAATCCCTCTTGTTCTCCACCTTGCTAGACATTGGGACTGCACGATATGATCTTGTTTGGGAGTTTGCAAATGGAAAAAGATGCTATCAAGTATACCAAGTATCAGAACTAGTATCAGTACTAGTATCAAAAAAATTATCAGAATCAGTATCAGAATCAGTATCAGAACCAGTATCAGAACAAATATCAGAATAATTATCAGAACAAGTATTAGAACCAGTATCAAAACCATTATCAGAATCAGTATCAGAATTAGTATCAGAACCAGTATCAAAACAATTATCATAATCAGTATTAGAATTAGTATCAGAACCAGTATCAGAACAAGTATCAAAACCAGTATCAGAACTAGTATCAGAACAAGTATCAAAACCAGTATCAGAACAATTATCAGAATCAGTATCAGAACTAGTATCAGAACAAGTATCAAAATGATTGTCAGAACAAGTATCAGAACACCTATTGGGGCTACACCTTTTTCTTTCATTTATGGGTCTAAAGCGGTACTGCCTATTGAGGTTGAAATCCCATCACTCAGAATCAGAATGCATGGACTTGTCACCGACGATGACTTCAGAGTGTCTAGGTTACAAGAACTAGAACTACTAGATGAGTGCAGAAAAGCAGCGTATGATCATCTCAGAGTATATCAGAAAAGAATGTCTAGAGGCTACAACAAGAAAGTCAGACATAGAGAATTTTAGGTTGGCGATCTAGTGTTGAGAGAAAATCCTAAAAATCAATCACATCGAGAATGCAAAGGGAAGTTCGAACCCAATTGGCTGGGTCCCTTTGTAATCACTGCTACTTTTGGCTCTGGTGCCTATCAACTCTCAATGACTGAAGGAGAACAGCTCTGAGAACCAATCAACGTTCTCCATCTGAAGAAATTCTATGCCTAAGGCATTCAGTCTATGGTAAAATGTCCTGAAAAAATCTTAAAAATCAGAAAAAGTCCTTAAAAAAATGAACATCTTGGTGAAAACCTAGCAATAGGCGCCTTGATGATTCACAAAAAAAAATTGAAAAAATATCAAAAGTACAAAAAAAATTGAAAAAATATCAAAAGTACAAAAAAATTGAAAAAATGAAAAATACAAAAAAATGAAAAAGAAGAAAAAGTGCCTTGGTGAAAACCTGGAAACAGGCGCCTTGGTAGCAAAAATAAAATCTCTACCAAGATGGTGAAAACCCGGCAAACGGGCACCACTTGTTCCAAAATGCTCTATCTATCAGCACAATCTTGGTCTTTCCCAACTTTCAGTCTTGCTTTAGTTTGTGCATATCTCCCGGTTTGTTTCTGCATATCCTGGTTTCAATAAGTCGGTCTGTACACCAATCAGCTCAAGCGTCTGTATCCTATCAATGTTCAAACTTGGGGGCAATCAATGTCATATCCTATGGCCTCCAATGTATCTTAGACGTGTCATATCAAGCCAGAGTCCTTTGAAGCTTCATGTGAGTCAGTCAGTCAGTCTTGTCTCCAAAAAGGATTTTGCATCTATAACAACGCAATCAAACTCAACTGAAAACAATCTATGCATTTTACATGCTTTTATCTCCTTGTATGCTTACTGATCCGCATTGAGATTTTTGCATATTGTGTCCCTTCGAGCTCTTCAATGATGTCCTTTATAGGATTTAGAGAGTGATGACTGGGGGCATAATCTTTTCTTTGTCTTTTGCTTGTATGTGAAAATCTAACATATTTGGAACTTCTGGATTGAAATGGTGTCCGACTGTAAGAGCCTCTATCTCGAATTGGATGGCCATGCGTACCTCGACCATTGATACCCAAAAAATTCAAGGAAGTTTGATCTAACTATTGTCTTTTTGAGTAAGTTCTTTCTCCTACTGTGGAACGCAATCTTGCCTAAGGATGTGAACGATAAAGGGTCACTACGGGTAATTCACATTGGATTTAGAATGATCTCTTGACTGTTTGATGTGTTTGCAATGCAAGGCGTACTTAGGTCATCACGACGTGTATGTTTTGATGCTTGTACAAATTGCTATATCAAAATGGACATGATATTCAGGTCATCCTAGCGTTTGTGCCTTGATGCTTATATTTAATCCAACATTTCGAAAACAAAATCAATATTCATATATCCATGGTTGTTTGACCAGTGAGTGTTGTATTGATTCTTGCGCATACAAATCGATATTCATATGTTTATGGTTTCATAGCTAGTGGGCATTGTATTGATTTATCTGGTTACCTAAAAGTTCAATGATGACAACAAATTGACATATGATCAGTGACTAGGTCCTAGGTCTTAGATTGCATTTCATTTTGCATGTCTCTTTGCATTTTGCATGTTTGCATGATCTCACAATGACTAAACGAATTTCAATGCTTAAACAATTCTTCAAATCACATCTTCAAGTCTAACAAGAGCTGAATCTCACATGAAGGTTCCTCCAACGAAGCAGCAAGTAGAATCCTTTTTTGGGATCAAAATTCAAATCTGAGATCATTCATATTATTAACTACTTGCATATTCGACCTTCAATCATCACAGAAATCTAGTATTCAACTTAACTGATTATCTTACATCAAACTATCAAAGTTTCAACTTGGTCAACCATGGTCAACTTATGGTTTAACCTAGTCAAATTCGGTCTCCAGGACCTCCAAATGATGCAGAATGCATTCTCGGATGTGTTTAACCACTTTTCAAATCAATTAACATGCTTCTAAACTATAACGCTGACTTTTCTTGTCAGATTTCAATTTTAATCCCGAAGGGGGCATGGTATTGCACATCATTCAAAGTCTGTAAATCAAATTCTATCGATCAAATCTATCAATATCTTTCATCACTGATCAAGACAAACAATCACGTCTAGTCGCTGATTCATCAAAAGTCCTCATCACTCGGGGCAAATCTATCATCACTTGGGGCATATCAGATTCATCGATCCATATCAATCTGGTATTCTCTCAATCTTGTAATCTGTATCAATTTTTGCAACCATCAGATCATAGTGTTCTTTCCTTGGTTCTTCGGCAACTGAAGGGTTTGGATGTGATACTTGCTAGTTCTGCTAAGACAATCGAGTCTAGAATGGGTCACTCACTTCTTTGCAATCCTAAGGTTTGGAATCAGGCATTTTGACACTTTTTCACAATCATCAGTTCATTGCTGCTATAGTAAACATTATCTTTGGTCATTCAGGACCTATTATCTCCATATCAATTCAATATCAATCAGCTTCTATCTCATATCAATTATCAATTTCAAACATCAGTTTCATATCTCTATCAAACACAGACTATCTTTGAACCACTGTGCTTTGCACAGTAATTCAAAGAGGGGCAAAATGTAATACCCCAAAAATGGGCTATAAGTTCATTAACCTCCTATATCATCAAATCATATGAAATCGACATCAAAGTCCTAATCTAAGGCACATCTAAACATCATCAAATCTAATTGATTATCTTAAATTTTACATCGGGGAATATTCCTAGTAATATTCCTAATTATCTTAATTATCTTTAATTTTATAATTATTTGGCAATAAATCACATTTATCCTAAAGTTTGATTAATTGAATATTTTCATATTTAATTAATTAGATTTAATATTTGCCACTTAATTATGTAATTAAATTTAATTATATCTATTATTAATTGTATTATTTAATTTTGACAATAAATCTAATATCATATGAATAATTGATTAAATTCTTATTTAATTAATTAAAGCAAGTTGTCATTATTTAATAATATAGTTTTTAATAAAAGTTTGATTAAATAATTGATTAACCCATAAATCAATTGTTTTATTTTTAAAAGCAGTTAAGTTGAGCATAAATCACTTTAATTATTAAATTAATTCATAAATAAAACATGCACAATCATAAAAGCAGACAACTATCAATTATCAATTAAAGCTAAACTCTATTTTGAGTTAAAATTTAGCTTTTGCATGTTTTTGTGAGTTAATTATCTTTTATTTAAAAATAACTCAAAAATCAAGTTGAGTTATTTGAGTGATTTATGGCTTTTTCCCATGCACCTCCAAAGCCCTGGATTTCTATAAAAATAAGGCTCATCTCTTCATAATTCATCTCTCAAATTTGCATCCAAGCATCTCATATTTTGCACAATCACGCTGGAGAATTGGAATTGAAGAATCAAAGCTCTTGCGAATCAACATCTTTGTGAGATCAATCTTATTTTTTTTGCATTCATTTAGATTCATATTTCATATCATTTCTAGATTAGCATAGCATATCAGTTTTCAATAGCATTCATAGCATATCAATTTATCATTCTTATTGCATCATAAAATATCAAAAATATAGATTAATTGCATTCAATTTCATATCCATCTTTTGCATTCAAATCCTTCATTTAGGTGTCGTCTAGGTCACTGATCTCGATAACAATCTGAGAACATTAATCTCGCACCTACTAGAAGGCAGTAAATCACTTGGTTAGATAGCTTTCAATTTTGCACGATTTTGATTATAGCTAACCTCTAATGTTTTACTGAGTGTTGTGTCTACAAATCAAGTACAATTTTCACACACACACTTTCATTTCTATTTTATTTAGTTTATATGTCCACAACATTTTCCATCACACCCCTATTCATACATTTCAGTCCACTTTTCCTCCTATTCATATTCATTCACATTTTTGACCTTATTCATTTTGATCTTATTCATTTTGGTGAACCCGACAAACTTACCCCTTTTCTTTTGTTGATTTAGATGCCCTATTGTGTTAGGTTTGTGATATTAGGTCTTTTCTTGCATTAAGATTATATTTAGTTTATGCTCTTGCATTTTACATTCAAAAATACAAAAAAAATCTATATATTCAATAAAATACAAAAACATTTCTTGCATTTCATGAAGATTCTTAAGATGCTTTGGTGTGTGGTCATGTTATTTATTACCCTTCTTTTAGCATCTCTTTACCATACCTATGATTTTTATGAGAATATCATTCACTTCATTATGTTGATGACTCTTCATTTTTCTCTTACCTATGCTTTTGTGAAATTGACCAATGCTAGTCTTCCTATATTCAAAACTTTCATTAAAGATTCATGTGGTAGACTTATTATCCTCTTGGATTATGTGAAGAATTTGGTAGATGATACACCATCTCCTAATATTCCTATTCCTAATCCTATCATTCCTAATTTGATTCCTAATCTTCCTATTCCTAATCTGATGCCTAATTCCCCATCTACTAATTCTCATTCTTCCCATACTCGTGATGGAATTCAAGCTATAGTTCAGGATGCAGATGTGCAAGACTTCTTTGATTTACCTTCTCTGATTCATGCTGATATTAAAAGAAAGGGTAAAGAAACTTCTTCTAAACCTATTATTCCACCTTATACAACCTTTACTCATGAACATGATAAACAATCACCTCCTGTAAAAGGGTTACATAATATGTACACTACCATATATAATATGATAACTAAACAAGGTTATAGAGGTTTAGGACTTGGAGTTAATGAGCATGGTATCAAGTATCCAATTCATATACCCCCTAAACAAGATATACATGGTGTTGGTTGTTCATAATCTCAATCCAAGGTGGGTGATGTTGATCATCCTCCTCCTCTTCATATTCTTCTCCCTACATCTAAAATATATAATCTTGATATTCGTCAAGAAGTCACTAAGAAGGTATATGTTGAGTTAATGAATTCAAAGAAAGAAATATTTATACCTATGTCAATAGATGCTTTATACAAATACAAATATCCTTTTCATTATCATAATACACATTTACTTGCTGATTGTAAACATTTCAAATTATATGTTAGAGAAAGAGCTGCTTTAGGAATTATATCTCACTCTCGTGCAGTTTTATAATTCCTTCATAATTTTGATATAGGGGATTCCCCTCATTCTGATATAATATAGATTGCTTCTCCTCTTTGTTAGGAATGGGAACACTGAGAGGGGTGGGGGGTGAATCAATGTTCACTGTATTTTAACTTTTCACTTTAATCTTTATGTTGAACTTAAATGCTTAAGTACTGAAATAAACATTCACATAAACATGAAACATGAAATCAACACATGACACCAATATGGTTACAGGGAAACCCAAATAGGTAAAAACCCCGGTGGGACTTGATACCCACTAATATTTTGCACTAGTGTTTTGTGATCCTTGTTAGAAGATCCTTTACCTTGTTAGGAGTAGCTTTACAATGCTTTAAGTATAGTAGACCTTGTTAAGGGTCAGACCCTGTTAGGAGTCTTTTAAAATGATCCTTGTTAGGGGAGTGGACTCATTTTCCTAGAGCTCACTGCTCAAATGGTGAAGGCTAGAACCTTCTGATATTAGATACACACTATGTCTTTCAGGTGAACTGCCACTGTGACACTTCTTGTCAGATCAGTTCCTTTGGTGCACTGATGCTTTGACCTCTAGCAAAGCTCTAATACATCTTATGTTGTCTTCACATACCTCTGCTCTTCTTATCACAACTCTCTTACAACTTCCATACCAAATACAATGGGGACACCTTATATTTATGTGCTCATACAAAAAAAATAATTAGGTCGGCCCCATAACTAATTACAAACAATGCTTCCAAATGAATTGGCTTAAGCGTGCTTAAAATTATACATATAAACATTTCGGCAATCTAAATACAATGGGTGCATAGCCTTTACAATATTACATTACAATCGCAAACCAAAATGCTAACTGTCAACTCCATGCTCTGTCCTCTGTTGGCACACACTGGCTGTGCAACTTCAACTGACTATAAATTTCACATCTTTGCATATCTACTTATGCGCTCATAGACTAAGCATAAGTATAGTCTAACAAAATTAACTTCCAGGGCGCATACCATAATTCATCTATACACACATGCGCTGATGCTTTGAGCTGCAAGAACTCTGTACACTATCCAGTCTTCAACACTTAACTAAATTCAGATCTTTACACTAAGTGCGCTGACTCCAAACTTCTCTATGACTTTGTTGACATAATGAAAACACTATATCAAGTCATATACTTTAGTATAGAAAAATTGCCAACAATCTCCCCCCTTGTCATTGGTGGCAATAAAGGAATATGGCCAAGTTGCTAACCATCCCTTAACACAAATTTTTTTTGTCTTCTATACATTTTTTATACATAATCTTATATCTCCCTATACATATATATACTCCATATTCTATACACAATTCCCCCTTTGACATTAATGACAAAGGTGGATCAAAAAACTGTATCTACATATACTCATTGAGGGAAAACATCCGGATATGCAATCTTAAGGTTTTGGATCTCCTTCTTCCAAAAGGTTATCAGAGAGTTAACTATTTGGAGATGGGAACATAATGCATATTGAAGCTTCTCCATCTTCTCCAAGTCACTGATGGGACCATGATCATAAGCTACCATGGTGGCATCAATCTCCTTTATATTCTAATTGAGGATGTCTAAAGAGGGCGCAAGACCATTCCTCAATTAAGTCTGTCTAGACCTTATCCTTGTTATCTCTATTTCTTCCTTCTCAATCTTGTCTAACTATCCTTGGTAGACATTGTTGCACATGTTCACATTAGTGGATGTGTCTGACACTGAATTCTTTACCTGCTCAATCATTACTTCTGCCTCTTTTATCTTCTTGAAGTGAGCATCAGTGAGCTTGTCTTGATCCATGCATGCTGCAATGATCTTTCTTCCTTCATCAACAAATTATTTCAACGATGCTTGACCAGACTTAAGAGAATTCAAGTCTAGTGCAAAGTTTCTCATCAATTCATTCAGTCTCTTCTTTAAGTACTTCTCTTCTGCTACTATGGATGTAGATTCTTCTAGGATAGAAAAATTGCTTTTGAACTATGAGAGGATTGAACTCACATCATCAACCAAATTTACTTTTAACACTTTCTTATCCTCTGACAGCAAACAGTTCAAAATATTCACTGATTCTATCAGGAGAGGATTCCTCATAACTTGCTTCTCCTTTTCCTTCTCCATAGCTAGGATGCTGAACTTAATCAGGTCTTCTTCTTTCTAGGAGTCTAAACTGCTTGTGTCAGGTGTCAAACTTGACAACAATGTTGAGGAGGGAGTGATGGGAGTGTTGTCCATCACTTTTGGTTTTACCTTTGAAAGATCAATAGAAGTATCTTCTTCTTTCTTATCAGATACATCTTCTATGAGTGCTTCTTCTTATTGAGTGGGAGGTGTATTGCTACATAAGATTTTAGCTTCTTCAGTACTAACAAATGCTTCCTAAAACTTGTCCAAATCCTTATTAGTAGCTACCATGGCTATCTCCACATTATCTATGATAATAGTGTTCTCTTTGTGTGATTTTAAGATGGGCACAGACTTGTCTACCTCTGTTTGAGTTTCTACTATGGGCACTGAGTCCTAAGCACTTGTCACTAGTACATTGAAGGTCTCTTCTTCTTTGTCTTGCTTACTAGGTGCATGAGTGATGGGCGTAGTAGGTGGTTTTATCTATTGTTCTAATAACACCTTTTCAAAGGCCTTCTCTATTTCCTTCGTTATCAGCTCATAGTATTTGTTCATAATGTGAAGAGTTATCATATTTGTCCTTAAGTGTGGCTTCACCAAATTTAATATCAGTGCCACCTCTTCTTTAGAACATACTGGCAAAGTATCTTCTAATAATTTTTCTCTAATCCTTAGATCCTCTTCATTTGCTTGTCTCTTTAAGTTTTCTAAAATATCCTATACTTTATCTGGAATGGAGGTTTTCAATTCAAGGACTATCTTCTTAAACTTGATCATATGTTTGACAATCATACTATGTATTTCTAATTTGTCAATCTCACTATATGTGTCATAATACTTCTCTACTTGATCAATTCTGCCCTCATCAACAATTGTTGAGCTCAAAACTTTAAGGTTTGGTCTGAATCCTACCTTAGGAGATGCTTGAATGTTTTTCTTGCTCCTTAATGCTTGTGAGGATGGATGACTAGTGCTAGGTTCTTTCTTCCTCTTGATTATTGGCTTATACTCCAGAGGAGTGGTAAGATCAATAGTATCTATGGGTATAGAAGGAGTATTATATTCTTTACCCTTCTAACTGTCATCTGATTTAGTTTTCATCTTCTTCAATTTAGGATCTTCTTGTTCTTCCTCTACTGCTGCACCTTTCAATTCTAAGGCAATCTTTTCATCCCTTTCTTTATCAAGATCTTCTTGAGACACACCATGTATTCTCAAGATCTTAGATGTGACCTTAGAAACCTTTATTTTAGTTACAACACTGTTAAGTTTTGCATCAACTTCTCTAGTCTTTTCCTCATAGGTTCCCCACTTAGGTTCATTAGGATCTTTGGGGGCTGTCAAAAGTACCTACGCATATGCTTCAAGGACTTGCTATTCTACCTCATATCCAAGTGGATGAATCCACTTAGTTCTAGGCTCAATAGCTTCCATACATGTAGTATCAGTCTCCACCATAAAACATATTGTATCCTTATATTTCTCTACAATGGTTTTTGGAATCCAATATCTCATCTGCATCTTGACTCTAAAGGTCTTCAATTCCAATGTGACATAGTCTCTTAGAGTTCTTTTTGTGGATGCTTTGTTGGATATCTGAGACATTGTTGGAATGGACTTGTCCAAATACAAATCTGAAACTCTTCCAACTATATGAAGGTACATATAGATGATTAGGGAACCAAACCTGAAAATCTTTGTTTTATCATGTTTGATAGCTTTGATGTTTTCTATCACCTGTGCGCGCAAGATCTCACACAAGTTGAATTCTCCATCTTCCTTTACTAGTCTAATGGTAGATAGAATAGTGCCCACAGACACACTATTCACCCTACTGGTGTGATGAAATCTATAACCCAGTACCATTGACATCAATTTGATGTCTTCTTGCTCAATCGGCTCAATAGTCATGTCGCACCTATCGCTCCTTGACTTACATACTTGTTCTACCATTTTCCTGACATCCTTGCCCACTGGAAGGATGATGCCTATCCTAGAAAGGCCTGTCATCTCATGTATTAGATCATTTGTGATTCTTACTTGAACATCTCCAATCCAAAATAGATCATCATGGATTATGCTCAATAAGATCTTTATCCATTCTATCTTATAGAATTCATATGCCATACCTTACTCAATAATAGGGTGATCATTCCATTTGGTGTATTCATCCATGAATGTTTTATCCTATTTCAATATGGTATCCATGTGTGACCTTAACCTATCAAGTCCAATAGGTTCTTTCTTATAGTAGATGTAAGCCCTTATGTCTTCCACATGCATGAGGCCCATAGGCGTGTGGGAGAAAGCTCCCTCTAAATCATCTAGGGTGGATTTAAATGGGTGCCTCTTGAAAAAATATCTTTTCTTCTCAGCGACATCATAAACAATGGGAGTGGCCATGACTTACTTGTTAATCGCTTTCCAACTGAACTTAAAGATGATCTAATGGCTTCCGAATCAGTGCAACGAGCTAGGGTTTCTGCAACCGATCAAATGCACTGATAATTGAAGAAAATTTCTGATAGATTCAATCTCCAAGACTTCACAACAACTTCCAAGGCTCTTTCTACCCTTCTATCACTCTAAATTTGAATGCAATGATCAATCAAATGATTTCTATGTACTTTAAAGTGAAAAATCCACCATTAATGCATGTCGCATAAACCAGGCTGTCACTTCAAAAATTCAAACTCGATCTCTACTAACAATTAGCATGTGCACTCTTGCACAAAGGTTACTATACACTTCAAAAGCTTAAGTCCAAAGGTGTATACTCTGAGGATGAGTATACCAGCCACGCAGGGGTCTAGAGCTAAATTAGCTCCCCCTATGACCCTGAGGGCCATTCATGCAGATGTAGAGGGTGCGTCCACTAGGGATACATCCAATACATTCTCATCAGCTTTTTCCTTCTTTCCTTCTAACCAAATCAAGCTCACATCCTCTGAGGCTTTCACAAACTTGATTTCTGCTTCAGGATCCAAAACTAGTTCTTCGATCTTTTTAGGGCTTTCCCGACCTTGCGTCCTTGATCTACAGAATCTTGAGATATGTCCAGCCTTGTTACAAGAGTGACAAATGACTGGAGGTCTATTATTCCTTAGCAAATTGACATGAGTCACCATTTTGCATGTTCTGGCCGAGTGACCATTATAGCTACATATCTGACATGTAACATTCTGAGAACTTCTTACATTTGTCTGATTCTGATTCCTTTGATCATGTTGAGTCCTGTTATTCTTACTAGCCTTGCAATTCATAGCTCTGTGACCAAATATATTGCTTGAATAATAGTAGCCATTAAAAGGTCTTACCTCTGTACAATTCTTTGAAATGTGCCCATGCTTGTTACATGCAAAACATGTGCGTTCTACTTGCTTGCGCTCATTCTTAGGAGGACCACCATTGTCTTTGGTTTGATCTTTAGTCTTTTCAACATCAGTAGAGTCCTTTTGTGAATCCTTTCTTGCTCACATATTGTCAATCTGATTTTGTGCTTCATTATATCCAATACAACTAGTGTCTCCTTTGGCTCTTCTTGCATACAACTGAGATTCTACCAAATCAGTAGTGGTGTGTAATTTGTCAATATGATCCTTTGAATTTTTTAATTCAGATTCCAACTTTCTTTGATGTTCCTTAGCTCTAAGATTTCCAAATTGGCTTCCCTTAATTCCTCATTGAGTTGAAGATTCTCCTTGACTTGTTCATTATAGACATCTTGATTATTCATCAGTTTGTCATCAAATTCTTCAAGTTGACTTAATAAGGATGCAATTTCTTCACTCAAATTCTTGACTTTTTCTTCAAGATCACTGTTAGAGCATCCTTTCAAATCTTTTCTTAGTCTTTTGATAACTAATTGAGCATCACTGACTTTTTCTTTTAGTTCTTCAATTTCTCTTTCTGAATTGTCCAGGTCTTCAAGAGAGGCTTCAAGATTTTTCTTCAGATGTTTCATATCTGCTTTGTCCATGATCTCCTCAAGTGGTTAAACTTCTTTGCTGAGGAATAGATCTTTGATACCAATTGTTAGGAATGGGAACACTAAGAGGGAGGGGGGGTGAATAAGTGTTCACTATATTTTAACTTTTAACTTTAATCTTTATGCTGAACTTAAATGCTTAAGTATTGAAATAAACATTCACATAAACATGAAACATGAAATCAACACATGACACCAATATGGTTACAGGGAAACCCAAATAGGTAAAAACCCTGTTGGGACTTGATACCCACTAATATTATACACTAGTGTTTTGTGATCCTTGTTAGAAGATCCTTTACCTTGTTAGAAGTAGCTTGACAATTATTTAAGTATAGTAGACCTTGTTAAGGGTCGGACCCTGTTAAGAGTCTTTTACAATGATCCCTGTTAGGGGAGTAGACTCACTATCCTAGAGCTCACTACTCAAATGGTGAAGGCTACAACCTTTTGATATCAGATACAAACCATATCTACTAGGTGAACTATCATTGTGACACTGCTTGTCAGATCAGTTCCTTTGGTGTGCTAATGCTTTGACCTCTAACAAAGCTCTAATACATCTTATGCTATCTT
Source organism: Chamaecyparis obtusa (assembly GCA_027943335.1). Lineage (NCBI taxonomy): Eukaryota > Viridiplantae > Streptophyta > Pinopsida > Cupressales > Cupressaceae > Chamaecyparis > Chamaecyparis obtusa. The sequence continues at coordinate 968,478 of BSBK01000786.1, forward strand.
CACATACCTCTGCTCTGCTTCCAAATAAATTGGCTTAAGCATGCTTACAATTATACATATAAACATGTTGGAAACCTAAATACAATGGGCACATAGCCTCTATAATATTACATTACAATCACAAACCAAAATGCTAATTGTCGGCTCCATGCTCTATCCTCTGTTGGCACACACTAGCTATACAACTTCAACTGACTATAACTTTCACATCTTTTCATATCTACTTATGCACTCATAGAATAAGCATAAGTATATTCTAACAAAATTAACTTCTAGGGCACATACCATAATTCATCCGTACACACGTGTGCTGATGCTCTGAGCTGTAGGAACTCTGTACACTATCTAGTCTTCAACACTTAACTAAATTCTGATCTTTACACTAAATGCACTAACTCCAAACTTCTCTATGAATTTGTTGCCATAATAAAAACACTATATCAAATCATATACTTTAGTATAGACAACTTTCCAACACTCTTGTCTCTAGAATGGGGGGCAAGAGGTTTATTTCTATCCAGTCTCCTAGGAATCATTAGGATTTTTATTGGGCTTAATTGGTATTCTTTCTTTCCTCTCTCTCTATGGTTTTGTATTATGTTTATAATCATCCATAGATTCTATTTTATGTATTCAAGATATCTTTTCTAAGACATTTGTTTTGTAAATATATCCCTTGTCTTCATCCCTTGGGGGCAAGGTTCTTCCTTATTTCTCTTTGTCTAGGGAACTGATTTCCTTAGCTTAGTGGTATTTGTTTATATTGCAATACTATTTCACCATATTGATAGATATTTTGACTATGGATAAACTTTTTATGAGAGGTTGTTTTCCTAGGTCATCACCTCTTCTCTATGTTGTAAATTATGTTCTATTAGGAATAGTCCCAAGAGATAACTGAGAGGGGGGGGGGTGAATCAGTTATCTACAAGTTTCAATTCTTTATCCAATTAAGTATACTTAAACATAAAGCGTAAACACAATGAAAGAACACTTGAACACAACAATATATTTTGGTTACGGGGAAACCCAAATAGGTAAACACCCTGGTGGGAATTGACACCCACTAATATTCTACACTAGTGTATTATGATCCTTGTTAGAAGATCCTTAACCATGTTAGGAGTTGCTTTATAATATATTTAGTATAGTAGACCTGGTCAAGGGTCAGACCCTGTTAGGAGTCTTTTACAATTGTCCCTGTTAGGGGAGAGGATGCACTGTTCAAGATCTCACTGCTGAAAGGGGTGAAGGCTACAACCTTCTGAATGAGAGATACACACTATATCTAGATCTTAGTGAACTACACTTTGACCCGCTATTTGGATTAGTTCCAATGTATAGCACAAATACTTTATTTGGTAACATATACCTTCTTCTAATGGCTCAACACTTCACACACTCTTCTCTGCTATTCTTAATCAACCATGAACCACACTCAAGAAATCACAAATGAGTGCCTATAAATATCTTTCCTCTAAATGATATAAACAAGTCAGCCTATTAGAACCACCTTGAAATCATATTAGAGAAACCATAACAAACTTTGATAATCATTCTATTAGCTCGACTATGCATGTAACACATTCTAGGACCTGTCTAATAAGATAATTGTAGACTTACGCTACACACTATCGGCTCTACCAAAACAACTAGATCTTTCACCTCAAGATGAATTAACTAATGCGCTCTTTACCAAAAATCAATAAATCTCATCTAAGCTTAACTCCAAGGGCACATACCCTAAAGATAGGCACAACTCAAGAGTCAATAACATCTCTGTCGGCTCTTCTGAATAAACACAGGAAACTACTACTGGTGAATATCGACTACATAACTTCACTTCTACTGATCAATAGACTATGTGTTCATAAATAAAACATCACTAACATGTCTTCAACATATATCCAAGCATGCAAGGATCCATGATAACTATATGAACAACCATACATAGAACACTGTCTGTTACTCTGTCAGGAACACTGCTGACACCAGCTACTATATAACTGTTTGTACTAATAGTTCACCTCTGAGCCCATGATATCATGTCCATGTTTCATATACTAAAAGCTTACTGCATAAGACTTCCATGCATGCTACTTTCCTTAAGTTGTCATCAATGACAAACATACAGTCAGTACTAGCCTGCTGGCAAATCTCCAACAATCACCCCCTTTGGCATTGATGGCAACATGTGGAATGAAAAACCACCACCAACCCAAATGAACATTTCTTTTATAACATTCTCCATTTCCTCTTCAAAACTCCCCCAAAGATGAATCCTCGATCTACTGCAATATTATCCAATATTCTCCATTTCCTCAACTAAACTATTGTCATAACTGAATACTGCTCCCCCTTAGTATACTAATCCTCCTTTTTACTTCTATTTTTAATGAATCTATATATTACTCCCCCTTTGACATCAATGACAAATGGTGCCATTCATTTTAAGCACCGGTACTACTCCTAAGGTAGAGTAGTCAACCTTCCATCAGTGCCTGAGGACTGATGCCTTTCCTTCTTTCTTCTAAGCAGAATTAGGGAAGGGAATTACTCCCAACTTCTCCCTGAAATACTCAAAAGTATCCTTAGGCAAGGGATTTGTGAATATATCTACCAACTAATCTTTGGTACTCACATAGTCCAGCTTGACTTATTTCTCTACCACTTTCTCTCTTAGGAAGTGATACTTAATCTCAATGTGCTTTGTCTTTGCATGCATCACAGGGTTCTTAGACATATTGATAGTGCTCGTGTTATCACAATGAATAACAATAGGATAATCAATCTGAATTCTAAAATCCTTTATCATCTTCTTGATCCAAATAATTGTAGAACAATTCAAGGCTGCTGCAACATACTCTGCTTCTACTATTGATTGAGAAATACAATTTTGTTTCTTGCTTGTACAAGTGACAAGTCTATCACCAAGAAACACTGCTCCACTTGATGTACTATTTTTGTCATCAACACATCCTGCCCAATCTGCATCAGTGTACACATGAAGCTCAACATTTTCTAAATTAGGATACCATAGAACATAATCTATAGTGCCCTGCAAGTATCTGAATATTCTCTTTACTGCCATGAGGTGAATTTTCTTAGGTTCTACTGCAAATCTTCCAACTATTCCAACTGCATTGGAAATATTAGGTCTAGTCTGAGTAAGATATATGAGTTTACCAATCATAGACTTGTATAGTGTTATATCCAGTGTTGGTGAGTCATCTTCTTTTGTAAGCTTGCATCCAGTGATCATAGGTGTTCCTACTGGCTTGCAATCATCCATCTTGAATTTCTTCAGTATCTCCTTCACATACTTGGACTGATTAATGAAAATTCCTTTTTTTGTCTGCTGCACATTTAGTCCCAAAAAGTATTTGATAGGACCAATCATAATCATCTCAAACTCATTCTATATTTCTTTGGAAAACTCTGCACTTAGTTTTTCATTACCTCCAAAGATAATGTCATCAACAAATATAGCTACAAGTAGTAGACCTTCAGATGTCTCTCTAATGAATAGATTACAATCTACTGCTCCTTTCTTGAATCCAATCTTTGTTAGATATACATCTAGTCTTTCATACCATGCTCTAGGGGCTTGCTTAAGTCCATAGAGGGCCTTCTTCAATCTTCATACCATATCAGGTCTTTCTGATAGGGTGAATCCTTCTGGCTACTCAATGTATACTTCTTTCAAATCTCCATTTAGGAATGCTGACTTGACATCCATCTAATAAACTTTGAAGTTTTTGATTGTAGCATAAGCTAGAAACAACTTAATAGCTTCTAATATGCTCATAGGTGAAAATGTGTTTGAATAATTAATGCCTTCTCTTTGCACATATCCCTTACATACTAATCTTTCTTTATTTCTTACTACTGTACTATCTTCATTCATCTTGTTTCTGAATATCCACTTTGTTCCAATCACATTCTTATCACTAGGTCTTTGGACTAGTTCCCAAGTGTCATTCTTAATAATTTGATCAAGTTCTTCTTTCATACCATCATGCCAATTTGAATCATTACAAGCATCTTCAACACTTAAGGGTTCAATATGAGATATTAAACATACTACTTCACTGCTAGCTAAGTTCTTTGCTTGTGATCTTGTCAAGACTTTGTTGCTCTGATCTCCAATGATGTCTTTCTTGGAATGGTTTCTAGAAGTAAACTTTGGAACTTTAGGTGATGCTAACTCATTAGCCTTAAGAGTACCTTCTTCACTTGTCTTGGGGTCATTGAATGACACATCAATACTATCAAACATTTCCTCAATAACTATTTCACTAGTGGAGGGTCTGGGTTCTTCTTCAATCATGGGTGAGTAATCATGATATCTTTCTTGAATCATAAAATTTTCATCAATCTTAACATGAGCACTTTCAATGCTCTTTTTCAATCTTAAATTGAAACATCTATAAGCTTTACTTTTAGTAGAGTAACCAAGAAAAATACCTTCATCACTTCTTGCATCAAACTTGCCTACTGCTTCATCCCTCTTGATATAGCACTTGCTTCCAAAGATTCTGAAGTATTTTACTATGGGAACATTACCAAACCATAGCTCATATGGTGTTTTATCAGCGCCTAGCCTTAATTGAATTTTATTGATAGTATAGAATCCTTTATTAACCGCATCTCTCCAATAGGTGTGTACAACTTTTCTTTCTATCATAATGGTGTGCATTGTATCAAGAATGATCCTATTCCTTCTATCTGTAATTCCATTCTATTGAGGGGTTCTAGGTGCACTCAACTGTCTCTTTATTCCATGTTCTTCAAAGTACTCATAGAATCTGTCAGTGGTGAATTCTCCTCCTCTATCCGATCTCAAACATTTTATCTTTAGTCCAGATTCATTCTCAACCTTAGCTTTAAATATTTTGAATTTCTCAAATGCTTCTGACTTATCTTTCAAGAATGCAACCCACATCATCCTAGTATAATCATCAACAAACAAAATGAAATACCTTTCACAATAGTATGATCTTGTTTGAGTTGGACCGCATAGATCTATATGAATCAGATCCAACTTGTTCTCTGCTGAATTTTGCTTGCTCCTAAATGAATTTCTCAAATGCTTCCCCATCACACATTCCCTACATATAGTATCAACTGGTTTTTCTATGCTAGGTAGATCTCTTACTGCCTTTACATTACTTATCTTTACTATGTTATCAAAATTGATATGACATAGTCTTTTATGCCACAACCAACTGTCATCAACTTTAGCAACAAAATAACTTGCTTCTGAATTGAGTTGAATGACATTACCTCTTGTCTTTGAGCTTGATGCAATAGTAACACCATCCTTGTTGTTAATGATGCATTTGTCATTCTTTGAACTCCAACTGATAGCCTTTTCCAAGTAGCTATCCAACACTAAGAAGGTTATGTTTCAAACCATCTACATAGAGAACATCATCAGTACTATTATTTCCATCCAAGGTGATGGCTCCTCTATCAACTATTGGTTTAGGAGTGTTGTCCCCAAATCTGACCATACCACTGTTATATTTTTCTAGATGAACAAACCTTCCTTTATCACCTATCATGTGATGTGAGCATCCACTGTCTATAATCTAGTCTATCCTAATGTCAGCTTGTGAAATCAATGCTAGCTCTTGATTCTCTTTCTTATCTTCATGAACTATCTTATTATTCATTTTGTCTATAATAGAAATGAATCCAATTTCTTCTTTAGCCGAGTCATCATTTGAAACTTCATCTCCAGTAAAATAGCATTCCTTAGAGTACTTAGTCTTGTAATCCTTTTTGAACTTTCTAGCTCTAGTAGGACACTTAGATGCAAAGTGACCGATCTGATTACATGAAAAGCACTTAAATGGTAATTGACCTTCATATCTTCCTTTTCCTTTCTTTTGTCTTTTAAAAATCATAGCAATGAAATCATCTAATGTTTTCTCTTCATCATCATCATCAAAATTACCATAAGTGTTTGTAGATTTCTTACCATGAACTGTTGCTTTGAAGGCTATCTCACTCTTTGGTTCTGTCTTCAATCTTGAAATCTCAAAAGCCAAAATTTTTCTAATCAAGGTCTCTCTTTTGAAATTAGATGTAAGCTACATGGTCTCATCAAGGATGTTGATCTTGCTTTCATATATTGGAGTGAGAGTGGTCATTAAATTTTCCATAATGTCCTCTGAAATCTCTCCACCATTGTTTCTGATTCAAACAACTGGTTCATTAATCCTCTGATTATAAGCTCTGATATTTTCTTCAAGTAGCATCTCTAATGTGTTGTATCTTTTCTTCCATGTCTTTCTGTGCACATCCTTTGCTTGTTTGTCTCCTTCAAATATGTCTTCTAGGTGCTTCCATATTTTGTGGGCTGTATCTACCTTTTTTTTTTTGAAAAATCACCATCAGATAGGGCACTGCTAATGGCTTCTTTAGCTATAGAATTTTGATGAAAAAATTCATTTTGCCTATTAGTAACATCATCCTTTGCAAGGTCTTCTAAGGTAGGAATCTTGGCTGCTTTGATATTCACATCAAAAACTTCAAAAGCAATGCACTGCAAATGAGTCACCATCTTGTTCTTCCAATTAAGATAATTCTCTCCATCAAACTTAGGACTTTCTTTCCTAAAGTATGCCATCTGATCAACCTCAAGCTATTAAAATTTCTCTCTGAGGCACTTGGCTCTGATACCAATTGTTAGGAATAGTCCCAAGAGATAACTGAGAGGGGGGGGGGTGAATCAGTTATCTACAAGTTTCAATTCTTTATCCAATTAAGTATACTTAAACATAAAGCATAAAAACAATGAAAGAAAACTTGAACACAACACAATATTTTGGTTACGGGGAAACCCAAATAGGTAAAAACCCTGGTGGGAATTGACACTGACTAATATTCTGCACTAGTGTATTATGATCCTTGTTAGAAGATCCTTAACCATGTTAGGAGTTGCTTTACAATATATTTGTCACAATAGACCTGGTCAAGGGTCAGACCTTGTTAGGAATATTTTACAATTGTCCCTGTTAGGGGAGAGGATCCATTGTCTGAGAGATCACTGCTCAAAGGGGAAAAGGCTACAACCTTCTGGATAACAAATACACACTATATCTAGATCTTGGTGAATTGCGCTTTGACCTACTATTTGGATTAGTTCCAATGTATAGCACAAATACTTTACTTGGTCACATAGACCTTCTTCTGATGGCTCAACACTTCACACACTCTGCTATGCCCTTCTTTATCAACCATGAACCACACTCAAGCAATCACAAATGACTGCCTATAAATATTTTTCCTCTAAATGATATAATCAAGTCAGCCTATTAGAACCACCTTGGAATCATATTAGAGAAACCATAAAAAACTTTGATAATCATTCTGTCAGCTCTACTATGTACACAACACATTCCGAGACCTATCCAATAAGATAATTGTAGACGCACACTACACACTGTCGGCTCTACCAAAACAATTGGATCTTTCTCGTCAAACTGAATTAACTCATCTTCTCTTAACTAAACATCAATAACTCTCCTCTAAGATTAAATCTAAAGGTGCATACCCTAAAGATAGGTGCAACTCAAGAACCAATAAAATCTCTGTCGGCTCTTCTGAATAAACATAGGAAACTACTATTGGTGAATAGCGACTGCATAACTTCACTTCTACTGATCAATAGACTATGTGTTCATAACTAAAACATCACTAACATGTATTCAACATATATCCAAGCGCACAAGGCTCCATGATAACTCTACAGACAACCATACATAGAACACTACCTATTACTTTGTCAGGAACACTGCTGACACCAGCTGCTATATAACTATCTATACTAACAGTTAACCTCTGTGCCCATGATATAATGCTGATATCATGTCCATGCTTCATATACTAAAATTTTACTACATAAGACTTCCACACATGCTAGTTTTCATATGTTGTCATCAATGACAAACATACAATCAGTACTAGCCTGCTGGCAAATCTCCAACATGTTCTTTATAAACTCTTACCCTTGCTCTGGTGTTAGAGTTGTTTCCCTCATTCCAAGGGTTCCTCTTCCTCTTCATTGTAGGGGGCTTGGTGATTGAATCTTTGTTCTCACCTTGTTGAAAGATGATATTTTATCTAAAAGCACTCCTCTATGGTGGGGGTCTTGTTGATAAGATCTCTTTCATTGAGGATCATTTTCCATAAGTGACATATCCTTTTTCACAATTATCTATACTCTTGGATGTAGGGGTCAATACCCCTTGCTGAGAATATGGTGTACATTGTTGTTAAAAAGGATATCTCCTTGCATTGTGAAGTAGGTATCCTCTTCCTCTTCCTTATCATGTCTAGTAGAGAACCACGATAAGGAGGGGGGCATATATAGGGTCTCCCTTGTACTATAGTTTTTTATTTATATGCTAAATTCTCCGAAGGTAATGCACATAAGTTGAAAAATCTTGTAGAGACACACATTTTTCAATTTTCAATATGCTAAATCTTGGAAGGTAACACACATAAGTTGCTAAATCCTGAAGAGACACACATTTTCAATATGCTAAATCTTCCAAAGGTAATACACATAAGTTGCTAAATCATGAGGAGACATGCATTTTATAGTCATAGTGATACAAGAAGGTGGATCTATGGGTATTCCAGAAGCTGTCAGAAGACACGTTACAATTGCAAGCACAGTTTATGGGTGAACGATTAGGTTTGGCCACCTTTTTGGCTCTCCCTCCCTTAGTGATTCATGGTAAGGTGGGCATCTTACTGGGTGAGGTAATCACTCTTTTCCCTTTTCTCTCTTTTTTCTTTCATGCTAGTAGGACAAGATCATGAAGCTATGTTATTTATAGTGTTTCTCTTGTCTTTCTTATGTAATCATTTATTCTTTTATGATAGCTTTCCAAATATGATATTAGTATGATAAATATTTCTTAGCAAGGTTTCTTGTGCTAGTTGATTTGGGTTTGTTTTAGTACTAACCCCTCTTTTGTGTATTTTTCCTTTTTTTTATTTTCACACCCTTGTGCGTGTATGTTGAGTTAGAATGCTTATCCTATGGGATTGTGTCCTTAGCTAAGTGTTATTTTATCTCATTGTGAATCCACTTGGATCTTTTCTTTCTTCTCCTTTACCAAGAGTTTGCATTGAATCCATACTCTTGCTAAAGTGAAGGCTTAATGTATCATCTTAAAATGGAAGCACTTCCATGTTAAGAGCATTTAGCCCTCTGAGTAAGTGGTATGGGGTCATTTCAAGTGCCTTGATCATGTCTTTGCATGGATATGGAAGTTCCCCCTTGTTCTCCTTCTCTCCCCCTTATTTCCAGCCTTTTTTTGGCAGTTTTCTCTGAGAATCTGGAGTTTTTGACTTTGTGGGTCAAGGATGACCTCAATCCTGACCTAGATCAAGGACAACCTCAACCTTGACCTAGGGTAGATTCTAACTCATCCTTGACCCCAGGTCCAAATTTTAGATTTTGGGAGTTTCAAGATGTCAAGCTTTAGAAAGTTTCTTTTCCCACTTTTGGGTCGGCTATTTCGAGTTTCGAAATGGTAAATCCTTAAATTGCATTTAATCTCCGCCCATTTTTGGGGGTTAAGATTAATTGGGATTTAATTCCCTAATGTTGGGATCTCTAGAAGTTTGTGCCCTAGTTCACTATAAAAGGAAGCCTCCTCCTCTCATTTTCTCCATCAATTCATATCAAGTTTTCATAATCTCATCAATCCATGATCAAGCAAAAATTCATGAGCACTCAAGAAAGATCAAGCAAGCATTCTATTAAGAATTTTCAAGGAAGCATTCAAGACCTCTTCTCCATTCAAGTTCTCCTTTGAAGATCAAGGATTCATGCATTCAAGCCTTTGAAGGGATTTGGTTCAAGCATTCAAGATTCATCATTCAAAACCCTAGATCTATTCATCATGGTGGTGTGATCTTCCTTCAAGATCATAGCTTCATTGTTAGATCTACTTATACTACTTTCTAGCATTCCCTATTTCAATTTCATTATTAAGGTTGATTCCAAACTTGGGTTTGACCAAGGTAATGTTAGAAAGTAAAGTCCACCAAGATAACTGAGAGGGGGGGGGGTGAATTAGTTATCTGACAAGTATAACTTTTATCAAATTCAACAGATTTTAACCATGTAAGTAATGTAACCAAAAACCATAGAAAGATATTCATACACAATAACATAATGACACAAGATATGTTGACTAGGGAACCTCTTGATCAAAGAGTAAACCCCGATGGGAATGATGTCCACAAAAGATGCACTAATATGAATATTCCTTGTGAAAGGTTGGACTCTATTAGGAGTCTTATGAAATACATTTAGTACATATGAATCCCTATTATGAGATTTTGAATCCCCGTTAAAAAATTCTAACTCTGTTAGGAGTTATGGAAGATAGAAGGACCCACTACCCAAACAACTTTAGGGTAATAATACCAAAATATTACTAACCTTAACAATCCAATACTCCTTCTTTGACTGTGCCAAACCGCACCAAATGCTTCTTCAGATCTCAATACCATATCTCAGTACTTCGCATATCCTCTTTCACAATTTTGCTTTCACAATAGTTACATTCATCACACACTTCATTATTACAACAAGGAATACATTAATTCCTTTATACCACACTCAAGTAATTACAAATGAGTCGGTATATAAATTAAAAAATAAAAGTTTCACACATTACATCAAAATTACCCAAAAATTGTTGGCTTCCAATCACTATAATTCTTCACTCGTGTGACCTCAGATCTTGCACTATCATCCATGTCACTATAAACATGTCTTCAACTTCTCTCTAACTGTACATAACCAGATTCCATCCCAATTAGGAGATATCATCCGATTTCCACAAAACACTAGTCAGGAACACTGCCTGAATACTACTTCCACTAAAATGCTCATAACTTCCATGAATAAAATAATTAATGTTTGCACTCTTAACCATGAACTTATAAAATATCATAGAGTAATTCCCCAACTCTGCATAGTTTCATCTTTAATATTCCAAGTGTGCTAACTCAAACACTGTCTGCTCCTCTGCTAATCATCAATAGATCACTGTGTTGACATCAATGACAATCATAGTCATGAATGGAACACCAACAGCTATAAAATGACTACTAATACTCCCATAGGATATATTCAACATTCATTCCTAAAATTCTCCCCCATTGGCATTAATGGAAACATAGATGAAAAAACATCCAAGTTCCATAAATCCAACACTGCAACATTGCTGCTCTAAAAAATGCTTTCAAGTCCTCTTCATTAATCAAATATTGCTTCATTTTCCTATTCAATTCTCTCCAACAGATGGTACAAATGGTTTTTTCATGTACACTTCTCCCTCATTGACATCAATGACATATGTTTCATCATTATGTCAACAACAACTTCAATGTCAAAAGACACTGTTTAGAAAATAAATTCACTAGAGTCCTCATGACTCAGTTTAGATACACATACTCCCCCATAGAGGAAGTACCAACATCTAGTCCAGAAGAAAGATAGGGCTCATATACCACTAGACAGATGCAACAATCAACATCACTTATCAAAAGTAGGCTGGGGCATAACCCCAAGCATACCTCTCATATACTCAAATGTATCCTTCGACAAAGGTTTTGTAAATATGTCTACTATCTACTCCTTTGTGATTATGTACTCAAGTCTGACTTCTTTCTCAGCAACTTTCTCTCTCACTACATGATACTTTATCTCTATATGCTTTGTCTTAGAATGTAACACAGGGTTCTTAGACATACTAACTGTGCTAGTGTTATCATAATGTATAACAACAGGTTCAACAAATTTTACTCCAATATCCTTCAGCATTTGTTTCATCCAAATTATCTGATTGCAATTGTTTGCTGCTACTACATACTCTACTTCTACTGTGCTATGTGAAATACAATTCTTCTTCTTTCTTAGCCAAGAAACCAATCTTTCTCCAAGGAAAAATGCTCCTCCACTGGTGCTCTTTTTATCATCAAAACTACCTCCCCAATCAACATCTATATATGTACATAGGGTAAAATCATCAGATTTTTCATACCACAATCCATACTCAATTGTGCCTCTTAAGTACCTCAGTATCCTCTTTACTATTGCATAATGTGATTCTCTAGGTTCAACTTGATATCTTGCTATGATTCCAACTAAATGTGCTATATCAAGTCTTGTATGAGTCAAATACTGCAATCCTCCAATCATAGATCTATACTTCTTCTGTCCCACTACAGGAGTCTCATCTGTGCTAGATAACTTGTGTCTAGTTACCATAGGTGTTCCAATTGGTTTATAGTTCTCCATTCCATAACTCTTCAAAAAATCATTCAAGTAATTTGTCTGACTTACAAAAGATGCACTAATATGAATATTCCTTGTGAAAGGATGGACTCTATTAGGAGTCTTATGAAATACATTTAGTACATATAAATTGCTGTTAGGAGATTTTGAATCCCTATTAAAATATTCTAACCCTATTAAGAGTTATGGAAGATAGAAGGACCCACTGCCCAAATAGCTTCAGGGTAAGATCAATGAACTCATTGTCCAAATAATCTTTTCATTATTCAATAGAATAATATGTTACCTCTTCTCTAACTGTACCAAACCACACTCACTGCTACCTCAGAACTCAATTTCAGATCTCTAAACTTCGCATGTCTTCCTTCACAATTCGCTTTCACATTTATCTCTTTTCTTCACTTGATATTCATAAAATACTATCCTCTTCTACATACAACAAGGAAACACATTCCTTCCTTTATACCACACTCAATGAATTAAAAATGAGTCGGCACACAATTACAAAATAAAAGATTCCACACGCTACACCAAAATTACATAAAACTGTCAGCTTCCAAATACAATAAATCTTCACTCATGTGACTTCAAAGTTTGCACTATCATCCACATCACTATCAATGTGTCTCTAACTTCCCTTTAATTGTGCAAAGCCATATTCCATTCCAATTAGGAGATATCATCCGATTTCCAAAAACCGCTACTCAGGAACACTACCTGAATACTGCTTCCACCAAAATGATCATAACTTTCATGAATAAAAGAACTACTATCTACACTCTTAACCATAGAAATATAACATATCAAAGAGTATATCCTCAATTTCACATAGCTCCAACTGCAATATACCATGTGTGCTAATCAAAACATTATCTACTTCTCTACAAGTCTTCGGTAAAACACTGTGTTGACATCAATGACAATCATAGTCATGAATGCAACAAAAAATACTACAGAATGGGTGTCAAACACTTTAGCATTCATTCCTAACAATCTCCCTCATTGGAATTGATGGAAACATAGATGCAAAATATCCAATGTTCCAAAAATCCAATACTGCAACACTGCTTCTTCAAATCCTCTTCATCAATCAAATCTTGCTTCGTTATCTTGTTCAGTTCTCTCATATTGTTTTTCATGCATACTTCTCCCCCATTGACATCAATGACATAAATTTAATTACTATGTCAACAACAACTCAATGTCAAAAGACACTATTTAGAAGAAAAATACATTTACTAGAGTCCTCATGACTCAGCTCAGATACACATACTCCCCCATAAAGGAAGTACCAACATCTAGTATAGAAGAAAGATAGGGCTCATATATTACTGGACGGATGCAACCAACTAGATCACTACTCAAAAGTAGGTTGGGGCATAACCCCAAGCATACCTCTCAGATACTCAAATGTATCCTTAGGCAAAGGCTTTGTAAATATGTCTGCTATCTATTCCTTTGTGCCTATGTACTCTAGTCTGACTTCTTTCTCAACAACTTTCTCTCTTACAACATGATACTTGATCTCTATATGTTTTGTCTTAGAATGTAGTACAGGATTCTTAGACATACTTGTTGGAAACAATTGTCTGAAGAAAATTGCTACTCAAATTATGTATTGTCTTTGATGTCACACAATGTCATAGTCCGCAACAATCAGTACCTACTGAGCTCAGTCGGTCTACCTGGCAAGTAAAATTAGTGCTTACCGAGTTCATTCGGCTATCAAAGAAAAATTAGTGTCTACCGAGTTCACTCGGTTATCAAAGAAAATTCAGTGTTTACTGAGTTCAGTCGGTTATCAAAGAAAAGTTAGCATCTATCGAGTTCAGTCGATTATCGAAGAAAAAGGATTGTCAGTGTTTACCGACTTCCCTCGGTCTCTGAAAGATTGTAGAAAATTGTGGTCACCGAGCACTGTTGGCCCTTGAAGGATTTTTGCAAATAAAGTTTTCTTATTTCAGCCGACTGTTATACTAAGTAATGCCGATTTGACAAATCTAAAATCATATAAATAAAAGGTCAAATGTGAAAATAGAACAAGAATTATAGCAGAAGATATATATAGAAGAAAGACAGGAAAGGTGTGTGTGAAATTGTGAAGGATAACCAGATATCCTTGAGGAGCAGCAGAGATATATTTGATCAGGAAGGATCACACTTATGCAGAACAGAGATTTGTAATCAGCAAGGCAGTTGCATTATTATACAAGTCATTTTCATTGTTACCTTTTTATCATTGTAACAGTGAATTCTAAAATCTCTTAACCGAGTTGGTTTAACAACCATATTGTAAATCCTCTAACAAGGTGACAATTCCATTGAATTGTTCTCAAGACCTCTTACCAGGCCACTCCTAGTAGGGTGATTAAATCCTCTAACAAGGTCACACCTAACAGTGTGTTTTGTAACCTTTTACCGGGTTGGCTTCTAACCGGGCATCACTTCAAAAAAGTGAAAATCAGTATCTAGATACATTGGTGGTTTTTCCCATATTGGGTTTCCATGTTAAATTCTATGTCTCTTGTGTTCTTAATGGTTATCTTAATCATATACAAGTGCTGATGAATATCTAAAAGATAATTTTACTAATACTTTCTACATCTACAAAGTTACTGCAATCTATTTACTGAGTGTTAAACAGATAATATTCATTAAGATATCCTAAGGGATCTGGAAAGAAATAATTGTGAAGTGTTTTATGGTTGACTGATTCACCCCCCCCTCTCAGTCACTTCATCCATTTTCCATCAATTGGTATCAGAGCTTTTGGTGCTTGTAGGAAGGGTTTCAAGGACCTAAGCTAAAGATCAGGATGTCTTACAAGAGGGAAATTTCAAAGCTCAATAGAGATAACTTTTCAGCATGGCAAGGTCTCATGTGACTTCATCTGGCTTCCATTGGTGATTCAAGATGCAAATACATTGATGAAGAATACACAGTTCCTACTGGCGCATTAACTATTGAAGACATTGCAGAGAAAAAGAATCATAACACCATGATGATAGACATTGCATCAGCTCTCAGCTATGAAGAATTTGATGATATTAAAGAATGCACTACTGCATATGAAATGTGGATCACACTAAAGAAAATATATGGTGGTGATGCAAATGTGAAAAGAGCCAAAGCAGAAAGCCTAAGAGGACAGTTTGACAAGATGAATATGAAAGAAGATGAAAACATTGCAAAATATGTTGAAAGGATCAAAGCAAGTGTTAGTGCAATTAGAGCTTCTAGAGGAACAATCTCTGATGAAACTGTTATAAGCAAGGTACTCAGAATATTACTCCCTATCTATGCAATAAGAGTATCAGCTATTCAAGAAAGAAGATGTGAAACAAACCACAATATAACTTTGGATGCTTTAGTTGGAAGATTGACAGCCTTTGAATTAGACAACTATGACAACTATGTTCCAAATTCCAAAAATATTGAGTCAGCATTTGAGGCCAAGGTTTCACTAAAGAAGAACAAGAAAATAAAAGAAGTTCAGTCAGAAAGTGAAGAAGTATTAGAAGAAAGTTCTGATAGTGATCTTGAAATTGTAGAAGCATTACTTGCAAAGAAGTACTCTAAAGGGAAAGGTAAATATAAAGGTAAAACTCCTTTAATCTATTTTTCATGTGAAGAAATTGGACATATTGTAGCTAGGTGCCCAAACAAGCAGGCCAAGGAAGAAAAGAGAGGTCACAAGTACTATGGCAAAAAGAATTTCAAATCATTCAAGGATAAAGGTAAGAAAACATGTTTTATAGCTAAAGATTCTGATGATAGTGAAGAAGAAATTGTCTTTATTGCTATAAAAAATGAATCTAATGATGATGAAGATAAGATGGCACTTATTTCTCATATAAGCAAAGATGATATATGGATAATAAATAGTGGATGTTCACACCACATGACTGGTGACAAGACAAAATTTGAATACCTAGAAGACTATGATAGTGGCAATGTAAGATTTGGAAACAATGAACCTTGTTGTATAAAAGGAAAAGGAAGAATCTCATTAACCAAAGAACTCATATGTGATAATGCTTATTGGGTTGAAGGACTAAAACATAATCTTCTAAGTGTAGCATAGCTAATCAACACTGGTTTCAAGGTTGAATTCATGAATGGTCAAGCAAGATTGCTGGATGAAAAAGGAAAACTCATTGGATCAGGCAAACAAACAAAAGGTAACTTATTTTATCTTGATCTCAATGAATATTCATGTTTTATTGCTCAAATTGAAGAAAGTTGGCTATGGCACAAAAGGTTATGTCATGTGAATTTTGATAACATGATGAAAATAAGCAAATTCAAGAAGGTAAGAGGCATTCCTACTTTGAAGAAACCTGATACTAGTCTATGTAAGAATTGTCAAATTGGCAAAATGAGTAAAACTAGTTTTAAGAGTAAGAACTATCAGTCTAAAGAAATTTTGGAAATTGTGCATACTGATTTATGTGGACCTATTGGAATACAAAGCTATATTGGAGATAAATTCTTTATTCTTTTCGTTGATGATTATTCTAGAATGATGACTGTTATGTATTTAAGAGAAAAATCAGAAGCATTTGAAAAGTTCAAATGGTACTTGGCAAGAGTGGAAAAGGAAATAGGGAAAAGATTAAAATGCTTAAGATCAGACAGAGGTGGTGAATTCATCTCTCATGAATTTAACAACTTTTGCTTTGAAAGAGGAATCAAAAGACAGGTATCAGCTCCTAGAACTCCTGAGCAGAATGGAATAGTAGAAAGAAGAAACAGATCTATTATGGATTGTGTAAGGACTCTAATGATAGAAAAGAACATCGCTATAAAGTACTGGAAGGAAGCTATCAGCACTGCAGTTCATACCTTGAACCGAGTACAATTGAAGAAAGACACATTCAAAACTCCTTATGAATTATGGTATGGCTATAAACCCAATGTAAGTTACATGAAAGTATTTGGTAGCAAGTGTTATATCTTAAAAGAATCCAGAAGAAATAAATTTGATGTGAAAAGTGATGAAGGAATATTCCTAGGATATTCTAACAAAAGCAAGGCATACAAATGTCTGAACTTATCTACTCACAAAGTCATAGAAAGTATACATGTAAAATTTGATGAGTTTGCAGAAAAGACTGAAGAAGAAAGCAAAAGGGAACCTGAGAACTACAGAAGATTCATTTACATTGAACCTGAAACATTACTAGACACAACTATCAATGAGGAAACTATATCTACCGAGCCTAGCACAGTAACCGAGTCACAGGAAGAAGTTCAAACCGAGTCACAGGAAGAAATTCAGACCGAGTCTCAGCCTGAAGTTACTGAGCAAATATCTACCGAGCCCAAGCAACCTGAAGAAGAGATCCTAGAAGACAACAACATGACTCATTCAAAAGGCAAGGAACCTATACTAGCCAAATATGTCAGAAGACATCATACACCAGATCAAATTATTGGAAACAAATCAGATGGTACTATGACAAGAAGCAAGCTAAAAGGTACATGTCTGCTTATTGATTTTGAACCTAGAAATATCAAAGATGCATTGGAAAATGAAAGTTGGATTGAAGCAATGAATGAAGAATTAGAACAAATACAAAAGAACAAAACATGGACTCTTGTACCTAGACCTAAAGATAAGAATGTAATTGGAACAAAATGAGTATTCAGGAATAAGCTGAATGAAGATGGTCAAGTATCTAGAAACAAAGCTAGATTAGTATGTAAAGGTTATTCTCAAGAAGAAGGTATAGATTATGGTGAAACTTTTTCTCCTGTTGCAAGATTAGAAGGTGTAAGAACTCTACTTGCTTATGCAGCACATAAAGGATTTAAGGTATATCAGATGGATATAAAATCTGCATTTCTCAATGGAATTCTTGATGAAGAAGTCTACATTGAACAACCTGAAGGTTTTGTTGATCCAGATAAAAAGGACATGGTCTGTAAGTTACACAAAGCATTGTATGGTTTGAAACAAGCTCCTAGAGCATGGTATGAAAGACTCCATAACTATTTGATTCAGATTAATTTCAAAAGAGCCAATGATAACAGCAATCTGTATAGTAAAGAAGGACCGGATGACAAAATTGTATTGGCAAAAATATTTGTAGATGATACTATATTTATAGGGAATGATGATCAGTGCAAAGAATTTTCAGAGCAGATGAACAAAGAATTTGAAATGTCTATGTTTGGTTTAATAAAATTCTTTGTTGGTCTTCAAATTCAGCAAAGCAAGAATGGTATATACATTACTCAATCTAAATACATTAAGGAAATACTTAAGAAGTTTGGTATGGAAGATTCAAAACCAGTTGGTACACCCATGTGTACTGGACTGAAACTTACCAAAAATGATGATTCAAAAGAAGTAGATCAGACCTTATACCGATCTATGATTGGAAAATTACAGTATGTAGTACATACAAGACCTGATATTGCCTTAGCAGTCGGTATAGTAGCAAGATTCTCAGCAAAACCTAAAGAAAACCATATGATGGCAATCAAAAGAATCTTAAGGTACTTAAGAGGAACTGAAGAATATGGTTTGTGGTATAAATTTGGAGGCAATCTAGACTTAAAAGTGTTTACTGATGCTGATTGGGCAGGAAACATTGATGATAGAAAAAGTACAAGTGGTGGAGCATTTTTTCTTGGAAAAAGACTAGTATCCTGGACCAGTAAAAAGTAAAATTGCACATCTCAATCCACAGCTGAAGCAGAATATGTTGCTGTTGCAGTAAATTGTTCAAATATTGTTTGGTTTAAATAGTTATTAGAAGGTATGAAGGTTGAAATCAAAGAACCAGTTGTTATATTTTGTGACAATACCAGTGCAATAAACATTTCAAAGAATCCAGTGATGCATTCCAAAACCAAGTACATTGCTATTAAATATCACTTTGTCAGAGAATTGGTGCAGGACAAGGAAATCAAATTAGAATATATTCATACAAAAGAGCAGATTGTAGACATTTTCACCAAACCATTACCCAAGGATGCATTTGTGTATCTAAGAGGTAAGTTAGGGGTCATTCCCCTATCTGAGGCTCACTAAATATAGTTTTAGTGATGCATCAACCAAAACATGATTGAAAATCAACCAATTGATGCAGCATATTCATGGAATCATTGCATATGAATCAGTACTTGAGGTACATTAGTTTACACCGGTAATATGTGAATTGTCTTTGGCATGTGTTGTCAAAGAGGGAGTGTTTGCTATGTCTTTGCTATTACTTCAGGAAATTTTCAATAGTTAGAAGGAAGAGTTTTTCAAGAAAGTTTGCTGATAGAGGGAGATTTGAATCTGAACCGAGCTAATTCTTTCAAATTTCTTATGCTATGACATATTGTGTTGCCATCAATGCCAAAGAGGGAGATTGTTGGAAACAATTTTCTGAAGAAAATTGCTACTCAAATTATGTATTGTCTTTGATGTCACACAATGTCATAGTCCGCAGCAATCAGTACCTACCGAGCTCAGTCGGTCTGCCTGGCAAGTAAAATTAGTGCTTACCAAGTTCATTCGGCTATCAAAGAAAAATTAGTGTCTACCGAGTTCACTCGGTTATCAAAGAAAATTCAGTGTTTACCGAGTTCAGCCGGTTATCAAAGAAAAGTTAGCATCTACCGAGTTCAGTCAGTTATCAAAGAAAAAGGATTGTCAGTGTTTACCGACTTCCCTCGGTCTCCGAAAGATTGTAGAAAGTTGTGGTCACCGAGCACTGTCGGCTCTTGAAGGATTTTTGCAAATAAAGTTTGCTTATTTCAGCCGACTGTTATACTAAGTAATGCCGATTTGACAAATCTAAAATCATATAAATAAAAGGTCAAATGTGAAAATAGAACAAGAATTATAGCAGAAGATATATATAGAAGAAAGACAGGAAAGGTGTGTGTGAAATTGTGAAGGATAACCAGATATCCTTGAGGAGCAGCAGAGATATATTCGATCAGGAAGGATCACACTTATGCAGAACAGAGATCTATAATCAGCAAGGCAGTTGCATTATTATACAGGTCATTTTCATTGTTACCTTTTTATCATTGTAACAGTGAATTCTAAAATCTCTTAACCGAGTTGGTTTAACAACCATATTGTAAATCCTCTAACAAGGTGACAATTCCATTGAATTGTTCTCAAGACCTCTTACCAGGCCACTCCTAGCAGGGTGATTAAATCCTCTAACAAGGTCACACCTAAAAGTGTGTTTTGTAACCTTTTACCGGGTTGGCTTCTAACCGGGAATCACTTCAGAAAAGTGAAAATCAGTATCTAGATACATTGGTGGTTTTTCCCATATTGGGGTTCCACGTTAAATTCTGTGTCTCTTGTGTTCTTAATGGTTATCTTAATCATATACAAGTGCTAATGAATATCTAAAAGATAATTTTACTAATACTTTCTGCATGTACAAAGTTACTGCAATCTATTTACCGAGTGTTAAACAGATAATATTCATTAAGATATCCTAAGGGATCTGGAAAGAAATACTTGTGAAGTGTTTTATGGTTGACTGATTCACCCCCCCCCTCTCAGTCACTTCATCCATATTCCATCAATACTAACTGTAATGGTGTTGTCACAATGTATAACAATAGGTTCAACAAATTGAATTCCAATATCCTTCAACATCTGCTTCATCAAAATTATCTGGTTACAATTGTTTGCTACTGCTACATACTCTGCTTCTGCTGTGCTCTATGAAATACAATTATGCTTCTTGCTTAGCCAAGAAACTAATCTTCCTCCAAGGAAAAATGCTCCTCCACTGGTGCTTTTCTTATCATCAACACTGCCTCCCCAATCAGCATCTGTACATGCACATAGGGTGAAATCATTAGATTTTTCATACCACAATCCATAGTCCATTGTGCCTCTTAAATATCTCAGTATCCTCTTTACTGCAGCATAATGTGATTCTCTAGGTTCAACTTGAAATCTTGCTACAATTCCAACTGAATGTGCTATATCTGGTCTTGTGTGTGTTAAATACTACAATCCTCCAATCATGGATCTATATTTCTTCTACTCAATTGCCAGTGTTTCATCTGTGCTAGATAACTTATGTCCATTTACCAATTGGTTTACAGTCCATTCCAAATCTTTTCAGAAAATCATTTAAGTACTTTGTCTAACTTACAAAGATACCATCATTGTTTTGCATTATCTGTAATCCCAAAAATTATTTCATCTCACCAATCATACTCATTTCAAATTCAGTCTTCAATTCATCAGCAAATTTGTCACTAGCCTCATCTTCTCCTCCAAAAATTAAGTCATCAACAAAAATAACTATAATCAACAAACCATTTTCAATTTCTTTTGTGTACAGCTTGCTATCAGCTATTCCTTTAGCAAATCCCAACTTTAACAAATACTTATCCAGTCTTGCATACCAAGTTCTAGGTGCTTGCTTTAGTCCATATAATGCTTTCTTTAGTTTACATACCATGTCTCCTTCTTGAGTCAAAGGAAAACCTTCAGGCTACTCAATGTAGACTTCTTCCAACTCTCCATTCAGAAATGTTGACTTCACATCCATACACTTTGAATTTCTTAAAAGCTGCATAGGCCAAAAACATTCTTACTGCTTCAATTCTTGCTATTGGTGCAAAAGTTTCTTCATAGTCAATTCCTTCTTGCTGTGAGTATCCTTTACATACCAATCTTTCTTTGTTTCTTACAACTTCTCCTTGTTCATTCATCTTGTTTCTGAATACCCATTTAGTTCTAATTACATTCTTGTCTTTAAGTCTAGGGACCAATTCCCATGTCTTGTTCTTTTCTATCTAATCTAGTTCTTCTCTCATAGCATTAATCCAATGTTCATCTTCACAAGCTTCACTAGTAGATTTAGGTTCAATTTGAGAAATCAAACATAAATGTACCTTATTCTGAGTCAGAACTCCTCTGTCCAAACTTCCAATAACTTGTTCAATAGGATGATGTCTTGATAAATACCTGTTCGGTGTCATAGTCTCAGATCATGCTTCAACTGTAGATTCTTCTCTAGATTCCTCTCTAGTTTCTTTAGCATGACTCTCATTCAACAATTCACTGTCAGTCTCATAGAATAATTTAGTAGTTTCAGTGTTAGGCTTAGGATAAGCTTCTTCATCAGATTCATAATCAAGCATTCTTTCTTTGATTTTGAACTTTTCAACAACTTTAACATTTGCGCTCTCAACAATAGTTTTAGTTCTCTTATTGTAACATCTATATGCTTTTCTCTTCAAAGAATATCCAAGAAAAATACCTTCATCACTTCTAGGATCAAACTTCCCAATATCATCATCTCTCTTTATATAACATTTGCTTCCAAAAATTCTAAAATACTTAACTGAGGGTGCATGTCCAAACCATAATTCATAAGGTGTCTTATCTGTGTCTACTCTGATTTGTACTCTATTCATTGTATATACTAATGTATTCACTGCTTCTCTCCAAAATGTCTTTGCTAAATCATTCTCAAATAACATAGCTCTTGCTGCTTCAGTCATTGATCTATTTCTTCTTTCTACAATACCATTTTGTTCAGGTGTTCTAGGGGCTGAAAATTGTCTCTTAATACCATTCACTTCACAAAAAGTGTTAAAATCTCTAGAAGTAAATTCACCACCTCTATCAGATCTCAAACATTTAATCTTCATTCCAGATTCATTCTCAACTTTGTTCTTAATGATCTTAAACTTATCAAATGCTTTAGATTTTTCTTTCAGAAATGCAATCCACATCATTCTTGTAAAATCATCAACAAGAATCATAAAATACCTTTCTCCATAGAATCCTCTAGTCCTGGTAGGACCTCTCAAGTCTGTATGAACAATCTCTAACTTCTCTACTGATGTGAACTTCTTACTAGGAAATGAACTTCTCTTCTACTTAGCCATCACACATTCTTTGCAAATCATGTTAGTAGGCTTCATAATTTTAGGCAAATCCTTTACTGCAAGTGTAGTACTCACTTTCAAAATATTATCAAAGTTTATATGACAAAACCTTCTATGCCATAACCAACTGTCATCAATCTTAGTAATCAAACATGTCATCTTAGTAGGATTCAGTTGAAATACATTACCTTTGGTTCTAGATCCTGTTCCAATTAGATTTCCATTCTTTATCCTTTATCACACAAGTTTTCTTAGTAAACCAAACTTGATATCCTTTATCAACTAACTATCCAACACTCAAAATATTATGTTTCAATCCATCCACCAAGTAAAAATCATTAGTATTAGTCTTTCCATCAAGAGTAATAGATCCTATACCTTTAATCAAATAGGGTACATTGTTACCAACTCTAACAACTCCTCCATCATAATTGTTAAACTTTATGCACTTTTTCATATCTCCAGTCATATGATGTGAACAACCACTGTCTATAATCCAATCAGCTTTCTTTTCAACTTGGGAAACTAAGGCTTTTTCTTCCTTAACATTAGTTTCAAAATTTTCTTCTTTAATTGCTACAAATCCTATTTCATCATTATTCTCAGTATCACTTTCACTTAAAGTTCTTTCAAAACTAGCTTCAAGGTCTTCATCATTAGCATAATAAAATTCCTTAGATCTTCTAGGCTTGAAATTATTTTTGTACTTCTTAACTCTCTTAGGACATTTAGATGCAAAATGACAATATTCTTGATAAGTCCAACATTTAAAAAATTTCTTACCATCTGGTTCTCTTTTCACAAGCAAGGCAATACCTTCTTCAATCTTCTTGTCTTCTTCATTTCTAGATCTGCTACTGCCAGCATAATCTCCGCTCACACTGATGCTTCTTGACAATGTAAGGTGAACAATAAGAGCATTGAATGCTATCTCCATTCTAGGTAAGTCTCCTGATAACCTTAGGTTCATCTTTGCTGCTTCTAATATTCCAAGAAGAGTCTCTCTTGTAAAGTTCATAGTACAAGGTATAACTTGTTCAATCATCTGTGTTGTCTGCTTAAATATAGGAGTCAATGTTCTCATAATTTTCCATATCACTTCATTCTCTATGTTTGTTCCTCCATAAGATTTTATCCCTGCAACAATTTTTGACATTCTACCATATAACTTCTAATAGATTCATCTTCCAACATTCTTATATCTTCAAATGCACATATCCAATTATGTAATCTAACTCTTTTTGCATGTTCATCACCTTCAAAAGTAGAGTGCAAAGCTTTCCAAATTTCATGAGACTTTTTCAAACATTTTACCTGACTATATTCATTCTCTGAAAGTGCTATCAAAATTGCTTCTCTTGCAAGTATGTTACACATGAATAGATCTCTCTCATCATTAGAGCATGTCTCAAGATCATCTTCTTCAATGATAGTCTTATCATTCTTTGTAATCAACCAATAAACTGGTCCTAAACATAGTAGATGTGTCTTCATCTTTTCTTTCCAACTGTCAAAATTTACTCCATCAAACTTAGGGCTTTCTTTCTTGAAATTCACCATGGATCTCCTTAAGTTGTTAAACTTCTCTTTCAAGGACTTGCTGCTCTAATACCAATTGTTAGAAAGTAAAGTCCACCAAGATAACTGAGAGGGGGGGGGGGGTGAATTAGTTATCAGATAATTATAAATTTTATCATCTTCAACAACATTAAACCATATAAGCAATATAATTACCAACCATAGAAATATATTCATACACAATTACACAATAACACAAGATATGTTGACTAGGGAACCTCTTGATCAAAGAGTAAACCCCGGTGGGAATGATGCCCACAAAAGATGCAATAATATGAATATTCCTTGTGAAAGAATGGACTCTGTTAGGAGTCTTATGAAATACATTCAGTACATATAAATCCCTATTAGGAGATTTTGAATCCCTGTTAAAAGATTCTAACCCTGTTAAGAGTTATGGAAGACAGAAGGACCCACTGCCCAAATAGCTTCAGGGTAAGATCACTGAACTCACTGTCCAAATAATCTTTTAATTATTCAATAAAATAATATGTTACCTCTTCTCTGAATATGCCAAACTGCACTCATTGCTACATCAGATCTCAATTTCAGATCTCTGAACTTCGCATGTCTTCCTTCACAATTCGCTTTCACATTTATCTCTTTTCTTCACTTCATAGTCATACACTACTATCCTCTTCTACCTACAACAAGGAAACACATTCCTTCCTTTATACCACACTCAAATAATTACAAATGTGTTGGCACACAATTACAAAATAAAAGATTCCACACGCTACACCAAAATTACATAAAACTGTCTGCTTCCAAATACAATAAATCTTCACTCGTGTGACTTCAAAGTTTGCGCTATCATCCATGTCACTATCAATGTGTGTGTAACTTCCATTTAAGTATGCAAAGCTAGATTCCATCCTGATTAGGAGATATCATCCGATTTCCAAAAACCGTTACTCAAGAACACTGCCTGAATACGGCTTCCACCAAAATGATCATAACTTTCATGAATAAAAGAATTACTATTTGCACTCTTAACCATAGACATATAACATATCAAAGAGTATATCCTCAATGTCACATAGCTCCAACTATAATATACCATGTGCGCTAATCAAAACACTATCTGCTTCTCTGCAAGTCTTCAGTAAAACACTGTGTTGACATCAATGACAATCATAGTCATGAATGCAACAACAACTACTACAGAATGGGTTCCAAACACTTTATCATTCAGTCCTAACTTTGTCTTCTTATTGAGTTAAAGGAAAACCTTTAGGCTACTCAATGTAGACTTCTTCTAATTCTCCATTCAAAAATACTGACTTCACATCCATCTGATACACTTTAAATTTCTTGTAAGCTGCATAATCCAAAAATATTCTTACTGCTTCAATTATTGCTACTGGTGAAAATTTTTCTTCATAGTCAATTCCTTCTTGCTATGAGTATCCTTTACATACCTATCTTCCTTTGTTCCTTACTACTTCTCCTTGTTCATTCATCTTGTTTCTAAATACCCATTTTGTTCCAATAACATTCTTATCTTTAGGTCTAGGGACCAATTCCCATGTCTTTTTCTTTTCAATATGATCTAGTTCTTTTTTCATAGCGTTAATCCAATGTTCATCTTCACAAGCTTCACTAGTAGATTTAGGTTCAATTTGAGAAATCAAACATAAGTATTCTTGTACCTTATTTTGAGTCAAAACTCCTTTGTCTATGCTTCCAATAATCCTCTCAATAGGATGATTCCTTGATAAATTTCTGTTAGGTGTCACTATCTTAGATCTCACTTCAAGTGTCGGTTCTTCAATGATTTTTATTGTGGCTTTCATTCAACAAATCATTGCGAGTTTCATAGAATAATTCAGTAGTCTCAATGTTAGGTCTAGGATGAGTTCCTTCATCTGATTCATAATCAAGCATTCTTTCTTGAATTTTGAACTTTTGATCAAATCTTACATTTGTGCTCTCAATAATAGTCTTTGTGTTAGGAATAGTCCCAAGAGTTAATTGAGAGGGGGGGGGGGGGGGGTGAATTAGTTATCTACAAGATTCAATTCTTTATCCAATTAAGTATACTTAAACATAAAGCATAGACACAATGAAAGAACACATGAACACAACAACAATATTTTGGTTACGGGGAAACCCAAATAGGTAAAAACCCTGGTGGGACTTGATACCCACTAATATTATGTACTAGTGTATAATGATCCTTGCTATAAGATCCTTTACCCTATTAGGAGTAATATATTAAGTATAGTAGACTTGGTTAAGGGTCAGACCCTGTTAGGAGTCTTTTACAATTGTCCTTGTTAGGGGAGAGGATGCACTATCCGAGAGCTCACTAGTCAAATGGGCGAAGGCTACAACCTTTTGAATAACAGATACACACTATATCTGGATCTTGGTGAACTGTGCTTTGACCTATTGTCTGGATTAGTTCCAATGAATAGCACAAGTACTTTACTCAGTCACATAGACCTTCTTCTGATGGTTCAACACTTCGCACACTCTACTCTGCTCTGCTTAATTAGCCATGAACCACACTTCAACAATTATAAATAACTACCTATAAATATCTTTCCTCCAAATGATATAATCAAGTCAGCCTGTTAGAACCACCTTGAAATCATATTAGAGAAACCATAATAAACTCCAACAAACATTTTGTCGGCTCTATTATGCACGCAACTCATTCTAGGACCTGTCTAATAAAATAATTGTAGATGCACGCTACATACTGTCAGCTCTACCAAAACAACTGGAACTATCTCTGTAAGCTGAATAAACTCATGCGCTCTTAACTAAACATCAATAACACTTGTCCAAGCTTAACTCAAAGGGTGCATACCCTCAAGATATGTGCAACTCAAGAACCAATAAAATCTCTGTCAGCTCTTCTGAACAAACACATGAAACTGCTACTGGTGAATAGTGACTGCATAACTTCACTTGCGTTCATCATTAGACTATGCATCCATAACTAAAAAATCACTAATATGTCTTCAACATATATCCAAGGGCACATGCCCATAGGACAACTATATGAACAACCATACATAGAACATTGTCTGTTACTCTGTCAGGAACACTACTGACACCAACTACAATATAACTATATGTGCTAATAGTTAACCTCTACGCCCATGATATCATGTTGATATCATGTCCATGCTACATATATTGAAATCTTACTACATAAGACTTCCACGTATGCTACTTTCCATATGTTGTCATCAATGAAAAACATACAGTCAGTATTGGCCTACTGGCAAATCTCCAACAATCTCCCCCTTTGACATTGATGGCAACATGTGGAATGAAAAACCACCACCAACCCAAATGAATATTTCTTTTATAAAATTCCCCATTTCCTCTTCAAAAATCCCCCAAAGATGAATCCTTCATCTGCTACAATATTTTTTAATATTCTCCATTTCCTCAATTGTACTGCTATCATAACTGAATGTTGCTCCCCCTTAGTCTATTACTCTTCTTTTTACTTCTATTTTTCATGACTCTATATATACTCCCCTTTTGATATCAATGGAAAAGGGTGCCATTCATTTTAAGCACTGGTACTACTCCTGAGGTAAAGTAGTTAACCTTCCACCAGTCCCAGAGGACTGATGCCTTTCCTTCTTTCTTCTAACTAGAAACAAGGAAGGGAATGACTCCCAACTTCTCCTTGAGATACCCAGAAGTATCCTTAGGCAAGGGCTTTGTGAATATATCTTCCAACTATTCTTTTGTACTCACATAGTCCAACTTGACTTCTTTCTCTACCACTTTCACTCTTAGGAAGTGATAGTTGATCTCAACGTGCTTTGTCTTTGCATGCATCACAGGGTTCTTTGACATATTGATAGTGCTAGTGTTATCACAGTGAATAACAATAGGATAATCAATTTGAATTCCAAAATATTTTATCATCTGCTTGATCCAAACAATTATAGAACAATTCAAGGTTTCTGCAACATACTCCGCTTCTACTGTTGACTGAGAAATACAATTTTATTTCTTTCTTGTTCAAGTGACAAGGCTATCACCAAGAAACACTACTCCACCTGAAGTACTCTTTCTGTCATCAACACATCCTGCCCATTCTGCATAAGTGTACACATGAAGCTCAACATTTTCTAAATTAGGATACCATAGACCATAATCTATAGTTCCCTACAAGTATCTGAATATTCTCTTTACTTCCATGAGGTGACTTTGTTTAGGCTTTGCTGCAAATCTTCCAACTATGCCAATTGCATTGGAAATATCAGGTCTAGTTTGAGTAAGATATATGAGTTTACCAATCATAGACTTATACAATTTTATATCTACTACTGGTGAGTCATATTCTTTTGTAAGCTTTCATCCAGTGATCATAGGAGCTCCTACTGGCTTGCAATCATCCATCTTAAATTTATTTAATATCTCTTTCACATACTTGGACTGATTAATAAAAATCCTTTTTTCTATCTGCTACACATTTAGTCCCAAAAAGTATTTGATAGGACCAATCATACTCATCTCAAACTCATTCTGCATTTCTTTGGAAAATTCAGCACTGAGTTTTTCATTACCTCCAAAGATAATGTCATCAACAAATATAGCTACAAGTAATAAACCTTCAGATGTCTCTCTAATGAATAGATTACAATCTATTGCTCCTTTCTTGAATCTAATCTTTGTTAAGTATCCATCTAGTCTCTCATATCATGCTCTAGGGGCTTGCTTAAGTCCATAGAGGGCTTTCTTTAATCTGCATACCATATCAGGTCTGTCTGATAAAGTGAATCCTTCTAGCTGCTCAATGTATACTTCTTCTTTCAAGTCTCCATTCAAGAATGCTGATTTGACATCCATCTGATAAAATTTGAATTTTTTAACTGTAGCATAAGCTAAAAATAAATTAATAGCTTCTAATCTACTCACAGGTGCAAATGTGTTTGAATAATCAATGCCTTCTCTTTGCGCATATCCTTTACATACTAATCTTGCTTTGTTTCTTACTACTGTACCATCTTCATTCATCTTGTTTCTGAATATCCACTTTGTTCCAATCACATTTTTATCACTCGATCTTGGGAAGAGTTCCCAAATTTCATTCTTAATAATATGATCAAGTTCTTCTTTTATAGCATCATGCCAATTTGAATCCTTACAAGCATCTTCAACACTTAAAGGTTCAATCTGAGATAGTAAACATACCACATCACTGCTAGCTGAGTTCTTTGCTTGTGATTTTGTTAAGACTTTGCCACTCTAATCTCCAATGATGTCTACCTTGGAATGATTTCTTGATGTAAACTTTGGAACTTTAGGTGATGCTGATTCATCAGCCTTAGGATTATTTTCTTCACTTGTCTCAGGGTCATTGAATAACACATCAATACTGTCAAACATTTCTTCAATAACTATCTCACTATTAGAGGGTCTAGGTTCTTCTTCAATCATGGGTGGGTAATCATGATATCTTTCTTGAATCATAAACTTTTCATTAATCTTTACATGAGAACTTTCAATGATCTTTTTCAATCTTAAATTGAAACATCTATAAGCTTTACTTTTAGTAGAGTAACCAAGGAAAATACCTTCATCACTTTTTGCATCAAACTTGCCTACTACTTCATCCCTCTTGATGTAGCACTTTCTTCCAAAGATTCTGAAGTATTTTACTATGGGAAAATTATTAAACCATAGCTCATAAGGTGTTTTGTTAGTGCTAGGCCTTAACTGAATTCTATTGATTGTGTAGATTGTTGTATTGACAACATCTCTCCAATAGGTGTGTGCAACTTTTCCTTCTATCATAATGGTGTGTGTTGTATCAGAAATGATCCTATTCCTTCTCTCTACAATTCCACTCTACTGAGGTGTTCTAGGTACACTTAACTATCTCTTTATGCCATGTTCTTTGCAGTACTCATAAAATCTTTCAAAGGTGAATTCTCCTCCTCTATCCGATCTCAAACATTTTATCTTTAGTCCATATTCATTCTCAACCTTAGCTTTGAATATTTTGAACTTATCAAATGCTTCTGACTTATCTTTTAAGAATGTAATCTACATCATCCTAGTATAATCATCAACAAACAAAATGAAATACCTTTCACCATAGTATGATCTTGTTTGAGTTGGACCACATAGGTTTGTATGAATCAGATCCAACTTGTTCTCTACTAAATTCAGCTTGCTCCTGAATGAATTTCTCACATGCTTCCCCATCACACATTCCCTGCATATAGTATCAACTGGATTTTCTATGCTAGGTAGATCTCTTACTTCCTTTACACTGCTTATCTTTACTATGTTATCAAAATTGACATGACATAGTCTTTTATGCCATAACCAACTGTCATCAATTTTAGTAACAAAACAACTTGCTTCTGAATTGAGTTGAAAAACATTACCTCTTGTCTTTGTGCCTGATGCAATCATAACACCACCTTCATTTTTAATGATGCATTTGTCATATTTGAACTCCAACTGATAGCCTTTTTCAAGTAACTATCCAACACTGAGAATGTTATGTTTCAAACCATGAACATAAAGAACATCATCAGTACTGTTCTTTCCATCCAAAGTGATGGCTCCTCTACCAACTATAGGTTTGGGAGTGTTGTCTCCAAATTTGACCATACCTCCATTGTATTTGTCCAAATGAACAAACCTACCTTTATCACCTGTCATGTGATGTGAACAACCACTGTCTATAATCCAGTTTGTTCTTATAGCTGGTTGGGAAATCAAAGCTAGCTCTTGATTCTCTTTCTTGTCTACATGTATTGTCTTGTTATTGATTTTATCTACTATAGCAATGAATCCAATTTCTTCTTCACCATATTCTTCATCAGAAACTCCCTCTCCAGCATAGTAGCATTCCTTAGAATACTTAGGCTTGTAATCCTTTTTGAAATTTTTTGCTTTAGTGGGACACTTAGATGCAAAGTGACCAATCTTATTACATGAAAAGACTTAAATGGTAATTGACCTTCATATTTTCCTTTTCCTTTCTTTTCTCTTTTGGAAATCATAGAAATAAAATCATCTAGTCTTTTATCATCATCATCATCATCATCATCAAAATGATAACTGAGAGGGGGGGGGTGAATCAGTTATCTACAAGATTCAATTCTTTATCCAATTATGTATACTTAAACATAAAGCATAAACACAATGAAAGAACACATGAGCACAACACTGATATTTTGGTTACGGGGAAATCCAAATAGGTAAAAACCTTGGTGGGACTTGATACCCACTAATATTCTGTACTAGTGTATAATGATCCTTGCTAGAAGATCCTTTACCCTATTAGGAATAATATATTAAGTACATCAAACATGGTTAAGAGTTGGACCCTGTT
Organism: Chamaecyparis obtusa; assembly: GCA_027943335.1. Taxonomy (NCBI): domain Eukaryota; kingdom Viridiplantae; phylum Streptophyta; class Pinopsida; order Cupressales; family Cupressaceae; genus Chamaecyparis; species Chamaecyparis obtusa. The sequence continues at coordinate 1,000,604 of BSBK01000786.1, forward strand.
AGGAGTCTTTTACAATTGTCCCTGTTAGGGGAGAGGATGCACTGTTTGAGAGCTCACTGCTCAAATGGGTGAAGGCTAAAACCTTCTGAATAACAGATACACACTATATCTGGAGCTTGGTGAATTGCACTTTAACCTAATGTCTGGATCAGTTCCAATGAATAGCACAAGTAATTTACTTGGTCACATAGACCTTCTTCTGATGGTTCAACACTTCACACACTCTGCTTTGATCTACTTAATCAACCATGAACCACACTTCACCAATCACAAATGACTACCTATAAATATCTTTCCTCCAAATGATATAATCAAGTCACCCTATTAGAACCACCTTGAAATCATATTAGAAAAACCATAATAAACTCCAACAAACATTCTGTCAGCTCTATTATGCATGCAACTCATTCTGGGACCTGTCTAATAAAATAATTGTGGACGCACGCTACATACTATCGACTGTACCAAAACAACTGGAACTTTCTCTGTAAGCTGAATTAACTCATGCACTCTTAACTAAACATCAGTAACACTTCTCCAAGCTTAACTCCATGGGCACATACCCTCAAGATAGGCACAACTCAAGAACCAATAAAATCTCTGTCGGCTCTTCTGAACAAACACATGAAATTACTACTGGCGAATAGCGACTACATAACTTTACTTGTGTTCATCATCAGACTATGCATCCATAACTAAAATATCCAAGCGCGCATTCCCATAGGACAACTGTATGGACAACCATACATAGAACATTGTCTGTTACTCTGTCAAGAACATCGCTGACACCAACTGCAATATAATTGTCTGTGCTAATAGTTAACCTCTGCGCCCATGATATCATTATGATATCATGTCCATGCTACATATACTGAAAGCTTATTGCATAAGACTTCCACACATGCTATTTTCCATATGTAGTCATCAATGACAAACATATAGTCAGTATTGGCCTATTGGCAAATCTCCAACAATTGATTCTCTTATTGTAACATCTATAAGCTTTCCTCTTCAATGAATATCCAAGTAATATACCTTCATCACTTGTAGGATCAAAATTTCCAATGTCATCATCTCTCTTAATATAACATTTGCTTCCAAAAATTCTAAAATACTTAACTGATGGTGCATGTCCAAACCATAGTTCATAGGGTGTCTTGTCTATGTTTGCTCTGATTTGTATTCTGTTCATTGTATACACTGTTGTGTTCACTGCTTCTCTCTAGAATATCTTTGCTAAGTCATTCTCAAATAACATAGCTCTTGCTGCTTCAGTCACTGATATATTTCTCCTTTTTGCAATACCATTTTGTTCAGGTGTCCTAGGGGCTGAAAACTATCTCTTAATACCATTCACTTCAAAAAAAATGTTAAATTCTCTTGAGGTAAATTCTCCACCTCTATCCTATTATGTATGTGAAGCCTAATCAGACTTATCCATGGGGTCAAGGGGCAGAGCCCCTTGTGGGGTCCTGGGAGTATTTTTGCCCTAATTTCATTATGTCAAAAATACTTGTAGAAAGGGCTTAGGGTTTGGAGATTCATTGTAAGATGGATTATTGTAGCCTCCTATGATGGTATTGAGTTGCAAGTTTTATATTGTAATCCCTGGATAATAATAAAGATATTAGACTCACTATTGGTGGATGTAGCCCAGGGATTGGGTGAACCACGCTAAATTTTGTGTTATTGTGTTCTCTCTTGTTTGTTAATATTTGCATTTTCTGCTTATTATCCTAACAAGTGGTATCAGAGCCAGGTTATTTCATTTGTTCTTTCATCTATTCTCTGAAGCAGATCTCATGAGTTAGTGGGAGAGTCTCTCATTTAAGTGGGAGAAATGGCAGATGAGGGTAGGCTGAAGGTTGATAAGTTTAATGGGTAGAACTTCCAATTATGGAAGATGCAAATGGAGGACTATCTCTATCAGAAGGATCTATGGCAGTCATTAGAGGGAATAGCCAAGAAAGAGGCATAAATGTCTCAGGAAGATTGCGATATTTTGGATAGGAAGGCACTAGGGAGTATTCATTTATGCCTAGCACAATCAGTGGCATTCAATATTACTAGAGCAATGAAAGCTAAAGATCTAATGGACACCCTAGCAAAGTTGTATGAAAAGCCTTCAGCTTCAAACAAGGTATTTCATATGAAGCGTTTATTTAATATGAAAATGGTAGAAGGTGGATTAGTAACTGATCATTTGAATGAGTTTAATACAGTTACAAGTTAGTTAACCTTAGTTAAAATTACTTTCGATGATGAGGTCAGGCCTCTCTTGATTTTGTGTTCTTTGCCAGAAAGATGGAATGGCTTGGTAATGGCTGTTAGTAATTCTATTTCTGGTTCAAATACCCTAAATTTTGATGATGTTCTTGGTGTTATATTGAGTGAGGAAATTTTTAGGAAAAGCTCAGGGGCATCCACATCGGGTAGTGTATTGAATGCAGAAAGTAGAGGCAGAACAAGAGATAGAGGAAACAACTCTAGAAATTGTGGGAAATCAAGAGAAAAATCAAAGGGAAAAAGGTCTGAATCCAAAGGGCCAAATGATTGCTGGTGCTATGGAAAACTAGGTCATAAGAAGAAATATTGTTGGTCTCGAAAGAAAGATCAAGGAGACAAAAATGAGGGAAACAAGGAGGCAAATGTGGTAAGTAACAAATCTAAAGAGGATGCTTTGCTTTTGTCTTTAGAAAATGTTGATGATTCATGGGTGTTAGATTCGGGGGCTTCATTTCATGCTACACCCCATAGAAGTTATTTCATTGAATATGTCCAAGGGGATTTTGGGCTAGTTTATTTGGGAGATAATGAACCCTGTCAAATTGTTGGAAAAGGAAAAATCAAGATTAAGTTGCATAATGGGAATCATTGGCTACTACAAGAGGTAAGACATGTTTCAAGGCTGAGTAGAAATTTAATTTCAGCAAGGCAACTCGTTGATGAGGGTTGCACAGTTACTTTTAATGATAAAAATTGGAAGGTTTCAAAAGGTTCCTTAGTAGTAGCAAAAGGTGTGAAAGTAGGCACCTTATATCTTTGTACAGGTCATACTGTTCCCTCTACTTTAATTGTTTCAGAGAAAAATGAATGTTTAGGAACAGTTGCTGCAGTTGAGCAGGTAGAACAAGAAACAGTAGCTGGAGATTTTGAAATAGTGCTGTGGCATAATAGACTTGGTCACATGAGTGAAGAAGGTATGAAATTACTTCATTCAAAGAAATTATTACCAAGTCTGAAATGTGTTAATATGGATTTCTGTGAAAGTTGTGTGTATGGAAAGTAAAAGAGAGTCAGCTTTGTAAAGAGTGGGAAGGAAAAGAAAGATGAAAAATTAGAGCTTGTGCATACAGATGTATGGGGTCCATCTCAGATATCTTCCCTTGGTGGCTCTCAGTATTATGTTACATTCATTGATGATGCAACTAGGAAAGTATGGATATATTTCATTACACAAAAATTTGATGTATTTGAAACTTTTAAGAAATGGAAAAGCTTGGTTGAAAATGAGATTGGAAAAAGATTAAAATATCTCAGATCTGATAATGGTGGTGAGTATTGCAGCAAAGAATTTGAAGATTATTGTGCCTCTACTAGTATTCATAGATAGAAAACTGTACCAAGGACTCCACAAGAAAATGGAGTGGCTGAACGCATGAACAGGACAATAATGGAGCGTGCAAGGAGTATGAGGTTGCATGCTAGGCTACCCAAAAATATGTGGGTAGAGGCTATGAAAAATGCTATTTATTTAATTAATAGAGGCCCCTCTACTCCTTTGGGCTGTGGTATTCTAGAGGAAGCATGGAGTGGTAAGAAGGTGAGTTATTCTTTTCTCAAAACCTTTGGTTGTGAAGCTTTTGCACTTATAGATTCTGACAAAACCAAGCTGGAAGCTAAGTCAAAGAAATGTGTATTTGTTGGATATGGCATTGATGAATTTGGTTATAGGCTTTGGGATTTTGAAAATCATAAAATTGTAAGAAGCTGAGATGTCATATTCAATGAGAAAGTGTTGTACAAAGATCTGTTGCAATAGCATGAGAAGAAAGAAAATGATTATGTAGTGCTGGATGATATTCCAAATGCTAATGTTCCAGTAGTTCCTTATGCTCCATAATAATAGCAAAAACAAATACCACACACCCCAATGAATGTTAGACGGTCAACAAGGCTAAGTAGACCTCTAGATAGATTTTCACCTTCTTTGTATTCTATCTTACTAACTGATGCTGGTGAACCTGAATGTTATAATGAAGCTATGCAGGTGGATACAAAACTTCAGTGGGAGTCTACAATGACAGATGAAATGGACTCTTTGCTGAAAAATCAAACATGGGATTTATGTCAGTTACCTGTCGGAAAAAGGGCTTTGAAGAATAAATGGATTTACAGGTTGAAAGAAGAAGATGGAGTTAAGAAAAGATTTAAAGCCAGATTGGTCATAAAAGGATTTGGACAGAAACATGGTATTGATTTTGATGAGATTTTTTCTCCAGTTGTTAAAATGACTTTTATTCGTACTATTTTAAGTATTGTGGCTACTGAAGATTTGCATTTAGAGAAACTTGATGTTAAAATAGACTTTCTTCATGGTGATTTGAATGAAGAAATTTATATGGTACAGCCATAGGGATATGAGGTCAAGGGTAAGGAGAGTTTAGTGTGTAAATTGCAGAAAAGTTTATATGGCTTGAAGCAAGCGCCTCGGCAATGGTATATTAAATTTGATACTTTTATGCATAAGAATGGATACAATCGATGTAATTCTGACCATTGTGTTTATTTCAAGAGGTTAAATAATGACAGCTACATTATTCTATGTTTATATGTTGATGATATGCTTGTAGCTAGTTCTAACATGGATCATATTAAGGGGTTGAAACAACAGTTAGAAAAATCTTTTGCTATGAAGGATTTGGGGGTAGCCAGGAAAATCCTTGGCATGAAAATTTGCAGAGATAGGAAGAACAGAAAATTAACTCTATCTCAGGCTGATTATGTTGAGAAGGTGTTGCAGAGATTCTACATGAAGGATGCCAAAGCTGTCACTACACCTTTGCCTGGTCATTTGAAATTGACTAAAGAAATGTGTCCAAAGACACGAGAAGAAGAGGCAAGAATGTCTAAGATACCTTATGCTTCAGTTGTAGGGAGCTTAATGTATGCTATGGTATGTATTAGGCTAGATATTGCACATGTAGTGGGAGTCGTTAGCTGGTATATGAGTCACCCTGGGATTGAGCATTGGAATGCAGTCAAATAGATTCTCAGATATTTGAGAGGTACATCCAATAAGTGTTTACACTTTGGGGGCTCTTCTACTACTGTTCATGGCTATGTTGACTTAGATTTGGTAGGAGATATTGATACCAGATGGAGTACTATAGGTTATGTATTTACTATTGGTGGGACAGTAGTGAGTTGGATTTCTCGGTTACAAAAGGTGAATGCTTTATCTACTACAGAGGTAGAGTATGTTGCTGCTACAGAGGCATCCAAGGAGATGATATGGCTTCAATTCTTCATGGAAGAATTGGGACAACCACAAGCATATAATTATTAGTATTCAGATAGTCAGAGTGCCATTCATCTTGCAAAGAATTCTGCTTTGCACTAAAAAACAAAGCACATCCAGTTGTGATATCATTTCATTCAGTTAGTATTGGATGATGGATAGTTAAGGTTAGAGAAGATACATACAGATGATAATCCAGCAGATATGCTTACAAAGGCAGTCACAAGGGAGAAGCTGAATTCTTGTTCAGCTTTGGTTTGTCTTCTAGACTGAACAGAATAAAAGAACAGCTGAGTCTAGGGTGGTTTCATTATTCTAGTGGGAGCTATAGGTTTTGGTCGATCAGTCTCCAAGTGGGAGGTTATTGTTGTGGAGTCTGATTAGTCTCCAAGTGGGAGATTGTTATGTATGTGGAGCCTAATCAGACTTATCCACAGGGTCAAGGGGCAGAGCCCCTTGCGAGGTCCTGGGAGTATTTTTGCCCTAATTTCGTTATGCCAAAAATAATTGTAAAAAGGGCTTAGGGTTTGGAGATTCATTGTAAGATGGATTATTGTAGCCTCCTATGACGGTATTGAGTTGCAGGTTTTAGATTGTAATCATTGGATAATAATAAAGATATTGGACTCGCTATTGGTGGACGTAGCCCAGGGATTGGGTGAACCACGTTAAATTTTGTGAATAAAGATATTGGACTCGCTGTTGGTGGATGTAGCCCAGGGATTGGGTGAACCACATTAAATTCTGTGTTATTGTGTTCTCTCTTGTTTGTTAATATTTGCATTTTCTGCTTATTATCCTAACATATTCGATCTCAAATATTTAATCTTCATTCCAGATTCATTCTCAACTTTATTCTTAATGATCTTAAACTTATCAAATGCTTTAGATTTTTCTTTAAGAAATGCAATCCACAACATCCTTGTAAAGTCATCAACAAGAATCATAAAATTCCTTTCTCCATAGAATCCTCTAGTCCTTGTAGGACCGCTCAAGTCTATATAAACAATCTCCACTTTGTCTGCTATTGTAAACTTCTTGCTAGGAAATGAGCTTGTCTTCCATTTAGCCATCACACATTCCTTGCAAATCATGTTAGTGGGCTTCATAATTTTAGGCAAATCTCTTACTGCAAGTGTAGTACTCACTTTCACAATGTTATCAAAATTTATATGAAAAAATCTTTTGTGCCATAACCAACTGTCATTAATCTTAGTAATCAAACATGTCATCTCAGTAGGATTCAACTGAAATACATTACCTCTGGTTCTAGATCTAGTACCAATCAAATTTCCATCTTTGTCTTTAATGACACAAGTTTTCTTAGTAAACCAAACTTGATATCCATTATAAACTAACTATCCAACACTCAAAAGATTATGTTTCAAACCACCCACAAAGTAAACATCATCAGTATTAGTCTTTCCATCAAGAGTAATAGATCCTATACCTTTAATCAAACAAGGTGCATTTTTTCCAACTCTAACAACTCCTCCATCATAATTGTTAAACTTTATGAACTTTTTCATGTCTCCAGTCATATGATGTGAACAATCACTATCTATAATCCAATTAGCTTTCTTTTCTACTTGAGAAACTAAAGCCTTTTCTTCCATAATTTCAATTTCAAGATTTTCTTCTTTAATTGCTACACATCCTATATCATCATTATTCTCAGTATCACTTTCACTCAAAGATTTCTCCAAACTAGCTTGAAGTTCTTCATCATTTGCATAGTAACATTCTTTAGATCTTTTAGGATTAAAGTTCTTCCTATACTTCTTAACTCTCTTAGGACATTTAGATGCAACATGACCAAATTCTTAACAAGTCCAACATTTAAAATTTTTCTTACCATTTGGTTCTCTCTTCACAAGCAAGGCAATACCTTCTTCAATCTTCCTATCTTCTTCATTTCTAGATCTGCTACTGCTAGCATAATCTCCACTCACACTGATGCTTCTTGACAAAGTAGGGAAAACACTAAGAGCATTGAATGTTGTCTCCATTCTAGGTAAGTCTCCTGATAACCTTAGGTTCATTTCTACTACTTCCAATCTTCCAAGAAGAGTCTCTCTTGCAAAGTTCATAGTACAAGGTATGACTTGTTCAATCATCTGTGTTGTCTGCTTAAATGCAGGAGTCAATGTCCTTAGAATTTTCCATATCACTTAATTCTCTGTATTTGTTCCTCCACAAGATTTTATGTAATACCCCTCTAACCCTAATATAAGTTTTGTGTTTTTGAAAGAATTAATATCTTTTGATGTTTTCTTACAGCTTAAGTTGTTCATGATACTTGTTTGATCTATTCCTATAGTTTGTTTATAATAATTTCATAAGCTAGTACTCAAGGATTCTAATATCAGACATACTATCTAAAGGTATCATTTTTGTATGTATTTATCTTCGTGTATGTATTGAGTACCTTCAAGACCTTTATGAATATAGTTAGGATGTTATATGATATGTACTTGATAGATATATATAAGTGATTATTTATATTTTCTTCTATTAAGGTTACTTTGGATGAATCTTGTATCTCACTTGATGATTTGATTATGTTGATTTATTATTAGTATTGATAAGAGACTAACACAATGCTTGAGATTCTAACCTTCGTTATGATGATGCTACATGCTTTGAGTGTATATATATACATGATGTGTTTTCATGATTCAGGATGAAGTCGTAGTTACTCACATAGCTGAGGTCCACATGATGTATTGATCTTGATCATCTATCTACAATGTCTTCTTTTATATGTATATCTGTGCATATTTATTTCTTCTTTGTGATGTAGGCTTGCAGGTACCGGGCATCGACTTCACCTGGCTTCACAGGTCTGAGCGTGACCACAAATCCTTGATGGTTGTTGTTATGGAGATAGTACTAAGGCCCCTACATGAGTCTTCCTTTGTCATTATTCCAATTTTGGAATATTAGGGTTCCTTCTTTGTCAGTCAACCTTTGGGTGAAAAAGCCAGATCCAGCGCACCCGGTTGGGCATTGTTTTAGTTAGTGCCTTGTGGCCACTTGAATTCATTTGGTTGTATGATTTGTTTACTCATTTTATTTATTTCTCCTTCTTGGTATGATTCTTAGTTAATCTTTCTATGTTGTGTTTCAGAGTTTCATGCTTGGTCAAGAGTTTGGCTTGACTTTCCTTGTTGACTTTGGTTGACCTTGTTTGATCTTATGGTTTTCTCGATATGTTTCATAGTTGTTTTTTATGGCCTCTTTGGATGATTAAATTTATTTTGAGGCATGTGATTTTATTCTACCTCAGTGTTATATCCTATAGTAATTATAAATAGGTAATAATATTGTGATCTATTACTTCATAATCTTATAGATTATAGTGTTTGGTATTTGGCATGTATCTATATAAATATAAATATATATATATAGAAATATATATATATGGGTGCACACATATATGTATGTATATATATAATTTATATGTGATTATATGTTAATTATTGTAGATATTGTTGATTGTGTATATTTTGGGATTAATGTAAAGTATAGTATTATTAATAATTAAATATTAAATAATGCAAGGTATATTATTCTCAATTGTTAATTATTAATAATGTGGATAGGTTATATATATAGATATTGATGTAATTAATGATGTCATATGCATATATGTTAGGATAATATTACATATGTGTATGAATGAATACAAATCATCTTTTATTGTATATTTGAGTAATATAGTTGTATGATATTAAGTTATTTTATAATACCTTTTTAGTTAAGAGTTAGTTGGGAGTTGGTTACTTTTCCTCTCAACCTTTGGAAATCTATTTATATGTACTACTTTCTCATTTGAAGTGGGGGGGGGGGTTTGGGGCTGAAGGATTGAGGAGAGGATGACCTTACTTTCCATGGAGATTTTGGAGAGAAAACTTGGAGATGTGAGGGAGAGTTTGTAAGCATATGTCTTTAAGAATTTTTAGTTATCTTTGCTTTTGGGAGAGAGACATTTTTGTGAGAATTTCAGTAGTTGAGAGAGGGATTATTTGTTATGGAATTATTTCTTTCTTTCATGGAGATTTCTGAAAGTGGATAGGGTTTGAAGGATGCATCTCAAGTTTGGATGTCTTCTCTTTTGTTTCCTTCCTTCTTTGATTCAACCTTCGTAGGACATGAGGTATGGATTGAATATTTTAGTTACTTTATGTCTCTGATAGATTATGGATCTATTTATATATTATCATTATTTATCATATCTGTACTTTTCATTTCTATGGTTACTTTAAAGTTTTGAGTTTTTGTTTGTAAGAATTGACGTGTTTTCCTAGGGTTTTTAGCAACCCATTTTTTGAGATCTATTATTATAATAATTTAAATTGCATCTATGGTTTTAATAAATTGATTTTATGGAACTTAAATTCCCATAGCTCAAATGGGTATCTCTTTGATTTTATTTTTAGGGTTGAATTAATGCGTTATTTTTTACATTTTGGCAGACTATGCCTGTCCATTCTTGATTCTGAATTTTCTATCAAATGTATTCATATGCTATAGGCTGATATGATTATATAAAAGTCTGAATTTGATATCAGAGATTATCCTAAGTCTTATCTTTCATTTCCAATTGGTTTGGAGAATTTTAATTATGTTTTGTGAAAATTACAATTGTTTTAGTGAAGGCAGGTCTGAACCCTAACCAAAGTTTTCTATTTTAAACCAGAAGTCATAACTTTCTTTCACACCATTAGATCTTCCTAAAAATCAAATTAAGATTCAATAATTATGTTATATAAATCTCCACCAAAGTGATTGTCTTTAGTATTTTTTTTGTGGAAGATATGGATGACTGTTTTATGATGACTATTCTTTGCATTTAATCCTTGCTTGAAATAATTCAGTTTAAGAACATCATTAAGTTTTAAGGTTTCGTATGGTTACTAGAGGCTATTAGAATTTGTTTTTGGTTAATTGGATCTATGTGTACTTTTAATATGTTTATAATATCACTTGGATGTCTTCTTATATATTTGGAATATTCTGAATGCCATATTGGGTTTAGGGTTGTCAAGTGGACTAGGGACAACATATGTTTTCCTAAACTCAATCAAATGTTGTTATGGAATTGATATAAATTCTTGATGATGGATCTATTATGTTCTTATGATTTTTATATGTATGTTAGAGAACCTAAGTACACTAGGTGAGTGGCTCATAGTGAGGGGACGGGGCCCTAAGTGGCTAGTACCAGGATAACCTACTATGAGTTATTTAATCAATTGATAACCTAAATAAATGAATTGGGAGTGGGAGATTATTGGAATGGGAAATTACACACTAATCAAGATTAATTATGCCTCACCCATGCCTTTAGTGCTAGTAAAGACTAAGGATGGGAGTGGGAGAAGGTACCTATGCGTAGGTATGACTGAATGACCTTGTCTATACGAGAGGCATTCGGTTCCACATGTGCCTACTTGGGGGCCGGGGCCAAGAGTGGCTAGTACCAGGACAACCCAAGGGGTGAGGGCTATGCGATGACACTCACCTAGCTTGTAGCTTAGAGTCTCTACCAAATTTTATCATGCCTCTCATAGTCCTTGTGGTCTTCTTGTCTTTTCTTTTGTGTTGTGACTTTGGGGAAATTTTATCACCACCTTAGGAATTTTCTAGTTGTTACCTCTTTTATGGGCCTTTGGTTCTATCTCCTAGCTTGGGGGAGTGGGCCTATTGGTTCCACATGGTTGGGTGGTTAATATTTATATCTAGGTATTGTTCGTGATTCTCTGGGTGATCCTAGCACATATTCCTTTCCAGATCTACAGTTGAAGATTTCTTATTGGATATTTTAATATGTTAAGATGTACTTATGTATCTGTATTCATGTAATTTTAATCTCCTAAAAGGAGTCTTGTAGTATTGATGTAATCTCAATTCAAAGAAATGCATAAGGGAATGGGTAGTTCTAGGTAAAAGAAAGGGAAAAGAATGTGGAATATTGGACATGTTACTAGCATTAAAAGAAAGTGTTTATGTTATTTTTCCTATCCTCTTATGTTGTCCATATGTAAAGGAATAATCTTAAATATAGTTATATATAATGATGTATCACAACAATAATGTATTCTCTCTTGATGAAAGGATCCAAGGAAATTATTGAGAAATGATAGATTAGTGATTGGAATTATTAACAATGAATGGTTATGAAACAATGCAATAAAATAGTAACTTGATTATAATGTTAATACTTGGTTCATGTTAATGAAGTACCTAGGATGATGCCTACCTTAATGAATATTAATCTCTTACCTAAATTTTTAGAGAAAAGTGATATAAAGGATAGTAGATGTAGTGAAATCAATATGAATTTATGGAATGAGTTGATAAAAGGAATAATGATGTTGGATGATTAAATTATGTTTAATAAAAGAAATAAGTTAGGGACATTTAACTTGATGCATTAAAATGAACGTAGATCTTTTAAGCTCATGATTCCTTGAATATCTTATGCATGTAAATGGTTTATATGATGTTGCTTTAGTAGCGATGTTAGGGAACCCGTGAGGACTTAAGTTGTATAAATCTTACATTCAAGTAGTAGAAAATTATTTCTTCTTTTAGAAATATGAAGTGTAATGATGAATATTATTCTAGTTAAAATAAAATAAAATAAATTTACTACTTGCATTTTATAGAGGTTTTATGTCTTGTCCTCATGGGTTCCCTGGTGGGGCGTTACATTTTATACCTGCAACAATCTCTGACATTCTACCAATATAGCTTCTAACAAATTCAACTTCCATCATTCTTATATCTTCAAATGTAGATATCTAATTATGTAATTTGATTTTCTTTGCATGTTCATCACCTTCAATAGTAGAGTGTAAAGCTAACCAAATTTCATGAGATGTTTTCAAATATTTTACCTGACTATACTCATTTTCTGGAAGGGCTGACAAAAGTTCTTCTCTGGCAAGTATGTTACACATGAATAGATCTCTTTCTTCATTAGTACATGTTTCAATGTTATCCTCATAAATGATAGTCTTATGATTCTTTGTAATCAACCAATAACCTGGTCCTAAACACAGTAGATGTGTCTTCATCTTTTCTTTCCAACTGTCAAAATTTACTCCATCAAGCTTAGGGCTTTCTTTCCTGAAATTTTCCATGGATCTCCTTGAGCTGTTAAAATTTTCTGTCAAGGACCTGCTGCTCTAATACCAATTGTTAGAAAGTAAAGTCCACCAAGATAACTAAGAGGGGGGAGGGGGGTGAATCAGTTATCTAACAAGTATAACGTTTATCAACTTCAACAAATTTTAACCATGTAAGTAATGTAACCGACAACCATCAAAATATATTCATACAAAATAACACAATGACACAAGATATGTTGACTAGGGAACCTCTTGATCAAAGAGTAAACCCCGGTGGAAATGATGCCCACAAAAGATGCACTAATATGAATATTCCTTGTTAAAGGATGGACTCTGTTAGGAGTCTTATGAAATACATTCAGTACATATGAATCCCTGTTAGGAGATTTTGAATCCTTGTTAAAAGATTCTAACTCTGTTAGGAGTTATGGAAGACAGAAGGACCTGCTTCCCAACCACCTTCAAGGTAAGATCACTGAACTCACTGTCGAATTGATCTTTGTATTACTCAACAGAATAAAACCAAAAGATTACTGACCTTAATAGTCCAATACTCCTTCTGTGACTATGCCAAACCACACCAACTGCTTCTTCAGATCTCAATACCAGATCTCAGTACTTTGCATATCCTCTTTCACAATTTCACTTTCATAATACTTAAATTCATCACACACTTCATTATTACAACAAGGAATACATTCCTTCCTTTATAGCACACTCAAGTAATTACAAATGAGTTGGCATTCAAATTACAAAATAAAATTTTCACACGTTACATCAAAATTACACAAAAACTATCAGCTTCCAATCACTATCATCCACATATCTTGCACTATCATGCACATCACTATCAACATGTATTCAACTACTCTCTAACTGCACATAACTAGATTCCATCCCGATTAGGAGATATCATCCGATTTCCACAAACTGCTACTAAGGAACAGTGCTTGAATACTACTTCCACTAAAATGCTCATAACTTCCATGAATAAAAGAATTATTGTCTGTTCTCTTAACCATGAAATTATAACACATCATAGAGTAATTACCCAACTCCACATAGTTTCATCTTCAATATCCCAAGGGTGCTAACTCAAACACTGTCTGCTCCTCTGACATCAATGACAATCAGAGTCATGAATGCAACAACAACTGCTACAAAATGGCTGCTAATACTCCCATAGGATATATTCAACATTCATTCCTAATAGGAAAACCCCTCATCCAAACAAAAAAACCATTTTTCTTGCAGGTACAGGTATAGGACTACGAATTGAAATTCAGATTTGGATAGCCTTTTCGGTGAACTTCTGAGATCCACGAATAGATTTTTTGTCGGAGCAGTTTCAAGTCAGGGACGATCCTTTAGTGGGGGGTAATATTGTGCCCCGCTATCTGGGTCAAGGTTGACCTACCTTTAGAAAGAAATTTTTTTTCTAGGTTTTCTCCGTCTTGGCATTTCCAGTCTAGAATAGGTTGCAGAATTTCCCAAAACTATGCATAGACATCCAAAATCAATATTTTCTAGATTTTCCCTATTTTGAGGTTAGTACTTGCATTTATGTTTTATTTAGTTTATATGTCAACAACATTTTCCATCACACCCCTATTCATACATTTCACTCCACTTTTCCTCCTATTCATATTCATTCACATTTTTAACCTTATTCATTTTGATCTTATTCAATATCTATGCAAACAGTTTACACCGATTAGTACATGGTTTACCAAGATCGAGACATATTTAATATGGATGTAATCATTAAATTTTGTGATGATTCCTATGTAATTGTTAGTTCTAGGTTATTTTTGTATACTGTTGATCTTAGGTTTTCTAAGATATCCTAAACCCTAATTAGGTCAAGTCAGTTTGATATATAATTGTAAAGATGTCATTATAATAATGTATCATGAAGCAGTAGCTGCACTAAGGACTTCAAGAGATTAGACACAGGCTTTTATGACAGAAGGTTTATGATAGAGGCAATCAATTTTTTAGAACAACATACAAGGCTACCAAGCAGAAAAGAAGAGCATATACATCACATGAGGGGATATTTATTTGATACTTTAGAGATCTGAATCAGAAAAGTATATGTTGTTATTTACAGACACTTTACTGTTATCAATTTAACCATTGTAGCAGATCAAAATCTCTTAATAGAGTGGACTTAACAGTTCTTATTTAAATCTCTTAACTGAGTACACACATACTTTGTGTTGTTTAAATCCTTTAACCAGGTAGATCTAGTCAATCTTTTTGTCACTCCTAATAGGGTAATATCATCAGAAGTGATCACAATTGTAAGCCTTAACCGACATACTTTAATACTATAGTAGTGAAGATTTATGGGTGTCATCCACACCGTAGTTTTTACCTTCCAACAAGGGTTTCTATGTAACCAAAATATTTGTGTCATGAGTATTTATTTTCATGTATGATTTATTGTTTTTATTACATGCACTTTACATTTTCAGTTATATGAATGTATGTTTCAAACAATGGAATCTTTCATTTAATAGATATCTACTAGTAAAAATATTTAGTGTTAAAATTTTTTGAGGGTACTAATTCACCCCTCCCCTCTCAATAATTTATCTTCCCAATCTGAACAATTGGTATTAGAGCTAGATCTCTTATTAAGGAAGTTTAACCACTAAAGAGAAAATATCTAAGAATGGAAAGACATAGGTTGGATAAGACTATTGAGAATCAAAGGATAGAAATGAAAGTATTCATTGAAAAATTCAAGCAAGCCAAAGATGAACTGAAGAAGTTACCGATTCAAAGGAAGGATATGGAAATTCAGTATAGTGAAATTGATTATCATGTAGAAGAGATGAATGACCCATTTGAGACATCTAGATCTGGATCTGGTAGTATATCTGATGCATTTGAAGGACCAATATTTTATTTATCTGAAAAGAACATACATCTTACTGAACAAGTCAAAGCTTTGTAGATCGGTCAAGAGACACAAATGGTTAGGATGATTGATGTCATGAAAAATGATAGGCAAGAAGAATAAGAAAGTGTGTGTGTGAATTGTGGACCTGTAAAGTTGCAACACAACACTTCAATAATTCATTATATCAATTGTTAGTATGAAAATTCAATCAAAGAAATAAACTAAATTATTGCTCTCTAAATAACACAAGTATGAAAAGGATTTAAAATTGCTCTTAGATTATAATCCTAAATAGTGACAATGCATTGTAGAATGAGAGATTCAAAGAAATATGCAATTAAATTATCAAATTCATCCAAATTACTCATGAAAGCCATTGATTCATCAATTCATTACTCTTAACCAAATTTAAATGTTATCTAATTAGCCATGAAATCAAAATGAGCATATGAAAGCATGAATTTGAATTATCTATTAGCAAAAATCAGAGAGTTAGCAGATAGTTCAAAAATCAGGATCCATTGAAGATTTGAAAATTCTTCTTTTATAAAACTTTGAGAATTTGAACAGTCAAGATGCATCCATGAGGAGTGGTTAAGATGCTTCCTTGCTTGATCCATGTGATTATCTCTCATTGGTTTGAGGTGTCTTTGTTGTCCCCTTTAAGGTGACATGTCATTTTAGAGGCAATTTATTCATTTCTTTTAATTAATTACTTTAGCCATGAATTTAATGGGTTTAATTTAATTAATTAGGCTTACAAGTAATCAAAGTGATTTTTCTTGATTATTGATAATAAATTCTTGAATTATGAGATTTTAATGATTTTATCAAATTTGATGAATTATATTAATAATCAAGAATCAAATTAACACGATTAGGGGTTTTATCCCGAATTAGGGCAAATAGGGACTTAGGTTCTATTCACCTAATTTTAGGTGATTACATTTTCCCCTCTTTGAATTTCTTTGTGAACAACACAAAGATTCAAATAAAATCTGATTTAATACATGATTCAATGAAATTGATAGATTCAATGAGATTTAGAGAGTAGCGAGAACTACTCTGAACTCAAGTGATTTAGAGAGCAGTGAGAACCACTCTAATTTTGAGGATATTTAGAGAGCAGTGAATCCACTCTGAAAGATTTAGAGAGCAGTAAATATGACTATAAATTTTAGAACTCCAAACTCGATTGAACAAAATCCTACTTGATTCTAAGGTCATCAATTCTGAACTTGATTGAACGAGAATTGACCATACTGATTCTGAGCTTGATTGAATGAAAATCGATAAGAGATTTTGAAAATAAATTCGAGTTAAATTAAATTTGTAGTAACTGAACATGTTGACAAATAACCGATTTGATTTTAAGAGATAAATTGATCAATGCCATAAATATTAATAGTATCAACTTGATTGAAGATAACTGTCATGCCCCTGGCGTTCAAGAGTTTGATTTGAAAATTTTTAATTTTAGTATGATTATGCCCCCTCGGGACTGAAATCAGAATAAATTCAGATAAAATCAATGATTTCAAGCATTTAGGAATAATTACGACGATCAAAATAAATCTGGATCAAGAAAAAATTATTTAGGAAGTGTTAATAAGAAATTAGGATCAATTTGTGTTAAAAGAACACTGTTTGACCAAGTTTGACCAAGAAAAGGTGAGGGTTGACCAAGTTTGACTTGTGTTTAACCAATATCCTAGTTTGAAAACTTAATGCAGGAGTGAGAATATTACTTTTTACATCTTTTGGCAAGCTTTATGTGCATTAATTACGTTCTGCGTAGCTTTCGTTAAGTGCGTTCTACTAAACTTTAACCTTTGTTGACCATTGATTTGAGTGATAACCATTACCAAACTGATTCACCATGTTTGCGGTATCCTTTTTGCTCATTTTGCCCTTGTTTGACTGCAATTTGACCATAGTTGATTTCTGCATTTTAACAGTTGACTTTGCTCTGTAACTCTATTTCTATTGCATTTAAGTGATATGGATCACCTATTTCAATTTTGGTCCTGATATGAAGCTTCTATGACATCTTACCATGAATGTTCCTTAGGTCCCTAGGGTCCCCGAGAGGCTTAAATAGGTCAAAAAGGTTGATTTTAAACTATTCATTTTCACCTTTTACCATAGTTAATATTTTGAGCTCTAAGGCGAAATGGTGTACCCAATGGAGAAGCATCGATTTGAGCTAGCCAGGTGACATGACCATCCACCACATTACGCAGCACCTGTGAGTACCCTATAACGATCTCATTTCATTTTGAAAATTTCAATTTCATGCTTTTTTGAGCTTTTTAGGGATAGTTTAATTTTGGACGCATCCCGTATGCAGGATCGCACATGGTAAATCCCGCGTCGCACTTGGTTTTTTAATAAATTCTAGGTCGCATCCCATATTTCTTGGATCACACCTTGTCGGGTCACATCCGATCTTTTTCATGCAAGGTCATAGCCTTTTCTTCAATTTTTTGCATTTGGTCAAAACAGGGTCGCATCCAGCTTTGAGATCGCTTCCTAGATTTCTTGTGTCATATCTGGGATTTCCTGGTTCATATCCCACTAGGGCATCACATCCTAAGTTTCTTGGATCGTATCTAGGAAACATGATTGCAATTAGTTTGTCTTGATTTTTTAGCCAATTTTACTTGTCTGTTTGAAGTTTTTAGGCAATTTCCTTTGTCTAATGCTAACATAGTGCCCCTATTTTCTATTGTGCAGACACATTTTAGCATAGTTTCCTTTTGACCTCCTCGACCAACCTAGGTCTTGGAGTTACATGAGTACCTCTCTACTGCTATTTGTCATGTGATTGCTCGTTGTGGCCTCTGGAGCTTGGATGATTTACCATACATTCGAGTAAATCATGGGTTGTTGACAGCCCTTGCCGAGCGTTGGCACTCTGAGCACAACACATTTTATTTTCCCACAAGTGAGATGATGGTGACACCTAAGGATGTTTGTCGTATTCTACACATTTCTATGATTGGGTCTCATGTAGAGTATGAGGGGGGCGCTCCAGTGGCGATGGTGGATTCTCAAAGATTGTTTCATGATGATACCATTGCCAGGTGTTATATTAGTTGGGACAACATGGTGGCCAGCTATGAGATACTTCATGTATATCCAGTTGGTCTTGTAGGCAAATTGATGATGCCCGAATAAGGACAACATGAATTTATGTGCAGATGGTCCACGGTGATCGATGATATGATTTGTTCACCTTGACATTTTTCTTGTGGGAGTTGCATCCTTGCTCATATGTACAGAGAGCTACATGAGATTGTATATCAACATTCTTAGACTATGACAGTAGGGATCTTGGTACTTCAAGTCTGGGCATGGGAGCACATCCCTACCACGTGGTTGATAGTTCATAGTTACCATGATGTAGAGTTGCCATATATTTACATGTATTTAGGTATGCTTCAGCAGCCCCATCTGTGCAAGCTAGATTACTGGTGATGCATCTTAGATGATGTTACTGATGTTGTCTAGAGGTTGTACTTAGATTGTGAGGAGTGGCCATCTGACATCAGATAGATGCCATATTTTTTTCAGTCTAGATATTTGATTGGCATGACCCATTACATAGTTAAGTGATTTCTGATTACACGCATCCTTAGACAATATGGCAGAGTGTAGGGCATGTCCCAAGAGACAACCATATATTTTCAGATTAGAGATGAGGAGGCATAGTGGGGGTCTCATCTAATTTATGAGACTTCCTCACATGAGATATCATAGATTGCATCTGTAGCATGGGACTACCTCCCTAAGATTACTGATGGTCATCATACCTACTATTCACAACATCCTTATCCATGGTTCACTATTCCCAATGAGGACACTCTTCACCTTGAGGATGCTTTAGACTATGATCCAGCTGATGAGGGTTGTGGCCAAGGTTGAGCTTCTAGAGGTAGAGATAGGTGTTAAGGTAGAGATAGAGGACATGACCGAGGGAGAGATGGTTCCCACAGAGGTGTAGGAGATGGAGGAGATGGAGGAGGAGGTGGAGGGGGTGATGGTAGTAGGTGATGGGCCTTTGGTGGAGATGTCAACCAATAGAGTCAACAACATAGGTTGAGAGTACATGCCCCAAATAGGGATACATGTCTGGTTCTACATAAGGATCAACATGCACAACAACGGGAGGTGGTGGTGGAGGAGGCGATTACCAACCTACTAGGGATCCACCAACAGGTAGGGATGGAGATCCCCTACCAAAGTGCAAGAAGGACAAGGCTGCATTATGATTGGAGGTTGCCACTCTCAAGGCAGGAATTTTAGAGAGGGATTCATAGCTAGAAAAAATGAGAGCAAAGAGGGATAGATATGCGCATATGGCCACCCACCAGGAACATAGGACCACATATTACTTTTCCTTATATTGTGTTGTTGTTCCTATTGCTCATAGGGCTCCATTATATTTAGTTATAGAACAAAAATTTGATGGTGCTATGCTTCCACTGATCCCAGGAAGAGCAGATGTGCCCCCTCTTGATCCTCCACAAGAGGACACGGGTGCCATTTAGATATAATACTCCTTGTATACTCTCATTTTTGTATCATTGACATATTGTACCTCTCTTGACATATCTTATATTTTGTACCATTTTTTATCAATGTACACTATGATGTCTCATGGACTCTTTATTGTTGATACATTGATACTTGTTTATTATTAATACTCTGATACTCTTTCTCATATGCTGATGATATATTGATGCTTTTGATTCTATTGATCATATGATATCTTATCTAATTTATGCTTCTTCATATGATGTTATCTGATTTCTGTGCATGTGATATATACTAATATGCATTTCATGCTTTGGATATTGATGTGATGCTTCATACTTGGTCATGATTAGGTTAGATGGTGATGATATGATTACATCATGATATATGCTCATGTTTTTGTATTTTCAAAGCTTTATGGATGCATGGATGCAAATTTATGTGAATGTATGCAATCTTTATTTAATGTATGCACATGGATGTATGAGATGTAATGTGATGCAATGTATGGACATCTCACTTTTATTTATGTATGGATTATTAAGGATGCACTATGCAACTGGTTTTATGATATGAAATGATTTATGAAAATGGATATTAATGATATATACTCAGTCATTTCATTTAAGTTCTTATGATTTCATGATGTACTTGGTCAAACATGGAAAATGGTTAATGTTTTTAGAAATTTCAATTTTAAAATGCTTAGATAATTAAATTCACACATTCATACTAATGCAACTTAAAATGTATACAACTATATTAAAATGAATGCAATTTAAAATGAACTTCAATGAAACTAAAACATGAAATGCATCTAAAAATGAATCTAATGAAAATTAATATGATATGAAACTAAAAATGAACTTTAATGCAATTAACCAATGAAATGCACCTAGACTAAGACACCTAGGACAATCACCATTTATTCAAAGTGGATCAATTATCATCATAGAGATTTTGTAATGGGACCTCATTAGGTTAGTACAATTTTCACTGATAGATTTAGCAATCATGAAAATATGAATACTTCCCTTTCATTTGTCATGTCGAAAGATAACCTAAAAATTAAAGCATATAGACTAGAATGTTCTGTCAGTTACTTCATGTTTGATATAAAAATTTTCTTTTTTGGTGTATAACGTGTAAATATATACCCGCAATGACCTTTTATTTTATATTAATATCCTTGGGTATAATCTAATTTACTATGTACCTTACTAGGAAGTAGTTTTTCATTGTAGTTTAAAATAGGCAAGGAAATAAATCCAACCTCACTAAAGCTTTCATAGGAAATAGGTCGAGGTATATGTGTCATTCCAATCATGATGAAGGAACTTATCATAGACACCCATTCCTTACGATCACCTTAGATCATTAGATTTATCACCACAAACAAAAGATAAAGAAAATGTTATACCCCCAGTCCTTGTTTCTCTAGTCCATTGTAGACATCATTGAGTCACTCAAGGAAACATAACAATCAAAAATTGATAATAAGAAAAGTTCATTATTCCTTTATAATCAACATATTTTCTTTAAAATGTACAGTTGTGACTATAGTGTTTAGAAACCTTGTTGATTAATTTGCAAACACAAGCATAAAAATTATTATCAATCATCGATTTATCTTTCATCAATAAGTGGCTCACATGTTTAGTGTTTAGAAACACTCTTATCATCATGACATAGCATTTAGGAACACTTTTTAGGTCCAAGTATTAAGAAATACTTTTTATGGTGACATTAAGAAATACCTTTATTTTTGTAGTTTAACATCTATTGCAGATTACGGATAAACAAAACCCTAGCAGAAAGTCCTAACATCGAATTAGCAACATACTTGACCTTGATAGTTGCCTCCCAGGGAAAAACAATTTAACTAGTACCTTAATGTGGATAGATTCCATCCTTAGGAAGGTACAATTTTCTGATAATAAGCTTTTAGGATTTGGCATGTCATGAAAGTGACTAGAAGATATGTACAAATTGAGATTTACATCGGCCAAATGTGCAAGCATTGTCTTGATAGATAGAGCATTGATTATAAGTAGTGCCTATTTACCAGGTTTTTACCACTTGGCCAAACTTTTTCTATTTTTTCTATCATGGCACCTATTTACCAGGTTTTCACCAAGACACTTTTTCTCTTTTCCAAATTATTTGTACTTTTTCTTTCTCTATTTTTTTTGGACTCACCAAGGTGCCTATTTGCTAGGTTTTCACCGAGATGGTCATTTTTTGAAGACTTTTTCCATTGTTTTTGATTTTTTTTAGGATCAATATTTGTTATTTTTGAACTTTTTTAAGGAACTCTTTTCACTGTATAGGTGCTACCTCAAGAATGTTAGGCATAAACCATTTCAGATGTAGGGTATTGATTGGATCTAGTAAAATATCTCCTTGAGGTGTAGCCAATTGATAGGCTCCTGATCCAAATGTTGCTATGATGATAAAGGGACCCAACTAGTTGGGTTCAAATTTTCCCTTTTGTTCTTGATTCTGCTAATTTTTAGGATTCTCTCTTAAAACTAGATCTCCTACCTGAAAACTTCTTGGTTTTACTTTCTTGTTATATCCTCTTGACATTCTCTTTCGATAGAATTTGAGATGATAAAATGCCTATTGCCTACGCTCATCTAGAAATTCTAGCTTTCGCACTCTAGAGATTCTATAGTCCTCATCAGTGAGTAGATGTTTCAATGATACCCGTAGTGATGGAATCTATACCTCAACTAGTAAGACCACCTTTGATCCATAAACTAGTGCAAAAGGAGTTGTGCTAGTTGGTGTTCTGATGCTGGTTTTGTAAGCCCATAATGCTGGATTGATTTGTAAATTCCAGTCCTTTCCTGATTTATTCACTGTCCTATGCAAGATTTTCAAAATATTTTTGTTTGATGCTTCAGCCTGTCTATTACCCTGAGGGTAATAGATCGAGGAATAATGCTGAGTGATTTTTCATTGAAGACACAACTCATCTATGTATTTGTTTCTAAATTAACCCTCATTGTTAGTCACAATCGACAAGGGTATTCCATATCTCCAGATGATAGTTCAAGATGAATATTGAAATTTGTTTTCCAGATGCATTAGACAGTGGGACAACTTCCACCCATTTCATGAAATATTAGTTGCAATAATGATGCATTTGTGTCCATTTGATGAATTTGGGTAAATCTGACCAACTAGATCAAAGGCCCATTGCTAGAATGGCCAATGTGTTATGAAAGGAATTAGCTCCCTAGCTGGAGCATGTATCAGGTTGCCATGGATCTGGAATTTCTTGTATATTTTTGAAAAATGGATAGCATCTTTTTCCATTGTGGGCCAATAATATCCAACGCTTAAGAGTTTCTTGGCTAATGAAAAACCATTCGAGTGTGACCCACACACACCTTCATGAACTTCCTTTAATGCACAATTAGACTCTTCATGTTATCAACACCTAAGAAGCGTACCATCTAGACCAAATCTATACAAGTCATTAGTGATGATTATATAACATGATGTCACTCTTATATGGGATTTCTCTTCATTTCTAGAATAGCCTTCAGGGATATTTTGGTCTTTTAGGTAAGAATAGTTATGGGCGTATTTGGATAAAACTTGGGTTTCAAGGGTATTGTTAGAGGTTTAGGTGACTCTACAACACCCCCAGGATCAAATGCAAGACCAAGATAACTTCCACAAGAGATTGACAAGACAATTGCATTAAGATGCAAGAATGATATTATTAATAATGGACATAAATAAAATGTACATAATAGGCCTCCTTGTATAGGAAAGGAGATAAGAGAGAATGATAAGGATTTGATAAGCTATTACCTATGCTAGGTGTAATCACATGCCCACCAAATGTTCATGAACTTCCTTTAATGCACGATTAGACTCTTCATGTTATAAACACCTAATAAGTGTACCATCTAGACCACATCTATACAAGTCATTAGTGATGATTATATAACATGATGTCGCTCTTATATGGGATTTCTCTTCATTTCTAGAATAGCCTTCAGGGATTTTTTGGTCTTTTAGGTAAGAATAGATATGGGTGTATTTGGATAAAACTTGGGTTTCAAGGGTACAAACAATTTGGGATTCAGGTGAGTCATAGGTGGGAAATGGGAGTTCTTCCACTAGGAAGTCATAGAGAAATTGATGTTCTTCAAGTTGTAACATTGATGCTAAAGTAGCCATCACATCAGCTTCTCTATTCTCCGATCTTGGAATTTTCTCAAACGTGACGAAGACAAAGTATTTCTTCAAGTCATCCACCATTCTATTGTAAGGAATGAGATTATCATCTTTGGTCTGATAATCACCATTCACCTGATTGATAATAAGCCACGAATCTCCATAAATGTGTAATTCAACAATTTTCCACTCTATTGCAAGTTTGAGTGCATTTATGACAGCTTCATACTCTGTTATGTTTTTTGTACATGGAAATATCATCTTACATCCCTTCGGGCTTTTATATCCTTGTGGTGTAATGAATAAGCATCCAGCTCCTGATCCTTGTTGCATGAAGGAGCCATAAAAATACATTTCCCAAGGGTGTTCTGTTAAGGGAATAATAGATTCATCTAGAAATTCCACATGTAATGGATTATCATCTATTAAAGGTGTTTCTTCAAGTTGATCATAAATTACTTGTCCTTTAATGGCTTTTCTATCAATGTATTCAATGTCAAAGTCACTTAGAATTAGGACCCACTTTTCTAGTCTTCCTACTAGCATTACCTTACTCAATAGATATTTGAGTGTATCAATCTTAGCCACTAGCTTCACCTAATGTGCCAACATGTAATGCCTAAGATTTTGGGATGGAAATACCATTGCTAAGAATGCTTTCTCAATCATGGAATATTTCAACTCATATATGACCAAAGTTCTGCTGATATAGTATATAGATGTCTCCTTTTTAGCTTCATCTTGTTGTGCAAGAAATAATCCTAATGATGTATTTGTCACTGATATGTATAAAAATAGAGGTTTTCCATAGATTGGTACCATTAGGATTGGAGGACTCATCAAATATTTCTTGACTTGGGAAAAATTTTCTTCACATTTCTCATCCCAAGTGAATGTAGTTCCTTTGGACATCAAATTTGTGAAAGGTTGTGTCTTATCCTCCAATTAATATGTAAACCTTCTTATGGATTGTAGCTTGCCTTGGAGCATCCTCATTTGACTAATGTTTCTAGGTGGTTGTATTTCAAGAATAGCTTTCACCTTTGCTAGATCCACCTCAATTCATTTTGCTGAGACTATGAATCCTAATAGTTTTCCATATGATACCCCAAATGCACATTTCTTGGGATTAAGCCTTAATTGAAACCATTCCATTCTATCAAAAATTTTCCTTAAATATTCTATATGTGTTGATCTTGTCTTTGATTTTTCCAATGTATCATCTACATAGTCTTCCATGTTTCTATGCATCATGTCATGGAATATTGTGGCCATTGCTCTTTGATAGGTTGCACCTGCATTTTTGAGACCAAATGGCATAACATTCCAACACTATGTTCCCCATGCACATGTGAATGCAGTCTTTTCTTTATCTTCAAGAGAAATTTTAATTTGATTATATGCAAAGAATCAATCCATTAATGAGTGTATCTCATAGCCTGCCGTCAAATCTACAATCATGTCTATGTTGAGAAGTGGAAAGTCATCCTTTGGACATGCCTTATTTAAATCTTTGAATTTTGTGCAAACTCTTATGGATTTTTTCACCTTAGAAATAGGAACTATGTTTGAAATCCATTCTGCATAATCAATAGCTCTAATGAATCCATCTTTCAGTAGTTTTTCCAATTCTGCCTTGACTAGCAATGCGACATGTGGGTTCATTTTCCTTAGTTTTTTCTTTACCGGTTTCATGTTAGGAGAAATAGACAAGCGATGCATTATAAAATATGTATCCAATCCAAGCATATCTAAATAAGACCAAGAAAAAATGATCTTTTTTTCTTTAAAGAAACTGGTGAATTGGATCTTTTCCTCTTCTGTCAATGACTGAGCAATGTGCACTAGCTGAGGAGCTTCTGTTGTTCCCAAATTAATGGGTTGTATTGGTTTAATTAGAATTGAGGATCTTTCCTAAAAATAATCTAGGAGGATATCAAGAATCCCATCCTTTGGCACCTCTAGGAGGTTTTCACCATCATATATGTCTTTTTCTTTTTGTCTTTTAGGATTTGATACTTCCACTAAGTGGTTTTCACCATAAGATCTCTTGTTCTTCTTATTTTTCATTTTAAGACTAAGAAACTTGATATCCTCCTTAGTCATGGTTTCTCTATTTACACTAGTGGAAGAAAGGAAGGGTTCACAAGGATTTAGATAATAGGCTAAGGAATAGGTATTGTCAAAAGATAGCAAGCTTGTGGATGTAGGATCATTCCAATCTATCAATTCAAGATGTAGCAAGGACAAAGATTTAGTGGGTTCAAGAGATAGCACCACATTATTATCATGCTGTTAACTTGCAAGATGTTTTCCATTAAGTTTGCTTCTAACTAGATATTAGGATTATTAGAGTCATTCTTAATATTATTAGAGTTCATGTTAATGTTATGCAAATATAACTCTAGTGATCTAGCATTAGAACTCACTCCTTTAATTAAGACTATAGGAGCATATTTATGTATCACATCTACTTCTATATCCATAGTGTTAGCCAAGTTTTCTATACCTGCATAGCGTGTGAAAAAATTTCATATTTCTTGAAGATAGGCCTTAGTTCTTCTTAGGGTTTCGAAAAAAATTTCATTATTATGTCTAAAACCCTACCCTTGATCTATTTTCATGTTACTTTATCTTGGCCACTTAAGTTTTTGAGTCTACATGTGGTTTTTTATCTCTTAGTGTTTGCAAGATCTCAGGATGTATTTGCTAAGTCACTTTTTATCTAGTGATCAAGTGATAGTCATTAATGCTTTCCTAGATCAACGATGGTCTTTTAATCTCATGTTAAACTATGCAAGTGATAAAATATCTAGTGATTTAGCAACAATGGTTATCTCTTGTTCGCTAGATTTTGGTGGTTTTGATAAATATATTTGGCAATTCAGTGACAAGGGTGTTTATAGTGCAAGGTTTCACTCAGTTGTGTGATCTCTAGATATAATAGCTAAGTCTTAAGTCATTTAATGACTTAGCGAATAAAGGAATTCTCTCAATCTCATGATAAAATGGTCAATATTTAAAACAGTGGGTGATTCAGCGATAACCATAGATAGCTTCCAAGATCAATGATTGATGTTTAATCTCAGGATGGAACCTGAGTTAAGTGAAATATTCAGCGACTTAGTGAATAAAGGTATTCACTGAGTCTCGTGAAAGAACCAAGATTAACAAAATCATTCAGAGAATAGGAGAATACTTTAGTCACTGGATCACCAGATGAAGTTGAGTTAGGGATGAAGACTGGGTGATTAAATGCGAACCATTGATGTAGATTGTGATTGACGGCTAGTGCTAGATCTCCAAATTAAACTCAGGGTTAAGAAAACATCTAGTGACCATGAGATTGCTTTGTTCACATGTTCTCAGGATCTAACCAGGGTCAAGCCAAGTATTTAGTGATCTGGAGATTGCTTTAGTCACATGTTATCCTGACCAGGGATGAGTTAACATAAAGGTTTCAAAGATTGATTATAAGTCGCTGATGCAGATAGAATCAAGTGGTGGTCATTGATTCTCTACATGGAATCCAAGGTTATGAAAAGACTTGGATTCAGCGAATGCTTTAGTCTCTAGACACTAATACATTTGGGGGCATTTTGTGACGGCTATGTGTCGCAATTGCGACAACTATGTGTCGCAATAGCAACACCCATAGACGTTGCTATTTTTTAGTCGTAAATTGTGACGTCTATGGGTAGCCGTCGCAATTGCGACACATATCCCGTCGTGACTAAGATTTGTTAGTGGCATGGGTGTCGCCCCCCCGTCGCATGGCTTCGGAGGGCCGTCGCAATCACGACGGGCCTCCCAAGCAATTGCGATGGGCGCTTGCATCACATTACGACGGGTTGCCGTCACAATTGCGACGCCCGTGGGTGGATTAAAAAAAAATAATTTATTTAATACATTGCTAATGAACCACATTAATGCTTTTTTCTTTCAACAAATGAGGACAGCCACTGTAAAGACAACATGATAATGTACACTCACTGTAAGGATAGTCACAAATGAGGACATCTCACAGTGACTGTCCCTTGTGTAATTGCCACTTGAATGTATTGCTATTCAGCCACATTAATGCTTTTATTCTTCAACAAATGAGGATAGTCACTCTAAAGACAACATGATAATGTACACTCACAATGAGTGTACATTATCATGTTGTCTTTACAGTGACTATCCTCATTTGTTAAAGAAGAAAAGCATTAATGTAGCTGAATAGCAATACATTCAAGTGGCAATTACACTAGGGACAGTCACTATGAGATGTCCTCATTTGTGACTGTCCTTACAGTGAGTGTACATTATCATGTTGTCTTTACAGTGAGTGTACATTATCATGTTGTCTTTACAGTGTCAATATATGCATTATTACTTAAACTGAAGAGTACTCTAAATAATATGTCATTGTGGAGTTCTGATTGCTTCCAATTTGATATACGCTTGTTCTACTTATGTATCCAGCATCATGTAAGAAAAGTTGATGCTTTTAAAATAGATTCATTTAGCCATGAAATGCCTGTGCATGTTACATACAAGATTCCAAGGCCCAAAACTGATTACTCATTATAATTCATGTACAGAATGATAATCAACCACAACGAGGCATGCGTAGGCGCTGCTTAGATTTTGAGGCATCAGAAGCTCATAGAAGAAACTTGACCAATGGCTCATGGAATGCAACAAACTTATTGCCTAAAACAGGAGCATTGGTAACCACAGATGATGGTTTTGAAAAGAACACTTCACCATCAATGTCACGTGAGGGAACTGCAATTTCTGATGGCAAGCAACTTGTAGTATATAAGAGAGATACAGGTACAGATGCTGGGAATACATTGCTAATGAACCACATTAATGCTTTTTTCCTTCAACAAATGAGGACAGTCACTATAAAGACAACATGATAATGTACACTCACTGTAAGGATAGTCACAAATGAGGACATCTCACAGTGACTGTCCCTTGTGTAATTGGCACTTGAATGTATTGCTATTCAGCCACATTAATGCTTTTCTTCTTCAACAAATGAGGATAGTCACTCTAAAGACAACATGATAATGTACACGGGCTGTAAGTGTACATTATCATGTTGTCTTTACAGTGACTGTCCTCCTTCAAGTGGCAATTACACAAGGGACAGTCACTGTAAAGGCAACATGATAATGTAGAGAAACGTTGTCATTTGTATTTTCAACAGTGCCGAGAGAGATTCCCTCCGTGAAATCAAAGCTACAATTTCTGAGTACGTTGGGTTTATTTTTCTTTTGTCATTATTATGTAATCTGGTATTCAGCTGTTACATAGCTAAAATACCCAGAAATGAGGACATATCTGTGTTGAATTTATTGTTAGCGGCTTTGGTTATTTAGAAGTTTAATTTTATTTGTTCATCTTTCAAGCACAAATGTTTTGTGGACCGTAACATCTTCATTGTTTCAGGTATGCAATGAAACAACCGTAACTTGCAACTACCTTCACGGTACTTGTGTACATTATCATGTTGTCTTTACAGTGACTGTCCTCATTCAAGTGGCAATTACACAAGGGACAGTCACTGTGAGATGTCCTCATTTGTGACAAGGACAGTCACACATGAGGACATCTCACAGGAACTGTCCCTTGTGTAATTGCCACTTGAATGTATTGCTATTCAACCACATTTATGGGCCCGTTTGGACCACAGCACACAGTAGCATCTACAGAGAAGAATATCCCAGGTGTAACAAGTTGTAAGAATATACCAATAGTTCTAAGAAGTTCCCTAGCACATAGTAGCATCTACAAAGAAGAATATACAACATGAGGGCAGCCACTGTAAAGACAACATGATAATTTACACTCATTGTATGTGTACATTATCATGTTGTCTTTACAGTGACTGTCCTCATTCAAGTGGAAATTACACAAGGGACAGTCACTATGAGATGTCCTCATTTGTGACAAGGACAGTCACACATGAGGACATCTCACAGTGACTATCCCTTGTGTAATTGCCACTTGAATGTATTGCTATTCAACCACATTTATGGGCCCGTTTGGACCGCGGCACATAGTAGCATCTACAGAGAAGAATATCCCAGGTGTAACAAGTTGTAAGAATATACCAACAGTTCTAAGAAGTTCCCTAGCACATAGTAGCATCTACAGAGAAGAATATGGGTCAACGAGGTTGACTTCAAAGCCATGCAATCTAATGGTAATAGTAATATCATAATTTGACATACTATCAGAAATACTTCCTAAATAGACTATTCAATCTTATAAGAGATGGATTCATGAGAACTATTATTTATGAAATATGAGTCAATGACTTTAATTAAAAAAATTACACAATCTAATTCTTGTAAAAATATCAAAATTTGACACATTGAAAATACCTTCCAAAAGTATCGTTAATTGATTAATATGAATCACTACTCATGAAATATAATTTTATAAACCTAATCTAAAAATTACACAATAAAAATCTTAATAGCAATATTGTAAGAAACTATTCCCAAAAGAAAGCCTAACAAAATTTGATGAAAATAATTTTTGTTTCACTCAACTTTGACATTCACAACTTCCTCTTTTATTACAATAAGAAAAAAAATGTCTTTTTAGATATACCTCATGAACCATACTCAAATAATCTATCATTTTTCTTCTCAAAAACATATTTGCAGAGCCTGCTTCTTTTACTTGTTTGTACTTTTATCTCTCTGATGGAAAGGGTTCCTTCAGGACACATTTTTCCAAGTTCACTGCTTGAGATATTTGAGGAGGGTTCCCCTGCTTGAGTATCCATCCAACCCATATTCGAGTAGTTCTACAATTGCACAGTCTAAATTAATAATACTGACAATTGAATGACGAATGATGATACATAGAATTGATATAAACTAATCCTAAAAACACTAAAACATTATTAATATATTTATATTTCATAAATAAAATTGATATAAAAGATCTGGAAAGATACATTAAAAAATAGAAAAATAGTAATTTATAATAGAAGGAAACTTAAATTGCTATTTAAAAAAAAAACAAGAGTCTTAAATCTTATCATGTTGTTTCATTATCATCCATAAGTACACACCTCTAGCATAATAATTATATTTTACCACCCATAAAATGAAAAAAAGATTTTCACAAGAGAGATTGAAGCTAGATTATAAAAATGAACCATCTTATTGGAAACTAGAACTGTTATCATACCCAAAAGGACTACAAAATTTCACCTTATCATACCCAGATTGTTGCTTTGCCTGGCAGAGGGAAATTTGATCAGTAAAATTGACACAGAGTATGTTGTCTCCATTGTCATGCTGGATAACAAAACACCAACTTTAATGGGCATGTACTGTCCCTTGTGTAATTGCCACTTGAATGCATTGCTATTTGATGCAGGGGCATCCCTAATGCAAGCCAAAGACACCATGATTGAAGGAAGTTGCCATGAAGCCAAGGAGTCAAATCCTATCAATTGGAACATAAGATTTTCACCTTGGAGCTTTGAAGGATTGACTGGTGAAAGGTCCTTTTGATTGACAAATCAGAGTCTTTTTGAATGACAAATCAGAGTCTTTTTGAATGACAATAAATTAGAATAGGAGTTTTAGATGTTTTCTTGGTTTGTAATAAATATTAAGGATTGATTTTATCTCCTTATAAACATCCACTTGTTGGACACAAGACCCCTTGGTGACTTATATATAAACCTTGGGCATCTTTTGAGTCCTTGGATGAAATGAGCATAGTAAGTGTTTATTAGGTGTCTTTTAGATGTTGTTAAGAAGTTTGAAGGTCCAAAATAACTTTAATAAGGTTCCTAAAGTTTCACAACACATTTTTAACCTTCTCGGCAAAGTTGTTTGCAAAGTTGTAATGCAACTTTAAAAGTTGCTTAGCAAAGTTGACATTTGTTGGATAAACTGTTCTAACCACCTAGATGGTTGAACAAACATTTGGAGAGCCTATTTTAGGCTTCAAATGGTCGAAGACAGACAGAGAACCAGTATTGTAATCATTTTGCTTTCATAAAAAATAAAAATAACCCTGTTTTAGTGCATTTCTGGTGAAAAATGAACTCTGTACGGCTGTACAGATGGTGGTTGGATGATAAAATTTTCCTGGAAGTTGTAATAGTGACATCTGATGCTTTGGAAGTTGGTTTGATTGATTCTCTTTGTTTTATATCTAAGTTATTTCAAATTTTCTGTGCATTGTTTACAAACCCTCATTTTCAGGGTTTGACTGATGTAAAGACCTTAACTCACGTTTCAACCATTGGAATTCCTTCTTCCTTGGTGGAATGAGAGTTAAGGATGTATATTTGTATATTCTAAAAGCCCTGACTACTCTGCATCACTATTGAACCACATTAATGCTTTTTTCCTTCAACAAATGAGGACAGTCACTGTAAAGACAACATGATAATGTACACTCACTGTAAGGATAGTCACAAATGAGGAAATCTCAGAGTGATTATCCCTTGTGTAATTTCTGCTTGAATACATTGCTATTGAACCACATTAATGCTTTTTTCCTTCAAGTGGCAATTACACAAGGGACAGTCACTGTGAGATGTCCTCATTTGTGACAAGGACAGTCACACATGAGGACATCTCACAGTGACTGTCCCTTGTGTAATTGCCACTTGAATGTATTTCTCTTCAACCAAATTTATGGGCCTGTTTGGACCATGGCACACAATAGCATCTACAGAGAAGAATATCCCAGGTGTAACAAGTTGTAAGAATATACCAACAGTTCTAAGAAGTTCCCTAGCCATAGTCTGGTATACCATGTATCCCTCTACCATAGAACCCTCAGGATGTGCTCTTTGTCGAACCAAAGCCTTCAAAGATTTCAAGTGCCTCTCAACCATCCACATTGACCTAGTGTGTGCAGGTCCACACAATTCAATCTCCTCAACTTGGTGTATGAGGTAGTGTTCTTGTGCATTGAAAAAAGTTGGAGGTAGACACTTTTGCATTTCACACAATAAATGAGGAATTCTTCTCTTCCAATAGTTTATATCTTCTTTATGGATTTATTTAGATGACAACCACCTACATTAAGAGATTCAAGTCACAAAAAATATATAAATACGAGACTTTACAAAATAATATACAATAGATTACATAGCAAGAAAAACAAATCGCGAATATAATAAATATATACAACAAATTGAACAGATATTACTGCTTACCTCATGTATTTTCCAAGATCATATATCACTTGTTTGATGTTATTGTTGAAGTGCTCTAGGAGAGATAGAGGTAGCACGTACTGCAGTAATTATAAACCAATCATTTCATTATTTTCTAACATAACATAATGAATAGTACACGTAGTTTATGAATATATTGTAAATACAGAAGAACATAACTTACCTTGATGAAAGTATGCCAATTATGCATTTTGAGCCCTGGCCCAAATTCACTTTTCTTTGATATGAGATTTCTTATGTTCCCAGCAAATCTTGTGGGAAATCAAATTTTTCGTATGACTTCTTTTATGGCATCACTTTGCTGCTCCGTTAATAACCAAGGAAGGGCACTTATATTAATCTGATCTCTATTGCTATTTGAGTGAATGAAATTCTTCAGTGCATGATTGGATTCATGAATGTCATTACAAATTTTGACAATTTTTTCTTTGTCACGCCTTCCATCCAGTATTTTCCATAATGTCTCTGTTATATTCTTTCCAACATGCATAAGATCAAACAAATGCACAATTTGTAGGTCCTCGTAGTAGGGCAACCTACTAAATTGTCTGGGATAGCTTTTTAGTCCCTTTGGAAGGTTGTCAGTAGTGCCTTGACGACCTTCACGATCATCAATTACATAATTAGTAAACAAAAATCACAATAGAAATATATAAATTACAAACATAAACCATTAAGTGGAACGACATTACCTCGACGATTAATTCTATTATATTCCAACTTCCATAGGCGAGGTGTCATTCTTTGTGGCTTTGATGTAGTCTCTTCTTTCCCATTGAAAAGATGTTTTTCCATACTTCGATACTTATGATTCCTGTGGAGGAAGTGTCTGTACTCATCAAACACATGCTTTCCTAAACTTTTTGAATGACGAGATTTCATCTTTGGACCACAAACTGGACATGCAAATTTTCCCTTTGTTTGAAGACCTACAAGATAATGATATAATTGGATTATTAAATATGTTGATTTTTATAATTAGAATTATCATGCGCAACTTGAATTCACTATAACATACCACAAAAATGTGTTAGCCCTGGGGCATCATGTATTGTCCATACAAGTATTGCATGGAATTGAAATTGTCTTTGTCCTATTGGTCTAGACACATCATACATAGTGACACCGTTCCATAACTCCACCAACTCGTCAATAAGAGGCTCAATATATACATTCATATCTTTAACTTGATATTTACCTACTTGAATGAACAGTAACATTACATAATTATTGTGACCATTTTACTGTAAGATTTGTAAGTACATGTAAATTAATAACTATCAAATGATAAAATACGTGGAACAATCATTGCCAACATAATGTGCTCCCTCTTTATTGACATCCACTGAGGAATGTTATTGTTGATAACAAAAATAGGCCACACCGAGCAAATAGATCTCATCTCTCCAAATGGATTGACACCATCCGCTGCCAATGAAAGCCTGAGATTACGAGGTTCTTCTTTGAAGTGTTGCCACTTTTCCTCTATGTGTGTAAATGCAAAACCATCCGTAGGGATTCGAATAATGTCATCTCAACTTCTATTGCGTGCATGGTAATCCATAAATTGTGCCAAGCTAGTACACCTGAATAATTGTCGCATCCGTGGAATAATGGGGATGTAACGAAGAACCTTGTGAGGCACCTTTTTTGTTATTCGATCTGTTCGATATCTACTCGTATGACATACAGGGCATTGTGTTGCAAATTCATGTTCTTTATAATATATAATATGATCATTGGGACAAGCATGTATTGCTTGATACTCCATTCCAATATCTTTCATAATAGCAGATAATTCTCAATATGAGCAAGGTAGAATATTTGATGGTGGTAACAAAAACTCGCCTATCAATCTACAGCAAAAAATATAAGTTGTTAATATAAACAATATTAGTGGTACATTATTCACCCTTTGTTAACTATAAAGACATATATGACATACCTTAACATACGTGACATTATTATGTTGGATAAACCATTCATAACCTTCAAGTTCAACAACAACAATACAGCAGAGAGAAGAGTTGTTTGGGAGTCTTTGTATAGGGGCTCGTATGCCTTCTCAAGTAGAGGTACATCGAGGCTATCATCATCATCATGATCAGATCCGCTTGGACTAAATGTGTCATGGATCAATGTATTTATACCATCATCTTCAATTGTGTTTTCTGGCGCATGATCGTCATCTTCCATGGGATCATTATCTTCACCTTGGATATTCGCACCCCCATGTTCCTCCATATCATGTACTTCCCTGGGGAGATCAACCTATATAAAATTGATTAACATAAATAAACCATGATCTTCAACTCATCATCAAGTGATTTCATATGTATATAAATTGTTAAAATGATATAATGAACAACTTACCAGTGGATGATAGTCATGCCCCCCTTCAATGTGACCATTCTCCCTACAATGTCTCTTAACTGTTTTGATTAGCAATCTTCTATGGTTTAAGCCCTTACAAATTTTGCAGGGACAATAACATTTTCCATCACCTTTTCTTTTCAAGTTAGACCACAATCTAGCAATTGTCTCCCTATTTTGTTCTTCACTTATATTATCTGACATGATCGTTCTTCGCAGGAAGCAAAAATTGGGCTATGAAAACTTCGGTCTACAACTTTCAGTGACTAAGCAAAATTGTCAAAAGTACACAAATCTTCTTAGACCTAGTTAAATCCTTTAATATTTTAAAAGTCTAGTTAAAATATACATTAGATTAAAAAATATACAATTTTCATGCCTGAGCGCGCGGCTACGACTAGTGCAATGGTCTTCTTGCTTAGCTCTAGAAGCTCTCTAGCAATCAAAACATATAAGCTACAAGGCCTAACAGCAATTTCAAAACATATAAGCTACAAGGCAAGACATATTACATGACATGGCAAAAGGATTAAAATATACATTAGATTAAAATATATACAATTTTCAAACCTGAGCGCACGGCTATAACTCATGCAATGGTCTTCTTGCTTAGCTCTAGAAGCTCTCCAGCAATCAAAACATATAAGCTATTAGAATTCATTAACTTTCTGTAATTGGAAAACTCTATTTGATATTAGACCGTAAACTACTACTATTCTCTCCATAAGAACTAAGTACAAAATTCTTTCAAGTTCACATCCATGATTCCCTTTAGATTAAAATATATAGCAAAAATAAGCTAAAAGTCTAGTTAAAATATACATTAGATTAAAAAATATACAATTTTCAAACCTGAGCGCGCGGCTATAACTCGTGCAATGGTCTTCTTGCTTAGCTTTAGAAGCTCTCCAGCAATCAAAACATATAAGCTACAAGGCCTAATAGCAATTTCAAAACAAGGGTCATCAAAAGAACCAAAAACAATGTGTGCAAACAATACCTTGTGAAGTGGTATAGACAATTAGAAGATGCTACTATGTGCTAGGGAACTTCTTAGAACTGTTGGTATATTCTTACAACTTGTTACACCTGGGATATTCTTCTCTGTAGATGCTACTGTGTGCCGTGGTCCAAACGGGCCCATAAATGTGGTTGAATAGCAATACATTCAAGTGGCTTACACAAGGGACAGTCACTATGAGATATCCTCATGTGTGACTGTCCTTGTCACAAATGAGGACATCTCACAGTGACTGTCCCTTGTGTAATTGCCACTTGAATGAGGTCAGTCACTGTAAAGACAACATGATAATGTACACATACAATGAGTGTACATTATCATGTTGTCTTTATAGTGGCTGCCCTCATGTTGTATATTCTTCTCTGTAGATGCTACTACGTGCTAGGGAACTTCTTAGAACTGTTGGTATATTCTTACAACTTGTTACACCTGGGATATTCTTCTCTGTAGATGCTACTGTGTGTCGTGGTCCAAACGGGCCCATAAATGTGGTTGAATAGCAATACATTCAAGTGGCAATTACACAAGGGACAGTCACTGTGAGATGTCCTCATGTGTGACTGTCCTTGTCACAAATGAGGACATCTCACAGTGACTGTCCCTTGTGTAATTAAGTATTGTGGGGAAGCATTCTAAATAACCAAAGCCACTAACAATAAATTCAACACAGATATGTCCTCATTTCTGGGTATTTTAGCTCTCTAACACCTGAATACCAGATTAAATAATAATGACAAAAGAAAAATAAACCCAACGTACTCAGAAATTGTAGCTGTGATTTTGCGGAGGGAATCTCTCTCGGTGCTGTTGAAAACACAAATGACAACCCGCTTGATTTCTTGGAGGGAATCTCTCTCGGTGCTATTCAAAACACAAATGACAACCCGCTTTGTTCAAAACACAAATGATAACCCACTTGATTTCGCGGAGGGAATCTCTCTCGGTGCTGTTGAAAACACAAATGACAACGTTCCTTTTTTTTTTGCACTTATATCCTGACCAACATAAGGTCCATTTGTAATACAACATGATAATGTACACTTACAGTGAGTGTACATTATCATGTTGTCCTTAGAGTGACTATCCTCATTTGTTGAAGAAGAAAAGCATTAATGTGGCTGAATAGCAATACATTCAAGTGGCAATTACACAAGGGACAGTCACTATGAGATGTCCTCATTTGTGACTGTCCTTACAGTGAGTGTACATTATCATGGTGTCTTTAGAGTGACTGTCCTCATTTGTTGAAGAAGAAAAGCATTAATGTGGTTCAATAGCAATACATTCAAGTGGCAATTACACAAGGGACAATCACTGTGAGATGTCCTCATGTGTGACTGTCCTTGTCACAAATGAGGACATCTCACAATGACTGTCCCTTGTGTAATTCAAGTGGAAATTACTCAAGGGACAGTCACTGTGAGATGTCCTCATTTGTGACTGTCCTCATTTGTTGAAGAAGAAAAGCATTAATGTGGTTCAATAGCAATACATTCAAGTGGCAATTACACAAGGGACAATGTCATGAGCCATGACATATTGAACTTAGTATAATAATAAAATGATTAGATGATATATAATAATCTATTATTAATGGTATATAACAATAATATATAATTATTATCAAAAGATAATAATAATATATAGTTAGCATAATAAGTAATATGTTAATTAAATAATATTAAAATATTAATAAATAATATAATTATGATTATAATTATAATATAAATTAATAATAAATAATTATTAATAAATTATATATATTATATTATAATAATATATTAAGTAATAATATTAAATCAATTATTGATATAATAATTTTAATATATAAATAATATTAATAAACCTCTCAATATAAAACAATATGTTATCACTATAATAATATTTATTATAATATTATTAATATTACTAACATCATTAATTATAATATTTAATAATAACAATAACATTAATAATAATAATAATAATAATAACGTTTAAAGCAATATCGAATATCTGTAATCGATATACATCTACATTAAACATCTGCATTATCTATCACGATGAGGAATGAAGAAGTGATACAACAATCACTAGTCATTACACATCGATACCATGAGAGGATGATTAATGAACCAAATACTATGAAGTCAAGATCAACATGATATGAATAAGGGATAGGTCGCTATGTGTTTCAGAAGATGTATTGATAAGCAAGAAGGATAACCATTCATATATTATAAATAATCATTAATTGCACAAGTTTAGACAATGACATATCCGATAAAGCAATATCAAACATGAAGACCCGCTAGCAAATATGCACCATCACTTCCTATGTTATCATGACAATAACATAAACTAGATTGAATTCTACTATCTATATCAATAGACACCACATAGGAGGATATCGACTAAAGGATTGAAAGATTATCGATTGTCTGAGATAAACCACATCTTGTAGAAACACAAAAGCATCAGTGATTATATCACAAGCTATTGATGAATGAGGCATCAGTCATGGATAATAAGTACAATGTATCCTTAAGTATTAACAGGAATGGAAGTCAATTTGAAGATCAAACTCCATTACCAGCAATCAACCAATAAATGGACAATTATCAGAAAATGATATCGACTTATATCAGAGTAGAAAGATTGGATATCATCATAACAATATGGGATAAGGCAAGAGTTAATATCGATTGACTAAATACTAATGATAGTTAGACCAAACTAATACAAACACAATGGATGTTAACTACTGGTTGCACTACCAATTAGGGAAGATTACCTTCATAAAAGATTTGATATTGAGTCAATCTGGGAGTTATCTATGATCAGAAAATAATGAAATAATATTATGTGAACTGTCGGATTATGGAAAGGTGTGATTAACAAAGGGACATGGAGGAAGAAACAAGACACGTCTCATTCATAGCATCTCTTCATTTGTTAAAGACAATATAAGAATGCATTCTCGTCAGTCACTCAAGGCATCATTAGAACTTTATTTACTTATCCATATTTGGATATACTCAATAGAGCATCTGCCTTTGGCAGTTTGGTTTCAAGTTTATCATTGCAGATCAGAGACAACACCATGATTGCACAGATAGAAAGGATAGTCAGAAACAGCATCAATATTTGAAGTTGCAAGCATATAATTCAGAATCTAAAATAGCAACATATCACTCATAGCAATATTACACATTTGCATAATTACATCATCATATCAGACACAGCAAATACATTGCTGTAAGCAATACTTATTGATTGTATATCGATATTGTTTATATCAGACATACCATCATTATACTATCACTATAAGTGATAGGAAACATCATATTCATAGCATATTTCATATCATTATATCCGACAGTGCTATTAAACATATTGGTATCAATATCATCTTGCACACATATTGTGATTGAATCTGAAATAGCGGTTGATATCTTAAGTAACCTCCATTACTTAGTTTAATTGTAAGTATCTGATAGAGTAAGTCTAAGAAGTGGAGTAATTGTTCCTGTTTTCCAAGTTAGCCAAAAAGGGGACATTACAGACAATCACTGTGAGATGTCCTCATGTGTGACTGTCCTTGTCACAAATAAGGACATCTCACAATGACTGTCGCTTGTGTAATTCAAGTGGCAATTACACAAGGGACAGTCACTGTGAGATGTCCTCATTTGTGACTGTCCTTACAGTGAGTGTACATTATCATGTTGTCTTTAGAGTGACTGTCCTCATTTGTTGAAGAAGAAAAGCATTAATGTGGTTCAATAGCAATACATTCAAGTGACAATTACACAAGGGACAATCACTATGAGATGTGACTATCCTTGTCACAAATGAGGACATCTCACAATGACTGTCCCTTATGTAATTCAAGTGGAAATTACACAAGGGACAGTCACTGTGAGATGTCCTCATTTGTGACTGTCCTTACAGTGAGTGTACATTATCATGTTGTCTTTAGAGTGACTGTCCTCATTTTTTGAAGAAGAAAAGCATTAATGTGGTTCAATAGCAATACATTCAAGTGGCAATTACACAAGGGACAATCACTATGAGATGTCCTCATGTGTGACTTTCCTTGTCACAAATGAGGACATCTCACAATGACTGTCCCTTGTGTAATTCAAGCAGCAATTACACAAGGGACAGTCACTGTGAGATGTCCTCATTTGTGACTATCCTTACAGTGAGTGTACATTATCATGGTGTCTTTAGAGTGACTGTCCTCATTTGTTGAAGAAGAAAAGCATTAATGTGGTTCAATAGCAATACATTCAAGCGGCAATTACACAAGGGACAGTCACTATGAGATGTCCTCATTTGTGACTGTCCTTACAGTGAGTGTACATTATCATGTTGTCTTTAGAGTGACTGTCCTCATTTGTTGAAGAAGAAAAGCATTAATGTGGTTCAATAGAAATACATTCAAGTGGCAATTACACAAGGGACAATCGATCACTGTGAGATGTCCTCATGTGTGACCTTTGTGAAGGCAAGTGCCAATTTGAACCAAAATTACCAATATTGTGGTAAAAGTGGGAATGAAGCATTTAGGGGTCAAATTGGGCAAAGAAGTGTAGAAGTGGCCTATGTGAGGTCTAAATAGCCTAACTAAGTCATGGTTAGGGTCTTATGGTGTTTGAACAATAATTTTTGAACCAAAATCCCAAAGGTTGTAACAAGTTGTCAATGTTGTCATTCACAACATTGACAACATTTGTGCAAGGGAGCATTTTCGAGTAAGATGGTTATGTAACTATATGAAACCATTGAATTAGGCATCAGATCAACTATAAGAGGCCTCCATCGATCTTTGCAAAAGGTTGGGGGGAAAAACATTTGGAATTAAGAAGATTTGTACAGTAACACGGTTTTAGTGAATTCTTGAGTTTTTTTGTTTCTTTGTTTTCAGTTGATTAATGGATTAGATAGCTCGCAGTGTCTATTGGAAAAGTTAGTACAAGTTGTTTTTTTGTTCTGTGTTGTGTTTTTTTTGAGTTTTGAAGCATTCCAACTATTTTGTTAATTCTTTTGTTAAGTACCCTATCATTGGTTTGAACCAGGCAGGTTGAACAAATGGAGTCTTAGCTCATCATTCCATTGTCAATTTTGTACGGGCTCTTGGAATGGGTGAGGAGACTCCATGTACTATATGTTTGGAAGGAGGGGCCCTGGGAAGCTCATTTTCTATGTTTGCAATGATGTCCTAGGTGAGTCAGTTGAGCACAGTTAGGGATGACAAATCATTACAAGAAGATTACAACAAGTTGAATGCATTGGTTGCTTCAACTAAAATCTCATGGAGAGGTAGACACACATCTAAAGAAGCCCCAAGTCAAATTAGAAGATTGGGTGAGTTTCTTTGGCTGCTAAGAAAATAAACTCTTAGTCAGACTGTCCAAGTTGTGTCAAAATACTTGTTTTCAGGCATGGCTGTAGCAGTTGGTGTACAAAAAATCTAGGAGGAGAAGACCTTAGATATTTTGGAGTTCTCAATAAAGGGCATCTGAATCCTAAGCCCTTTAGGTGGCTTAATATAAACAAAAAGGCTTGACAAAGGCCTAATTGCTAGCAGCCTATTTTTGGGTGCAATTGGCATGGTTTGATGAACCGGATTGAAGTACTGATGAAAAGTATAGGTGAAGGAGTAATATTGAAACCAATAGAGGTCCTAGTGGCCAGCCTCTCCATGGAGTAAAGTTCTAGTTGAATGTGTTTCAATTTGTGAAGACAAGACTAGGAGTGTCCTAGTAGCTAGATTGGTATTGAGCAGAGTTCGTTGTATTTCTTGTTGGTGTGCACTAGTTGAAGGAGTGGGATCTTGGGTAGAGATACCTAAAGAGTGTAGGGATAGTTAAGTACCCTATCAAGTCAAAACATTGGCCTAAAGAGACCCTAGTGAAGGATAGGGAGTGAGCAAGACAAAGTGTTACATCAATTAACAAGATCATTTTTTGGTAATTGTGTACATTATCATGTTGTCTTTACAGTGACTGTCCTCATTTGTTGAAGAAGAAAAGCATTAATGTGGTTCAATAGCAATACATTCAAGTGGAAATTACACAAGGGAATATCACTATGAGATGTCCTAAGTGTGACTGTCCTTGTCACAAATGAGGACATCTCACAGTGACTGTCCCTTGTGTAATTGCCACTTGAATGAGGACAGTCACTGTAAAGACAACATGATAATGTACACAAGTACCGTGAAGGTAGTCGCAAGTTAGGGCTGTTTCATTGCATACCCGAAACAATGAAGACATTACAGTCCACAAAACGTTTGTGCTTGAAAGATGAACAAATAAAATTAAACTTCTAAATAACCAAAGCCGCTAACAATAAATTCAACACAGATATGTCCTCATTTCTGGGTATTTTAGCTCTCTAACAGCTGAATACCAAATTACATAATAATGACAAAAGAAAAATAAACCCAACGTACTCAGAAATTGTAGCTATGATTTCGCGGAGGGAATCTCTCTCGACGCTGTTGAAAACACAAATGACAACGTTCTTGTTTTTTCTGCCCTTATATCCCGATGTGATTTCTCAGAGGGTTACGGTGCTGTTGAAAACACAAATGACAACGTTCCTTTTTTTTTTTGCCCTTATATCCCGACAACATCGCAATTGCAAGTTAGGGCTGTTTCACTGCATACCCGAAACAATGAAGACGTTACGGTCCACAAAACGTTTGTGCTTGAAAGATGAACAAATAAAATTAAACTTCTAAATAACCAAAGCCGCTAACAATAAATTCAACATAGATATGTCCTCATTTCTGGGTATTTTAGCTCTCTAACAGCTGAATACCAGATTACATAATAATGACAAAAGAAAAATAAACCCAACGTACTCAGAAATTGTAGCTGTGATTTCGCGGAGGGTTACGGCGCTGTTGAAAACACAAATGACAACGTTCTTGTTTTTTTTGCCCTTATATCCCAATGTGATTTCGCGGAGGGTTACGACGCTGTTGAAAACACAAATGACAACGTTCTTATTTTTTTTGCCCTTATATCCTGATGTGATTTCGCGGAGGGTTACGGCGCTGTTGAAAACACAAATGACAATGTTCCTTTTTAATTTTGCGCTTATATCCCGACAACATCACAATTGTGACAGTGCCAAATGTATTGTCGTCACAAATTGTGACGGTGTCGGGCTATATTTGAAAAAAAAAGGCCAAAACCGCATGACATTTGCCTGCCGTCGCAATTTCACCCCAAATGTATTAGTGAGATCTCGTGATAAAACTAAGGTTAAGAAAAACATCTCATGAGTTGGAGAATGCCTTTAGTCACATTTTCGTCAGATCTAATATGGTAAGGAGCTTGTTGTGGTTAAGGAGTAAAGTGAAACAAGATCTGACGGTCGACATCATATTACAAAGGGAAGGTACTCAAAAATTAGTCATTGTGCTTATGTGACAACTATTCGATCTGGTTTAAGTGAAAGACTAATGATGTAGTGGGTTCGGATGCCACGTGTTGCTGATGTGCATGTTTCCAATTGGTTGCCAGGAAAAGATGATGTGGCTGGTTGATTTTAAAAAGCTTAAGGTGACTTTTTTTATCGATTTATGAGAACCACTCGATGTGCCAGGAAAGAGATGAATCAATGATCACATTTTAAATTTGATCTATTGGCCATTGCTTCCAGTATTTTAAATGATTGAGGGTTTCTTTCTAAGGTTTGTTACAACCAGAATACGAGGAAGCCAAATACCATTGAACCAGAAGTAGTAGAAGAGGAATGAATTACACATGGTAGTCGATCCATAATACAGGGAGTGTAACTATAATTTAGAGAGTGATGTATGTTAGCTTGAAATGGAAGTCATCATTCATGTAATAACCTTATGCATTTACTTAGAAATATCACTAGACAAAGGTGCCACCTGTTGAAGATATCACATGATGTAGAAAATATTCCTCCAGTCTCTATCAGGTTTGCACAATCATGTGTAACAATTTTTGTCT
Organism: Chamaecyparis obtusa; assembly: GCA_027943335.1. Taxonomy (NCBI): domain Eukaryota; kingdom Viridiplantae; phylum Streptophyta; class Pinopsida; order Cupressales; family Cupressaceae; genus Chamaecyparis; species Chamaecyparis obtusa. Next base: position 1,045,507 of record BSBK01000786.1, read on the forward strand.
TGAGTGCTTTCCTTTCCTAGCAATCCAAAGCTTGTTGCATCCTGATTCTTCTAGGATTCCAATATGGCCAGTGAATGCTATAATTAGCCAGTTGTAACTTTTTGATAAGGATGCTGAAATTTTGGAGTGAAATAGATTTTAATTTTTGCTCTCCAATTTTTTTTTAGGCATTTCTTCCATTGTCAAAATACTGATACAAAAAATATCAATGATAATATACTAGAGTTTCTTCTCAAGTTTGTGTATGTCTTCCTATTTTAAAACTTGAGTTATTGTATGTTGAATTTGCAAAGAAAAATTGATGTATGACTTACAAAGTAGGTTTTGAATCTATCTTTTAGTTCTCTTTCAAGGAAGGGGTAAATCCTTTAAGATAATCTTAGAAAATTTGTAGTTTTATAGGAATTAGATGTTTGAATGAGAGAATGAGAGGGATAATTTGTAATGCATTTATTCTGAATTCTAGGAATGTTTGAGCGGTTTTTCTATTGATGTATGTTGTTGATGACTCTATGCCCTGGAATAAGACACTGGTCTATTCTAGAGAAGCTTTCTCTTCAACATCAAACAACCTATAAATTGATAAAATCCTTAAATCAAAGTGAGTAATAACCATGCTGAATGATATAAACTAGTTTCTGATTCCTTTCAAGAAGTTAATCTATAGGTATACCCGCATGAGCATTCAAAGATAAAAGTGTAGGAGGATCATCTCCTTGATCCTTGTTAATTGGTCCTTTTCCTTGCAAGATTTGGAGTGGGTTTCAAGAGTCAGTGACATTAAGTTGTCAAGTATATTGTAAATTTGTGAGTTGAAAGAAAAGGAGCCAACACATAGTAGCATCAAATAGGATATCCCATTCATACTCATGTGAGTCTACCTGACTATCATCTGAAACCCCAAAGAAGTGGACAATAGTCATCAGTACTTCATCTTCCTCATTAGAATTATTCTCTTCTTCTTGAAATGGCTCTTGTGAAGTTATCATCTCTGGTTCCTCATCAAAGTGAGGTGTATCAAAAATAGGAAGCTATTAGGATTAACAAGCCAAAAATAACAATTACATGCAAATATAACCAATATCAGAAAACAATAAACCACACAGAAGAGAACACAATACACAAAGATTTAACGTGGTTTACCTAATCCTTGGGCTACATCCACCAACAATGAGTCCAATATTATTATTATCCAGTGATTACAACCTGATTACAATCCGTAATCCCTTACAACTCAATTCTACCACAAGTACTAAAATCATACATCATGAAATCCCTAACCCTAAGCCATATTATACAATATTTTTCTACTTTAGGGTTATAATGAGTTACAATATGTCGGCCCAAAAATTGTATAGTACTTTCCTGGATAGTACTTTCTTGATCAGCCACCACAAGCTAACAGAAGCCCTTATTCTTGTTCTCCTTCAAGTTCTTCTGCTTGTCTTTCTTCTAGTTCTTGTTCAAGATTGGTACCGATTTCTAATAATGGGTCTTCTTGTAAGAGTAACAACCTTTCATAGGAAATAGGTTGTCCTTCTACCTCTTCTTCATCATCTAAGTCTCCCGATCTATCAAATATAGGACCACTTTCTGCTATAGGATGAGATGTTTCTTCCTTGAAGCCTAATCCAGTCTTGTCTTTAGGGTTTCTAAAATCCATGTGTATAGGTTCCACAAGTCCTTGTTTGATTTGTCCCAAGGGTCCTTTTCCTTTGTAATCCATTTGTTTCATGATCTCATATCATTTTCCATATTTGTTTGTAGCTATCTCAACATGTTTAATATTTCCATCTTCTTCATTTCCTTTATAAAGCCATTGTAAGACAACTTTTTCTTCATTCTCTTCTTCAAGGGACACTTTTGCTTTGACCATTTCGGTTCCTTCATGGATTGTTAGAGAACTACAATTAGAAGGTGTAAATATTGATGAATATTGTCCTTGAGACCTAGGAGATATGGAGAGATCCATTAGGGACACCGCATGATCTATCTTGTATTCACCCATACTTGTAGACACTAAAAAATGGACAAGTGCTTTTAAATCAAATTGCAAATTCTTAATCAAAATGCTCTAAATCAAATAAAAAAGGATCAAATCAAATTTAAATGGATATTTATTAAATCAAATTGGACAAAATCATTAAATCAAAGGAAAAATTAAATAATGACATTAAATAATTAAATAGAAGCTTAGAGGGACCAAAAATACTATATAATTGATTTTAATCAATTAATTGTATAGTTTTAAACAAAAAATAAAATTGAACCCATTCCCTTACATGGCTAATTTAATTAATTAATAGAATTTAATTAATCCTAATATCTTTCAAAAAAAATTTGAGCAACCAATGAGAATTGAGAGACAAAAGCACATGGATCACTCCAAAATAATTGAATCTCAATTACACATTTCAACTTTGAATCTCATCCACTCAATTTTGTCTTTTTGTCCGAACCTTTGAGACAACCATTTAAATTGTCCCCCCATTTAAAAACATTTCAAATTTTTTGACTCAACCAAAGCTAAATCATGATTAAATAACTCTACCCCCTACCCTTGGGATTTTACTATAAATAAGAGTCATTTTGAGAGCAATAAAATATTAGAGAATTCAAGTGCAAAGCATCATCATTATAGGCAATTTATGAGCAATTGAGAGCATTTGAGTTTATCTTTTCAATAATGGAGTATTGAGAGCTAGATTAAGCATTGTACTATGATTTTTCTCATTCTAGGAGTGTCACTAGTAGAGAATAGGTTGAGAGCTCTACTTACCAAACTTAGATAGAGAACCATGAGATGTCATGGATGTTAATTTCAATTCTTAGCTTAAATTTGCATTGTATTTTCATAGAATTGTAGTTGATTATCCTAATTTCATGAAGGTGTTAAACATTCACACACAAATGGCGCCCACTGTGGGGCTTTGAGCCTCATCTTTATCATTTTTATCAAGTTTTGTGTGTTTTTGTCTTCACTTTTATGTGAATTTTGTAGAAAATAGGAGAAGTGATGTCTATGACAAATTCAATGACGCTCCTGAGCATTCTGTCGATGCCTGATAGTAGTTGAATGATGCTTGAGGGATTCTTTCTCTTCTGTCTTTTATTCTTCTGACACCTATGAGATAAAGTGTTATGCCTGCAAGTGTAAATTGACACCTGTGATTTGAGAACTAACACCTATTAGTTGAAATTTTCCACATGTGATGATTCTTATTGTGCAATTTACATGATCTGTCACACCTAGTATTCTTTAATTGATGCTTAATAGTTGTTATTTTCCACTTTAGATACTTTATCATATGAAATTTTCAATACTTTTAAGGCCTGTCAGTTAAATTGTCATGCTTACTGATCTTTAAAAGTCTCTTGAGTCACTGGAAAGTGATGCCTATGATTCTTAAAGTTACGCCTGCTAATTATTAATTGATGTGCTTTAGTTGATAAATGACGCCTACTATTTTGTGCTTAAATTTTCTATTAGATTGTTAATTTCTATTTTCTTATTCTCTATCTGTGTTTTTTCCTGTAGATGAGTAAACATAGAAAAGTCAGGAAACCAGAAAGTAGAGTCACACAAGAGAGTAAAGAGGTGAGAATCCAAAATAAATGTTTAAAAGAGATTCATACTACTATGATTTTGGATAGTTTGAAATTTGAAGAAGATCTTTACAAACATTACATTAAAGTATTGGATGCATACAAGATGAAATTCCCTACTTTGAGTTAAATTTTCTTACATTAAGTTGTTGGAATTTCTTGGAAAAATCTTGTCAAAAATACTTAATTGCAATTGCACTTTGTTCCTTTTTGTTTCCCTCATTTTGTATGGCTTTGTTGGAATGATTTGTTGTAGGAGGGAGCGGGAATGATATCACTAGGTGAGTGAGAAAATTAAAAAGCCAAAAACCTCATAAAAGCGCCTAGCCTTTGCTAGCTACAAAAGAGGTATTCATCAAATCAAGCTTGCTTTACTTAAATTGTGGCTATTCTTTGAATCTAGATTAATAGAAAAACCTTACTATTTGTCAAATTGAACAAGCATTAGGCATATGGTCTCCATTTTTTTAAGTGGATCATAAATCCAAACATGTTAGTTCAATTTGGTAAAAAGGAACAGAGGAATTAACCAAACAATTCGTTTATAAGAATCTTCTTGTTAAGAGGTTGAAAAAGAACAAAATCTGATTGAAGTGTTTGGAACAAAAAACAACAATATGGATATGCTCTTCTCTTTCTAAGTTAACCAAATTCCCAAACTTGTTAGACTAAGTTCAATTTTATTTCTTTTCTATACATGCTAGATAATATAGATCTTTAAAGGGCCTGCCTCCTGAAATTTTCCTTATGAGGATGGTGAGAGGGAACAACCCAAGTGGGAGATAATCACTTTATCCATAGTACTATCTGACCCACTATAAAAAAAAAAAAATACACTATTCCTTAATAGGGGAGTGACTAGGTTGTGTGCAAGTTTCTTCACTTCCTCTAGTAGTCCTCGTGGATTGCGCCAAATTGTGCTTTTGTGCATGTGGGAAGCCCGCAAGTGGGAAAAAGAATTTGACATGATTTAGAATAGAAGTATTCATTAAATCCTGATAAGTAGTAAGCTGCCTTGTAGAGCCAAACATGTTAAAAGCCAAATTTGACTATACGTAGATTGCTTGGAAGACTTTCTTGTTCAATATTTGTGGAAAACGACCAAGAACATACACTTTTAGTGTGGTTTTAGGGACATGGAGCAAATTTGATGTGTGTGTTGCGTTTGTACTTCATTTTCAACCAAGAAAATTCTGCAGACCTAATCTTACAATTTTTAAAATTTGAAATTTATAACCTGGTTTGTAAAGTGCTACCTGCACATAGAGAAAAACTATGTATACACAGTAAAGTCATGCCTGTGACTATTTTGGAAACACCTGCAAACAAGGAAGTCATGCCTGTGACTATTTAAGTAACACCTGTAAAAATTCAAATCATGCTTATCAATAGGCAAAAGCTGCCTGCTCAACTATAAAGCACCGCTTAAGAAGATTCCAGTCACCGCGTATCAAATTTAAAGTCATGCCTACACATTGGCAAGTGACGCCCAGAATTAAAAAAAAGGGAAAATAGTGAGCATTTCCTGAGGGTTTTAAAATTTTTTGATTTCATATTTAGATACTTTTGGCTGTTTTATTTGTTCCAGTATCCTGCCTGGTCAGAAATCTTGATTTTGAACAATTTTGAAAATTTTATAAGGATTTGGCCACAAGCAAGTAAGATCAAGCCTATTTTCAAGAGCTTGTATACTCATGCCTACTTTTACTCTATCATATTACATAAAGAAAAACTTGCAAGAAGATGGAACTTATCTAAGGCAAGAACTTCCTTTCCCAAGTGATAATTTTATCACCTCAAGAATACCACAAGAACCCGTTCAAGAAGTGGAAACCAACATGATTTACTCTGGTCGCTTGGGTAATAACAACAATTGAGGTATTGACCCAAACAATCAAGGTAATACCAATAATGGAGGAATAGATCCTAACAATCAAGGAGTTGGTAACACTAACGATAAGGGTAATGGTGAACCAACTGCTGAAGATGCCACTAATGAAAAGGTTAGTGAAGCTATACAAAGCCCGTACTTCTTGAAACTCATGGAAATGACATTAGCGAGAGATAAGGAGAAATATTTTCTAGACTTAGCCCGAGTAGGTCTTAAACTTCCTCATGATTATGATGTTAATCAACTTAAGCAACCAGAAGTTGAAGAGAGCTCGATCAATATCATGAATAAATAATTTAAGTTATTTCAAATGCAATTGGACACAATAAAGAAAAGTGGGGCTCCAAAACCCTTTTCAATAGAGGCATTATGTCCTTTTCCATTTGACAAGATTCTAGTCATGGTACCCTTCCCTATCAACATAGTATTTCCTAAGTATGAAAAATATGAAGGAACATCTGATCCTCAAGATCATATATCAGAATTTTGTGCATTGATCATGGAGTTCATGCATGATACCTCTCATTTAATGAGATTATCTCCTAGAGGTTTGGGAGGTATGGCCATTGAATGGTTTTCAAAATTACCTTCCGACATTTGAACTTTTGAAGAGCTGGCTTCTAAATTTGTAATACACTATTTATACAATATCAAACACGAAGTTACAATGATCACCTTATGTAATACCAAGAAAAAATAAGGAGAAGGTTTCCTAATTTTCCTACAAATATGGAGGATGGTATTTACTAGATATCCTTAGAGTGTACCACAAAAAGAAAAGATGGATATCTTTATCAATAGCTTGAGTAATGAGATGAATTATCGGTTGAGAATGCAATGTCCTAAGACCTTCCAAGATCTTATAAAAAATGGAGTGACTACGGAGGAGGTATTAGTTAAAAGTGGAGAGTTAAAAATTTACAAGGACAATAAGAATTACAACAACAATACTTCCAACAACAACCATAACAACCAGAATACGAGCTTTTCTAACAACTATAATTGGTTTGAGTTGAAGAACAACAATAAAGGAGTGGTCAATGATGGTGTTGTTGATGCTAATAATTCAAAAGTGACTCCTTTTTCTCTCACAAGAACACCTAATTAGGTGAACAATGCAAATCAAGCTCCCAAAGTGCCTTTCAACAACAATACCAATAGTAGCAACTTTTGGAATAATCAAGGAGGTAACAAGTTTAAGCAGTTTTTGGCATGATTTCCCAAGAGAACCTTCACACCTTTGGGTGAACCTCTTGAGAAGGAATTGAGGACTCTCATTGCTAATAAAGTTATTGATTTACCTAGACCTCAGCCCTATGAGCCACAAAAAAAGCCTAGTTGGTGGAGTGAGAATAGTCATTGTGAATACCACTGGAATAGAGGGAATACCACAAATGATTTCTTACAATTGAAGAAGGTAGTACAAGATTTGATTGATAATGGTGTGATCAATATAGAAGGGCCTCAAAGTAATGAAGATCACACAACTTTCAAACAACCTTTCTATAACCATGAGAAAAGTGGACCTTCCAATGTGAATAAGAAAGGTAATAATAATGTCAACTTTAATTAAATAATTATGATAACATGATCAATACATTATCCAAGGATGAGCATGTTGTAAATACTATTATGATCAAGGAACAACCCAAAGAAGAAACATCAAATGCTATCACTAGGGGGAAAAATTCAAGGATTACCCTACAAGGGGTTGATCCAAAACCTATTGGTCTTCTACAATCCAACATTTTTGCCAAACAACTATCTATAACAACAAAGCCATACAATTTGGTGGACCAACTACAAAAGATTCCAACACAAATTTATATTTTGGAGTTATTAAAATTATCTCCAAATCACAAGGAGATCTTGGAGAAAGCCCTAGTGGAAACTAATGTTTCTATCAACTTGGAGGAGGAAAAGTTTCAGAATATGGTAGGACACCTTATTGTGCTACATTGTCTTTCATTTTCAAACCATGATGATATGTCCATTACCCATCCCCAAAATCTACCACTGCATATAGAAGTTCTGATTCAAAGACACAGGGTCAAGAGAGCTCTCATAGATGGAGGAGCTGGTCTTAATACTTGCACTTTGAGCCTTTCAAGTCTTTAGGATTATCTGAGTCATGTATTGATCCTAAAAAGAGAATTACCATAAAGGCTTATGATGAGGTGGAGAGATCTTCGAAAGGCATGATTATACTACCCATTCAAGTTGGACTTGTCAAAAAGGACACAAAATGCCAAGTCTTAGATATGAAATTAAATTATAATATCTTATTGGGGAGGCCGTGGATACATGAGATGCAAGTGGTGCCATCTATGTATCATCAATATATAAAATTTCCATACATGGGTGAGGAAATCACAATTGGAGGGGATTCAAATCCTTTCCAATATTGCAATGCACTAAAACCTCTTCATGAATTATTTATTCCTCATAACAGAGAAGGAATTATTCCAAGGGCTACCATTGAAGACATTAAAGGTGATGATCCTAAGTTAACATTAAGTACTACTTCTACTTCAAACCCTCCTCAAACTAACTCAACTACATCAACTAAAGGAAAGGAAAAAGTGAGTTAGATGGTCCAATTTTAAAAGAAAATTCAGATCAAGTATCTACAGCAGAAGTAGAATTTTTCAAACCCACCAAAGAGGAGAAAAATAAAGCTAAAGAGGACCACTACAAACAAATGAGTGAGAATGATGTACACATTTGAAAAGAAATGTAAAATCAATTCCAAGGGAGTAGGGGAATATTCTATTTCCCTATTCGATCTACCTACATCTCCAAGAACACATGGGAAACCTTCTAAAGAGCATCTTCCACACAAATAAAACTCTTATTTTGTAGGATAAAGTGATAGGTCAGAATTTGACAAAGAAGAAGATGAAGTTCTCCAATGGCTTTATAAAGATGAAAGTTGATGAAGGGTGCTCCCCTTAATACCACAAACACATAACAGATATAGAGAAACAACAACAATATGCAAGAACAGAAAATTGGCTTCTTATTATCTCCACAAATGTGGAATTACAAACTTTCAGAATTACAATATGCAAAGCCACATGGGCATTCCCTTACAATATTCTGTAGGACAAAGCCTTGAACTATTACCCAGATCTACTACCCAAAACTATTCTGAACTGCCTAAGACAATAATACAGCCTTCCTTATATAGGCAATTTTCCACCGCCTGGGAAGGTTCCAGAATTTTAGCCAATAAGGCCGACCAACTTAGAATTATTTTCATTTTACATTTCATTACATCATAGTCGGCTCAAGATAACCTTTGAAACCCGAACAGAAATTTTGAAGAAAATTATTTTTTTCCATTTCAGGTGGCCCAACTTCCGAAGACCATAAGTCATCACCAGTTGACCCGCTCGGCTATTATAACCCCATTTCGGAAACACCACAAAGTGATCTACAGGCTTGACCGGCGCAAGTGCTTGTCACTTAAATTTTTGACCTCATCCAAGGCCTCTAAAGCCTTCAAAATTGAGTTCAAAGTTTCTGTACCCTGCTGCCAATACTGAAAATCTTCAATATCTTCCAATATACACTTGATCTGGCAATGAAACTTTACTAGCAGACTTATATGACCAAAATGAACCTCCAAGAAAGAAATCAGATCATTCTGAGCACATACGAAAATTACCAAAAATAGTAACTTTCCATAAATAGCAGCTCTGCACAAAATAGCCCTTATTGAATACAAAAACAGAAATATTTTTGGGTGATGCAAGATTGCTCTTACACCCAGGATGCTCCTGCATCAGACACCCGGGGTAATTTGAGAAGTGACCTTGTCACGACTCAGGTGTGCAGAGGAAAACCAAGACGGCTAACCTCCTCCTTTGTCAGCCATGATGAATCTTCAACAGGTCATCCTTTCCACTTGACCAGATATTCTTCATATGTCTTGTTCCTTGTGCTTCTGCCAACACGACTGTCCAGTATATCTTCGATCTCCTTAGTGTCTGAACTAGTTGCTGGAATACTCCACTGTGCTGCTGTGATCTCATCTTCAACACCTCCTTCATGATACTCTGTCAGATCTGAAATGTTAAACACTGGTGAAATATTTAGCTCAGTAGGTAATTCTACCTCATATGCGTTTCCTGAATCATGTTTCTTCAGTATCCTACATGGTCCAAACTTCTTCATTTTCAGCTTGTTATATGTACCAACCGGAAAACGCTCCTTCCGCAAATAAACCATGACTTCATCTCCAACTTGAAATTCCTTATACCTCCTTTTCTCATCTGCCTTAGCCTTATACTGTGCATTCATCTTGGTAATATGCTTCCTCACCTCCCCATGGATGTTCTTCAAGTGTTCTGCAAAATCCTCAGCTTCAGCACTACTTATTTCTCCTTTATCTATCTTCCTCCATTCAGATGCATTTCTTGGACTACTTCCATATACAATCTGGAATGGTGATTTACCAGTGCTCCTGTTGACAGAATTATTGTATGCAAATTCCGCCTGTGGTAAAATCAAATCCCATCCTGTTGGCTTATCTCCAACCAAACATCTCAGCAAATTTCCCAAACTTCTATTCACCACCTCTGTCTGTCCATCAGTCTGTGGGTGATGTGATGAACTGAACTTCAAATCTGTCTTCAACTTCTTCCACAATGTACGTCAGAAATATCCAACAAACTTAGTGTCCCGATCTGAAACTATGGTCTTTGGCAAACCATGAAGTCTCACTACTTCTCTGAAAAACAATTCTACTACATGAACAGCATCATTAGTCTTCTTGCAGGGAATGAAATGTTCCATCTTTGAAAATCTGTCAACCACCACAAAAATTGAATCGTGTCCCCGCTGTGTCCTCGGTAAACCAAGAACAAAGTCCATGCTGATATCCTCCCAAGGCTTCTCTGGTACGGGTAATGGCTGATACAACCCTGTATTCTGCTTCACTCCTTTCGCCATCTGACATACTCTGCAACTCTGTACAAACTTCTTCACATCTTGCTGCAACTGTGGCCAATAATAATTCTCACTAACCAAACCAAGGGTTTTATCACGACCAAAATGTCCAGCCAATCCTCCACTATGCTTCTCCTTGATGAGATTCTCCCTCATAGAACTTCGTGGAATGCACAACTGACTCCCTCTGAATAGCATATCATCCTGGATGATGAAATCCAACCATTTTGTCCTGTCTAGAGTAACAGGTTCTGTACAAGCCTTCCAAGCGTCACCAAAATCAAGATCCTCTGGATACAAATTCTTGAGTTCCTTGAACCCAACCACTTCAATCTGCATTTTTGTTAGCAATAGTTGCCTTCTGCTAAGAGCATCTGCAACCCTATTAGACTTTCCACTCCTGTGTTTCAAAACAAATGTATAACTCTGCAAAAACTCAACCCACTTCAAATGCCTTTGATTCAATTTTCCTTGACTATTCAAATATTGCGAAGCTTGATGATCAGTATACAAAACAAACTCCTTAGGAAGTAGATAATGTCTCCACTTCTTTAATGCCTGAACTATAGCATAAAATTTTTCATCATAAACAGAATATTTTCTCTTGGCATCATTTAACTTCTCACTGAAATAAGCAACAGGTTTGCCTTCTTGGCTCATAACAGCTCCTATTGTAGTACCACTAGCATCACAATCTACTTGAAACACCTTATTAAAATTTGGAAGTGCTAAAACTGGTTGTTCTGTAACTTTTTGTTTCAACAATTGAAAACTCTTTTCTGCCTCATTAGTCCACTTAAACTCTTTTCTATCCCCTCTCATTGTTTCAGTCAAGGGTCCACAAATACTGCTAAAATTTTTGATAAACTTCCTGTAAAAGCTAGCTAGACCATGAAAAGATCTTACCTCAGTAGCACTCCTTGGAGTAGGCCATTCAAGGATAGCCTGTACCTTCTCTGAGTCCATTTTTAGACCTTCTGCTGAAACTACAAATCCCAAATACACCAACTCTTTCTTCACAAAACTGCACTTCTTCAAATTAATCAGCAATTTCTCTTCTCTCAACTTCTCAAATACCATACGAATATGCATCATATGCTCATCCAATGTCTTACTAAAGATCAAAATATCATCTAGGTAAACAATGAAAAACTTACCCAGAAATTCTTTCAAAACCTCGTTCATGAGCCGCATGAAAGTGCTCGGTGCATTGGTTAGCCCAAAAGGCATGACTAACCACTCATACAGTCCTTCCTTTATCTTGAAGGTAGTCTTCCATTCATCTCCTTCTCTGATCCGAATCTGATGATATCCACTTTTCAGATCTATCTTTGAGAAATACACAGCTCCACTCAAACAGTCCATAATATCATCCATTCGTGGCAATGAAAACCTGTACTTGATTGTGATCTTGTTTATTGCCCTAGAATCTGTACACATCCTCCATTCTCCATTCTTCTTTGGTGCTAATACCGCTGGTACAGCACAGGGACTCAGACTCTCTCGAATCAATCCTTTCTGTAACAGTTCATGTACTTGTCTGTTCAACTCCTCACTTTCTGCAGGTGTCATTCTGTGTGCTGCCTTATTCAGAAAACTCACTCCTGGGATCAAATCCATCTGATGACTGATCTTCCTGACTGGTGGTAATCCATCAGGCACGTTATCGGATACAATATCCTAAAACTCATTCAACAAATCTGCAACTTCTACAGGAACATCTTCTACTTCCTCTTTACCAGCTTTTGAAATTAAAGAAAAACATATATGCTCATGCCTCATACCATCTAAGAAATTTCTTCCATCAACAAAAGTTATCCTTGCATTACCACATACCTTTTCTTCATTCTCCTTCAATGGTTTTAGCTTATGCCGCACTCCATCCTTTGTCAGGGAATAGGTATTCGCACGACCATCATGTACAGCACATCTGTCAAACTGCCATGGTCTACCCAACAACATATGACATGCATCCATAGATATGATATCACACAATACCTCATCTTGGTATCCGCCAATCTTGAACTTCACCAGGCATTGTTCATTGACCATGACCTTGTGGTCATCCTGTACCCAGGCAATCCGATATGGATGTGGGTGTTTCTGTCTCTTGAGCTTCAACTTTGTCACCATCTCTTCTGACACCAAATTGTCAGTGCTTCCACTATCAATGATCACATCACAACATTTACCTTCACACTTGCACCTGGTGTGAAACAGGCTCCTCCTTTGCTCAGGTTCATTCTCACTACTCAACAGGACTCTTCTGTTAATCAATGTTTCTCCTCTTTCAGCATCTTCAGAATTTGATGATCTGGCATCTTCATCTACATGTGCAACTCTGGCCTGGCCTTCATTTCTTCTGTCTGTTTTGCCTTGGTGCTGAGGACATTCAAATGCCCTATGACCTTCTTCTCCACAGTGAAAACATGTTCCACGGAAGCCACCTCTTCCAGATCCTTGTCCTCTTCCTCTTCCTCTCTGATCTCTATTATTCTGATCCTGGAAGCGATTGGAATTATTTCCTCGCTGATTCTGACTACTACTGGCCTCATCCTTCTTTTTCGGATCCTCATTTTGGCCACCATATGATCATCCACCAGATCGTCCATCGCGACCTCTTCCGTTTTGTCTGCTCTCGAACTTCTTGTTCAGCTTTTCCTCTACTTTTAGGGCAAATTGGTATGCCTCCTCAATACTGTTCATTCGAACCAGATTCAACTCCTCCTAAATGCTTGGCCTTAACCCATTAAGGTATCGGGCAACTTTCTCCTTATCAGCTTCTGCGTGGCCTGTTCTGATGAGAAGTCGATAGAACTCCTCTGTATACTCCTGAACAGATCTTCCTGCTTGCTTCAAACTCTGCATTTTCTTCAGTAGGTCAAGCTCATAATCAACAGGAATGAACTGTCACTTCAATTTATCCACCATCCGATCCCATCTTGTGATTTTATCTTTCCCTCTTCTATTTTGCTCTAATTAAATTTCTTGCCACCAGATCTTCGCATGACCTTTCAGTCTGGCCTTCGCAAATTTGACCCTATCAGGATCCTCAACATCTTCATACTCAAAATATTCCTCACATTCGTTGATCCAGTCGATCAATTCTTCTGGGTTAAGATTTCCAGAAAATGTAGGAACCTCAATCTTAGGTCTTTTCCCAATCTTAGAAATGGCCCGAAAAAGTCTTTCTTTCTCCTGGTTCACAATTTCGACTTCTCCTTGATATTCTTCTTCGGCTTCATCCTCGCTTTCATCTCTGACATTAAGATTCATTCCTCTGCGAATCTCTTCTTGCAATGCTCGCACTTGTCTCTGCAGCTCTCTAACCTCAGGTGTTACAACACCAGCTCTTCCGCCACGTTCCCTTCGTGGAGGCATTTTCACGATGCGCGCTGAAACCCTAACCATGGTCCTGGTGCAAACTGCCTCACAGTCGGCGATCTGTTTACACACTCAAGAAAACCTGCTCTGATACCACCTGATGAAGGGTGCTCCCCTTAATACCACAAACACATAACAGATATAGAGAAACAACAACAATATGCAAGAACAGAAAATTGGCTTCTTATTATCTCCACAAATGTGGAATTAAAAACTTTCAGAATTACAATATGCAAAGCCACATGGGCATTCCCTTACAATATTCTGTAGGACAAAGCCTCAAACTATTACCTAGATCTACTACCCAAAACTATTCTGAACTGCCTAAGACAATAATACAGCCTTCCTTATATAGGCAATTTTCCACCGCCTGGGAAGGTTCCAGAATTTTAGCCAATAAGGCCGACCAACTTAGAATTATTTTCATTTTACATTTCATTACATCATAGTCGGCTCAAGATAACCTTTGAAACCCGAACAGAAATTTTGAAGAAAATTATTTTTCGCCATTTCAGGTGGCCCAACTTTCGAAGACCATAAGTCATCACCAGTTGACCCGCTCGGCTATTATAACCCTATTTCGAAAATGCCACGAAGCGATCTACAGGCTTGACTGGTGCAAGCGCCTCTCACTCAAATTTTTGACCTCATCTGGGGCCTCTAAAGCCTTCAAAACTGAGTTCAAAGTTTCTGTACCCTGCTGCCAATACCGAAAATCTTCAATATCTTCCAATATACACTTGATCTGGCAATGAAACTTTACTGGCAGACTTATATGACCAAAATGAACCTCCAAGAAAGAAATCAGATCATTCTGAGCACATACGAAAAATTACCAAAAATAGTAACTTTCCATAAATAGCAGCTCTGCACAAAATAGCCCTTATTGAATACAAAAACAGAAATATTTTTGGGTGATTCAAGATTGCTCTTACACCCAGGATGCTCCTGCATCAAAAGTGATACCTCAAGTACCCTCGTAGAAATAATTCAGCACATTAACATTCAAACTGACCAATATGGAAAAGGGTTTGAAATAATGTAAAAAATCAAGTATAATGGAAAAGGACCCTTAGGTAAAAGAAGTAGAGGTTTGCTAGAGCTTATTGAACCTTCTTGGAGGTCAAAAGAAGAAAAATAAGGGGTAGGTTACTAGCATAAAGGAGAAAGTTCCAGCCCCATGCATGATTCCTATCCACAAGTGAACATGGTGGAATCCAATGTTGATAGTGATGATTCCCAAGACTATGAGTGGGACACTTTATCAAAAGACTCATGCCATGATAAAGAGGTTGTCACAATACATGCTTATGCTAATGTTCCTAGGAAACAAACTCAAGGTAATGAAGATCCCAATATACAAGAGCTTAACATAGGATAAGCACCCACTAATCATCCATGGATAGGTGAACCTTGGGTACCTTTGTGGGGGGTTGATTGGAATGTTAGTTTTAATCTTCTTGTTGTATTTCCCATGCTATTTCCCATAGAAGTCTCATAGGACTCAAGTGAAGGGGACTTCAATCCTTCTTCCATGGACCATCTTGAGGAAGCTCACGTTATTGACCTTAATGATACAATGTATGAACCATCCAATGAGGTCATGTCCCTACACCCAGCCGATGACACTTTTACCATTGACTCTCTATCCTTGATGCATCCTGACCTTATTGATTGGGAACTAATTGAAACAAGTGACCTACTATATTTTCCCAATGACCAAGCAATGACCCAATACTTAAATGCGGCTGAGCCCTCTTTCACCAATGAGTTTAATCTAAATAAGATGAGAACAACGCGGGTCCAACCTCTTAATCCAAAAAGAGAAAAAATGAAAAAAAATAAAAAATGAAAAGTTCTAGTTGTGAAAACCACCATGTGGTAGCACTAGAACCAAAAAAAGTAACTTGATAAAGGATGTTTCCTATGGTAAAAACCCAATTGTGGCACCAAAGGAAGAGAGGTTGGATACCCTACTCAAACATGAAGAAGAAAGGTCACCAATTATCATAGAGCCAATAGAGAAGGTCAACATTGGAACAGAATTGGATCCTAAATTCATACACCTAGCAGCTTCACTTACACCTTTAGAAAGAAGGATTTTATCAAGTTTTTTGAAGAAAAACAAGTGAACTTTGCATTGTCCTATGCCGACATGCCAGGATTGGATCCCAACTTCATCATGCACCATTTGAATGTTAAACCAGGGGTTAAGCCCATCAAGCAGAAGTTGAGGAAGATGCACCCACATATAGCTCTCCTAGTCAAAGTAGAATTGGAGAAATTGTTGAAGGTGGGGTTTATAAGAGCAATTGCCTATGCTGAATGGATATCCAATATTGTATCGGTCACCAAGAATGACAAATCCATTTGTGTATGCACAGGTTTTAGAGACTTGAATCTTGCATGTCCCAAACATGACTTCCCACTTCCAAGCATAGATGTAATAGTGGATTTAACAGCTGGTCACTCCATGTATTCATTGATGGATGGTTTTAGCAGATACAATCAGATTAAAATTACACCCAAAGACCAAGAAAAGACAATGTTTACATTCCCTTGGGGAAATTTTTGTTGGAATGTAATGCCTTTCAGCCTTAAAAATGTTGGGGCTACTTACCAAAGGGAAATGACCACTATTTTTCATGACATGATGCACACCTTCCTAGAAGATTATGTGGATGACATATTGGAAAAGTCACATCAAAGAGAAGACCATTTGCAAATTCTGGGAAAGATATTTACCCAGTTAGAACAATTCAAAGTAAGGCTTAATCCAAAAAAATTGTGCCTTTGGTGTTCAATCCGGTAAATTATTAGGCTACATAGTTTTAGGAAAAGGCATTGAAGTGGATCCCGAAAAGGTTCAAGCTATTATGGATATGGAAATCCCTAAAAACATAAGCCAAATGAGGTCTCTTCAGGGCAAGCTTAATCAATAAGGAGATTTATCTCTCAACTAGCCGAGAAGTGTCATTCATTCACAAGGTTGCTACACAAAGACACCATTTTCATGTGGGATGAAGAATGTGATAAAGCCTTCACTTTGTTGAAGACTTATTTAATCAATCCATCAATTCTAATGCCACCTATCAAGGGAAAACCATTGCTGCTATACATATCTACAACCGAGAGGTCCTTAGGAGTTCTTTTGGTGCAAGAAGATGATCAAGGAAAAGAAAGAGCAATCTACTATTTGAGCTGAACATTGATCAAGTATGAACTAAACTAAACTTCCATGGAAAGATCATGCCTAGTGGTTGTCTTCGCTTCACAAAAATTGAGACATTGCATGTTGATGCACAAGATGAAGCTCATTGCAAAAATTGATCCTCTAAAATACTTTCTTAGAAAAATTGCCTTAATAGGTAGAATAGAAAAATGGGTCATGATATTAAGTGAGTTTGAAATTGAGTATATGGATAGGAAGGCCATAAAAGGACAAGTGATAGCAGATCACTTAGTGGAAAATCCATTAATTTCTACACAAACCATTCAAGTGGAGTTTTCAGATGCAGCAATTGCAACATAGAAGCCAAGACATGGAAGTTGTACTTTAACAAATCATACACACAAGGAGGTTCTGGGGCCAAAATATTATTGATTACCCCTCAAGGGTATACTATTCCCAAGTCATACAAACTATTATTCCCATGTACCAATAACATAGCTGAATATGAAGCTTTAGTCATTGGTATCAAGATGGCTTTAGAAAGGAACATCATCGAGTTACAAGTGTATGGAGACTCTCAATTGGTAATCAATCAAGTCAATGATGAATATAATACCAATGATGAAAAAATAATGCCATATAAGACTATGATTGATGCTTGGAAAAAGTACTTTGCATTAATAACTTTTGAGAAAATTCCAAGAGAGAAGAACAAAATAGCTGATGCAATGGCTACCTTGGCTTCATTACTACAAAAACTTGATCAAAATGAGAGGTATGAATTCTTGGTGGAAGAGTTGGCAAAACCGGCATTTGACCTTCCTGATACCCAAATTGTTTCCCTGCTCAATGGGCATGACTCATCTTGGTATGACCCTATCTATACATACCTCAAAGACCAAGTGTTATCCTGGAACCAATCCCGAGCCTAAAAATGACACTTTATTAGACAATCAGCCTGTTACATTATCCTTTCCAACACATTGTATCGTAAAGGTCTTAACTAAACTTTACTTAGATGTCTAGAGGAAGAAGAGTCTAAGGTAGCTTTACGTGAGGTTCATGAGGGCATTTGTGGATCACATTCAAGTGGTTTAAACTTAGCTAAGAAGATCCTTTGCATGGGGTATTTTTGGAAAACCTTAGAGAAGGATGCTTGTCACTTTGTCAAGATATGCAAAAAATGTCAATACCATGGAGATATGATACATGTACCAGTCCAAGAGTTACATCCTTTTGTTACACCTTGGCCATTTTATCAATGGGGGTTTGAATTGATTGGAGTGATTTATCCACCTTCATCCAATGGGCACAAATACATCATCACCACTACCGAGTATTTCACTAAGTGGGTAGAGGCCATTCGGCTACAGGCAAAAAGATCTCGATGTTTATCCTCAATCACATCATTTGCAAATATGGTATTCCTTATGCCATTATTACTGACAATGGAAAATAATTCAAGAACAAAGATGTGGATGAACTTTGTGATACATTCCATATTACTCATCACTCTTCTTCCATTTACTACCCTCAAGGAAATGGACAAGCCAAAGCTACTAATAAGAACATCCTTAAATTCTTGAAGAGATCGGTGAACAAATCAGGAAGAGATTGGCATGTACAAATCAACCTGGCTTTATGGACCTATAGAACTAGAATTCAAACACCTACAAGAGCTACACCATATTCATTGGTTTATGGAGCCAAAGTTGTTCTACCTTTGGAGGTTGAAATCCCATCCCTAAGAGTATCATTGCAAGGATTAATAATGGATGAGGATTATAGAGTTTCCTGACTTCAACAATTGGAATTATTAGAAGAACATCAAGCACAAGCCTATGAACATTTGAAAGTCTATCAAAATAGGATATCAAGAAACTACAACAATAATATCAAACTGAGAGTCTTTCGAGTAGGTGACTTAGTGCTAAGAGAAAACCCTAAAAATCAAGTAGAAAGGGAAAAAAAGGGTAAATGGGAGAAAATTGGCTTGGTCCTTTTGTCATTGTTTCTTCATTTGGAATGGGAACTTATAAACTAGCCAATTGTGATGGGGAAGAATTACAAGAGCCCATCAATAGCATTCATCTAAAGAGGTTTTATACCTAATAAGATAAAAGAGTATTACAAGAAAGAGTATCAGACAAGTGTATATCCAATGACTCAAGCATCACTCTTGTACATGAGAAAATCAAAAAAGGAAAAAAAAGAAAAAAAGATAAAAAAAAAGGGAAAAAGATAAAAAGATAAAAAAGTTCCTTGGTGAAAACCTAGCAATAGGCACCTTGGTAGCAAAAAATTGAAGAAAGAGAAAAAGAGCAATAAACCCAAAAGGTGAAAACTTGGCAATCAAGCACCTTTCATTCCCTTAAGCCATTTGCTAGTTTCATGTGTACATATTGCATTTCCATCATCTCACTTGTAAAATCTTCATTGCATCCATCATTTATGCATAGTCATAATAAGAACCTTTTTAGTTGCATTGTTACATTGCCTATTTGCCCTAAGTTTGTCA
Source organism: Chamaecyparis obtusa (assembly GCA_027943335.1). Taxonomy (NCBI): domain Eukaryota; kingdom Viridiplantae; phylum Streptophyta; class Pinopsida; order Cupressales; family Cupressaceae; genus Chamaecyparis; species Chamaecyparis obtusa. The sequence continues at coordinate 1,065,031 of BSBK01000786.1, forward strand.
CACGATCACATTTATCACTTGGGGTTAGGAAAGGATTGGATTTTGATATAAGCGGATTCAATAGTGCTACATTCAGTCACACATGAGAGAGACTTATCAGAGCTTCAAAAGAGAGAGATTTTGTTGAACCTTTGATGGATATCATTGTTCACAACCAAGTATTTTGATCCTACAACTTGATCCCTGAGCCTTCATTGACTTTATTATTCGGGATTAAAAATTGACAACACTTAAAAGATCAAAATGTTTGGAAATTATTTTTGAAATCTTGATACATTGCAAAACACTTGAAGCTTCATTTGATGATCTTTGTTGACTTTTATCACATATTTTTAGTTAATCGATGATGTTTCGACTAGATTGGCAATGATGGAGACATGATATTTTTATTTCCTTTGAGTGACTATCTTGAGGGAGATCCATCAAATTATGTGAATTCATCTAGCAACATGGCAATCAAAGAACCATCGAGGACTTTCACATAGGATGGAGGATTGACCTTTGTTTGTTTATGCAAATAGATACCTTGGCTATTTAAATTTTCCATATCTTAATACCAAAATCCACTTGCAACATTGAATCCATTGAAACCGGTATTCATACTCCCATAGTTGGTCATTCAACTAGTGAGGGTTGTACTAGTTTCCTAAGGGGTTACCAAAACCGATAATAAAAAGTGGTATTCATATCATCATGATGTGGTTAGTAATGGTTGTACTTGCTTTCTGGTCCTACAATGCTCAATGATGAAAATATTTCTCTATGGCATTTCTTTGCTAAAAGCTAGTGACACTTAGCTGCATTGCATTGCATTATCATGTTAGATTAAGTGCATTGTAGTTACTTTTCCAAGGGAAAAGGGGGTACATTCATAATCTTGGTTGATCATTACAAAAAGGGGGTTCAATTAAATATTCTATCCTTGGTTCAAATCAATCATGTGAGATAATCTTTTGCATTCATTCATAGCATTAATCATTAGTCATTATCCTTATATCAGAAAAAGAAATGAAACAAGATTCATTACTCATACATCATTTGCATACATTTAATTAAATAGTTGCATACATCAAAAGATCAAAAACATAGTTGCATTCATCCATATCCATATTTTCCATAATAACACATTTTGCATCCATACATTGGAAAACCATAAAACATTACAAGTTCTATTATCATTTTCATTCATCTATCTATATCATATATAAGATACATTGCATCCATGGCATAATCAAAAAGTAAATGCATTGGAAAAATCATATAGAACTACATATAAAGATAATCTCACATGTAAACATCAAGAGAATCAAGGAAAGTCTATCATCATAATAAATGTTCATAACATCAAATGATCCATCAAATCCATATATCGGAGATACAATGTCATCCACAAAGTGGTATATCAAAGTTCTGATCAATAAAAACATGAACATGATGCAACAAAGTCATCAATGAGGAAACCCATAATCAATAATCATGATCCTGGAGGAGCACCCGATCCATCACCAGTACCTGATCCATCTGGACCCCTATCACCTAGTCTATCCTATGTAGGAGGAGCCTGACTACTACTAGCCATACTAGGCATCTAAGCCATCATAGCCATAAAATATTGCATCATATTCGCTACCTGATCAAATCTACCGACCATAGCTGATAAACCTATCTGTAAAGTCCTCACATCCTATGATATAGTATCCATGCTAGGAGTAGTCTGAGAAGTCTAGCCCCTGTCATGAGAACTAGGCATCTGTGGAGGCACCTGTTGTGTTGGAATCTATGGCTACTGATCTAATGAAGCTTGATGTAACTGAACAAGTGGATCCTGTCCACTGGGAGCCTATCTAGTAGCATCAATTTTTACATGTCTTTGGACTCTTTGTTGTCCCTCTACTGCTATAGCTCTAGGTCAAACAAACCTAGGTCTCTGATCCAGCTCAACCTATCTAACAACCCTATCTTTGAAATTTCCACCTCATCCTCTAGAAATAATCCTAGGAGCTCTCTGTCCTCTATGAGCTTGACATCTCCTAGGTCTTCCACCATCATCCCCACCATCATCTCCCCCATCATCATTAGATCACTCATCTCTATCTGGGATAGGCTCCGCAAGATTGGTAAATCTAAGAAATTTGTTCTGAGACCACCACTCTCTATACTCTACAGACATCCCAGCATCTACTACATGCTCTAATATATCCCATCTAACATACATCATCCTAGAAATCTAGTCACAAGAAAATTGAAAATCAATTTGAGCCCCCACATAGATCGCTCTGCCCCAACATGAGCATACAAGGCCATACCTTGTAGCATATCCTAATACCTGTCATACTATCGGGAAACTCAGCCAAAGAAAAATCTCTCTATCACAAGGGTCGATTGACCAATCATCCAACGTGGAGAAAACATATACGAGAGCTCGTCATAATCCTCCCTCCAACCCTCGTAGCCCAGATACGGTCTCCAAATGATTTGATCAATATCATCAATCCTGCGACACCATTAGCACTCTAACTTGCCTAGATGATGTTGGAAAACCATGCCGCTATATAGAAATGCATAAGGAAAACCATGACGTCTGATACAATCTCACAATGGTCTCATAATGGGAAGATGATCCCATACCCATAACTACAATATCACAGCACCTGCTGACAAGGAAGCACTCAATCTATACACCACTTCATGTAAATCATGGTATAGCTATGCTAGAATGCAAGAACCCCAATCGAAATGTCAAGGTTGTGCAAGAAAATCATCTAGAATACGGCCCCATCCAGTAGAAAAACCATGACCTCACCGGTCAGGAAGTAGCAATCTGCCAATCAAAGCACCTAAAACTACTGGTAAAGTGGGAAAGGAAGAAAACTAAGCCCACGTAATAGTGCCATCGTCAATGGTGTTATCTCCAAACACCCATCTACAAACTATGCTGTCATAAACTGAATCATAGTAAACCATCTCACCCCAGGTCGAAATGCGAAGCAATTTGTATACATCCTCAGGAGTGATGGTCATCTCCCCAAAAGGTAAATAGAAGGTATTGTGGTCAGAGTGCCAATGCTCTACCACATCTGTAAGAAGACCACGGTTCAAATGAAACCATGGGATATCTAGAAGAAAGCTCAACCCGCACATCTTGATGATGTGGAACTTTGGCTGGGTCAAATCCTGACTTAGGTCTAGAACCCAAGAAGAAACGGTCCATATGTAAAGCTTATGGAAATGTGCCTGTTTGGAAAATCAAGGGAATCATATCAGTATTCTATATCAGTGAATCATTTTAAGTCAATCAATCCTATTAGAATCAAAGTATCAAGCAATCACACCTATTACCATTTTGTTCGTGTCTCTATGTCTTGAGAACAAATTATCAGTTACCTACCTATTAGTTATCCTACTATCAGTTTTTCTATACTATCAGATTGACAAAATCAAACATTCATTGGTACCATTATCCTAATATCCTAATCACTTGTTTCGCTTAACTACAACAGACCTAGTTAACTTGGAAATTCAATCGACTAGTTGGAGACATCAAATTTTTATCAGAAAAATCTAGGAGTTCAAATTTTTTTTTTCAAATTCCTATAGGCATCATTTGCCTATTAGGAGGTGACATTTTACCTTAGGCAGTGCAAAAAATTGCATATGCGAGACTTTAACAAGCATACGTGGTACTTCACATTTCACACGGTACTTTATGGCTCTAGGCAGCATTTCATCATGCCTAGGCGTCATTTAAAGCCTAGGGTTTCTCAAGCGATATATCATTTATAAATTGCCATTAAAACCCTAGTTCTATGTGGTTTCAAATTCTTCACAAGCAGTATTTTAATCTACCCTAAGCGGCATTTAATTACGTGGAGGCATCATTTAATGTGTGGATGTAGTACTTAAAGGTCCTACATGGCATTTCATATATACTATGTGACATTTTGCAAATTTCAAACTACAAAATCAAGAAATAAATGCAATAAATGCTATTAAAGGGTAATAAATGCACAAAGAAGTTCAAAATCACTCACAGGAGGTCCATAGTCTAGTGGTCTTTGATAATGACGACACCTCTCAAACCAATGCTCTCGAATAGGCACAACCATCGCGATCAGCTATCTCAGGATCAGAGAAAAATCTCAATTGTCAAAAGTGAAAATGAATGGTAAATTTAGGTTTTTCAACCTATTTATGCTAATTTGACCTAATTTAGAGGTAAATTTTGACCTATTGACCTATATCAACATATCAATCAAACCAGGGCATTTGTTGTGACTCCCATATCATCATTATTTTTTAGAAATGAAAACATATTTGATCAAGTAATCAATCAATTTCATCATATTTTTCTATCAAGCGATCAATATGTTTCATTTCTGAGGGGGCGTCATAAGAGTATCAAAATTGGCATCAAAACATCATTGAATCTGGGGGATCAAAATTTTTGAACTATTATCAGTGGGGCATATCATATCAAATGTTGAATCAAATCAGGCAGTATCATCAAACATATCAGGTATCAAATCAGGACCTAAATCAGTTGTGTATTAGTTAATCAGGACCTAAAAGTGATCAGGACTTAAAATTTTCTTTGAATCAATGCTCTACGAACATCAATTCAAAGAGGGGCATTTGTAGACACTCAAAAATGGACAAGTGCTTTTACATCAAATTGCAAATTCTTAATCAAAATGCTCTAAATCAAATAAAAAAGGATCAAATCAAATTTAAATGGACATTTATTAAATCAAATTGGACAAAATCATTAAATCAAAGGAAAAATCAAATAATGACATTAAATAATTAAATAGAAGCTTAAAGGGACCAAAAACACTATATAATTGATTTTAATCAATTAATTGTATAGTTTTAAATAAAAAATAAAATTGAACCCATTCCCTTACATGGCTAATTTAATTAATTAATGGAATTTAATTAATCCTAATATCTTTCAACAAAAATTTGAGCAACTAATGAGAATTGAGAAACAAAAGCACATGGATCACTCCAAAATAATTGAATCTCAATCACACATTTCAACTTTGAATCTCATCCACTCAATTTTGTCTTTTTGTCCAAACCTTTGAGACAACCATTTAAATTTTCCCCCCATTTAAAAACATTTCAAAGTTTTTGACTCAACCAAAGCTAAATCATGATTAAATAACTCAACCCCCTACCATTGGGATTTTACTATAAATAAGAGTCATTTTGAGAGCAATAATATATTAGAGAATTCAAGTGCAAAGCATCATCATTATAGGCCATTTATGAGCAATTGAGAGCATTTGAGTTTATCTTTTCAATAATGGAGTATTGAGAGCTAGATTAAGCATTGTACTATGATTTTTCTCATTCTAGGAGTGTCACTAGTAGAGAATAGGCTGAGAGCTCTACTTACCAAACTTAGATAGAGAACCATGAGATGTCATGGATGTTAATTCCAATTCTTAGCTTAAATTTGCATTGTATTTTCATATAATTGTAGTTGATTATACTAATTTCATGAATGTGTTAAACATTCACACACAATACTTTTTTCTTGAATGTTGACCTTTTTAGAAAAACTTCACAAAACTATTTATTTTGATGTCTCCGCCTTATTGGAACTTTCTTTATTGTCTGGAACCATGCTCTCTTTTTGTTTAGGACTATTACAAGGATATGTTGTGTTAGCTAGAATAGTCACCTCCACTCCATTGTGCAGAAATTTAATGCATTGGTGGTAAGTAGAAGGCACAACTTGCATTGAGTGTATCCACGACCTTCTAAGAAGAATGTTGTATGCGAGTGGTAAATCAAGAACTTGACATATGACATATCTTTTCACTGGTCCTACTCTAATAGGGAAAACAACTAATCCTTTGGAGGATATTTCTTATTCATCATAGGCTTTGATTGTTATCTTTCCTCTAGGATCAATTGCATGTTCAAAAAATCCCAATTATTTTACCAAATTGTATGTTCAAACCAGCGCCTCCATATATCAAGACATGCTTGACACAATGTTTATGAATAAGAACCTTTAGATGCAATAGTTAACTATGTGGCTGGTTCAATGATTTATCATGTTCCTTGGAGAAAGATAAGTAATGTGGGGAATTTAGGTGACAGACCATAGTTTGCAATCTATCCACATCTAGATCTTTCGACACATTATTATTAAGAAAGGCTTGATCAAGAACTTCCCTGTGACTAGGAGATATTTTTAACATCTCTAGAATAGATATTTGAGCTGGTGTGCACTACAACTGGTCTTCTAGATTAAAAACTTTGGAGTTAATGCTAGATGTTTAGATGTTGTTGGTGTAGCCTGGGTGTTCGATGTTGAAGCTCCTTTGAGAATGAACTTAGCTTGATTTCTTGTTACAACATTAGAAGACTCAGTTTGATTTTGGACTCCTTTTAGAGTTATCACATGGATGTAAGGTTTGCATGGTTCTACCATATGAATTAGATTATCATTATTAGTGTATGTATAATTAATCTTGTTACTCTTGGAAGATTCACCTTTTTCATGGTTAGGAAATGGAGTTTGAAATGCTTTATGATCATTATTTGTAAGATGTTCATCCATCTTAAATTTTCCTTCTTTAATCAGATCTTGGATAACAAGTCTTAATTTCATATAGTTGTTCATTTTGTGTCCTTTATTGTAATGAAAACTGTAGTAATCATTACCATTCCACCACCTTGGTTTTACTTCAGGTTCCCAAGGTTTGGAGTCAGGAATCATAATAATTTTATTATCCACAAGTGACTTCAAGACCACTTCCAATGTATCTCCCAATGGTGTAAATGTCCTCTTAGGTCTTTCTGCCCAAGGCTTTGTTCAAGTAGTAGGTTTATTGAAAGTCTTGTTAGCCATTGGTGTCACTGTAGAATTTGAATTCTTTCTCTCTTGAAGACTTGTTGCGAGATTAAAAACTTCCATTTTTGGTTTGGTATTGGGAGTATCAACAACTCTTTCATTAACCAAATTCTTGTTCTTGTTTCCCTATTTGTACTTATCTTTGGTGGGAGAGCACTTGTCTTTATTTTCCTTGTTGATAGTGATCTCCCCTTTCTTGATCAAGACCTCTTCAATCCTGATGGCACTATCTATCATCTTATCAAAACTTGGTGGACCTTGTAATTATATTAGGAAATTCATTTTAGGAACCAAGTTGTTAATAAAGATATCCATCTTTTCAGTTTTAGGTATTTGTCTAGCATATCACACAAATATTTTCCTCCATCTTTGTAGGAAAGTCAAGAATGATTCTCTTGTCTTCTATTTGGTTTTGCATAAATCCAACATTGTCACAATGTGTTGGATGTTGTAGGATTATTTTTGAATGAATTTTTTCACTAGTTCTTCAAATGATTTGATTCCTGTAGGTAATTTTGAGAACCAGTCCATTGCTTGTTCACCTAAGCTCAGTGGAAATAATCTCATAAGGTACATTTGTTCGTGCATGAATTCCATACTGGATGTGAAAAAATCACTCACGTGGTCTTGAGGGTCAAAATTTCCAGTGTATTTGCTATATTTTGGAATCATGACATGTTGAGGAAATTGAATCATCTTTAGTCCCTTATCAAAAGAGAAAGGAAAAATATGTTCCAAAGAGTATCATTTCGTTGGTTTTTCCTTTTCTTTCTTTAGTTCTTAGATTTCATCTTGCATAGCAAGTAGTTGTCTTGTTATAATAGATATAGGACTAAGATCCTCTTTCAATTTGAGCTGATTTACATCATAATCCTTAGGTAGCTTTACTCCTTGAGATTTAAGTTCTAGGAAGTACTTTTCCTTATTTTCTTCCAAAGTTCTCTCAAGGATCTTGTTGAATTGTTTGATTCTTAAATATCTTTGGTATTATTTTTCCATAGGATCTTCATCGTTATTGGAATTTTAATGTGCTTCTTGGTGTCGTGCTTCTTCTTGATTGTTTTGCTCATCTTGGTTATGTTGGAGATTTTCCAGCAAGCCATAGTTCTGACTGTACATTTGTCATTGATGACAACATATGGTAAGCAACATGCATGGAATTCCGATGGAGAGAGATTTGAGTATATGTTTCCTAGATATGTTATTGGCATGATATCATAGAACCAAAGGTTGATTCTAAGAGAAGACAATAATACAGTAGTCTGTATCAGTGAGTGTTCCTAATAGGTCCCAAGAATAGTTTTGCATGTGATTTACAGTATGGTTCTAATGGAGACTTGTACATTTATATTTATGTTTTAGACATCTGTATGCTACTATGTTAATGGACATAGAGTCAGATATGTAGTACAGGTTGAGTTATCAAGTCTCCAGTTGATAGTCACAGTTTCTTGAGTTTATCTGGTAGAGCCGACATTGATTTTATTGAGCTGTTGTAGTTGCGGCTATTAGTTTGATATGCGTTCTTGGATTAGTTCTTGGAGGAGATTTAAGGATGTTTGGTTAAGAGATCATGATGTAATTCAACATGAGAAGAAAGTATCGGTTAAATTAATGGACCCGACAGTATGAAGCGACGCATCTACTCATATTGAGTTGGGCAGTCCTAATTTGTGTTGCATGCTTAGTAGAGTCAACTGAGATGTTATTAGAGAGTTGTATTGTTTCTCTAATATGATTTCAAGATCCTTCTAATAGGTTGACTTGATTATATCATTTAGAGGAAAGATATTTATAGGTAGTCTTTGTGATTGCTAAGTATGGCAGATAGTTGAAAGATAAGAGCAGAGAAGAAGGTGCGAAGTGTTGAGCCATCAGTAGAAGGTCTATGTGAAAAAGTAGAGAGCATATGATATTCATTGGGAATGATCAAGATAGAAGGTCTAAGCACAGTTCAACAAGATCCAGATCTAGTGTGTATTTGTTAAACAAAAGGTTGCAGCCTTCACCCCTTTGAGCAGTGTTCTCCTGGATAATGTGTCCTCACCCCTAATAGGGTTAATTGTAAAAGACAACTAACAGGGTCTGACCCTTGACTAGGTCACTGTACTTATTGCATTGTAAAGATCAACTCCTAACAAGGTTGTAAGATGTTCTAACAGGGATCATAATACACTAGTGCAGTTCTTAGTGGGTGTCAATTCCCACCAGGGTTTTTACCTATTTGAGTTTCTTCGTAACAAAAATTGTGGTGTTGTGTTAAGTGTTCTTATATTGTGTTTATGCTTGATGTTCTTTGATACTTTATTGGATAAATAATTAAATTTTGTAGATAACTAATTCACCCCCCCTTTCAGTTATCTCTTGGGACTATTCCTAACAATTGGTATCAGAGCCAAGTGCCTCAGAGAGAAATTTTAACAACTTGAGGTTGATCAAATGACATTCTTTAGAAAAGAAAGTCCTAAGTTTGATGGAGAGAATTATCTTGACTGGAAGTACAAGATGATGACACATTTGCAGTGCATTGAATTTGAGATTTTTGAAGTAGCTGCCAAAGAAGTTCATATTCGCTCTCTAGTAGATCTTGCAAAAGATGATGCAACATTGAAGAAGAAGGAGATGTTCACTTTAAATGCTATTGCCAAAGAAGCCCTTATCAACACCCTATCTGATAGTGAATTTTAGAGATCAAGAAAATGGACAAAGCCTATAAGATATGGAAGTATCTAGAAGAGATGTTTGAAAGAGATATTCAAGCCAAGAATGCACGTAGAAAGATATGGAAGAAAAGATACAATACATTAGAGATGTTACCTGATGAGAATGTCAGAGCCTACAATTAGAGGATAAATGAAGTAGTAGCAGGAATCAGAAACAATGATGGAGAAATTTTGGAAGAGGACATAATGGATAAATTAATGACTACCTTGACACCACAATATGATAAAAAAATATGCATCCTAGATGAAACTATGTAGTCCACAAAAGACTTTAAAATAGAGACCTTAATCAGCAAGCTTTCAGCCTTTGAGATATCAAGATTGAAGACAGAGCCTAAAAGTGAAACAACATTCAAAGCTTCAGTCCATGGTAAGA
>BSBK01000787.1:0-92500 GCA_027943335.1 Chamaecyparis obtusa
CAATTGTACATTTCATGGTTAATTCTAAAACTAGGGTTTGATCTAGAAAAACCCCATCAACCCAATAATTTTTCATCCTTTTGTGTGGAAGTGATAGGATATGAAGACACACATTTGGAATTAAATTAAGCAGAGAGAGACCTACATATCATACTTTCATAAATCCAAAAATGTAAGGTCCTAATCACCTTGACCAATCCAGTCCTGAATAATTCCTGACAAAAATTTTGAGGAAACACTTGAGGAACATCCTGATCCTTGACTTACTAGATCTATCCATATCTGATGCTCCTAGGTCTAGATTACCCTAACGAAATTAGTCTTCCTTATTTTGACCTTGATTAATCTAGAATAGATTCCTTTTTTCCTCTCATTTCTAAACCTGTCACTATTTTTTGTATATATACTTTTTGTAACAATGTATATGCTAAAAAATGTCATTTTCTCATCTTTAACATTAATCTTAATCTTATTATTCAACCTACATATTTTTAATATCATGTTCAACTCATAAAAAATGATTGTTGAATTTACTTTATGCCCAATCGATTGAGTCAAGTAAATCACTCTCCTTCAATATTAATTTAAGTGGAAGTGAGCCTAGTGGTCCTAATTTACGTGCAGCATAGGCTAGTGAACCTTATTTCACCTTGTTACAGTACCCACAAGTGGATTGAAGATATTTCTTTCATTGATCTACTTTCATTTACCCTTAAATCCTTTTATTTTAAGCATTTTTGGGCCATGGTCTTGGATATCTTTTAGAACCCTTCACCTTTATCCATTTTTGAGCTCTTAACACCCTTGTAATCACCCTCAGTAGTAGAATAACCAATTTTATTAATCTAAAATTTTGTCATATAGTTATTTTCCACCTCTTTACTAGGTTCATTCAAGGAGATTTCTATATTTTTTTGAATTCATCTCCTCCTCTCAATCCTTAATAGACACAAAAACCCACTCATACATGAAATATTCTTTAGAAGATATAACTTTCTAGACTTTTTTCGAGTTTTTATCAAAATTGCATTGGGAATTAGTCCAAGTAAAAGGTTTCATATGATCAACAATGAGTAGATTGAGACACAAAATTTTCCAACAACAGTAAAAATGGTAAGGAAACTAGTATTTGGTGTCTAAAGTAATTCAGTAGAGTGAAATGGTAACCATAATATTTTTAAGCCAACCACTAAGGCTCATATAAATAATAAAAATCTTAGCAAGCTCCTCCTAGATGGTTTTATAGTTGTTTTGGATTAAACAAAAATTGGGTTTTGAAGGGGCCCCGTAACCCTTTACAACGAAACTAAAGATAAATCATTAAAGAAACCAAAAAAAAGCAGACTACAAAAACCACAGACGCCCAACAAAAAATCTAGCAGCTCCTCCAAATAGTGCCAACACAAACCCCCAGACAAACCCAGCTTGAGGAAAAAAACCGAACACCACCTAAATCATATCCTTCTTTATTTTCACTACCTCTAAACACATATCTTCTTAATTGTCTCTCAAAGAATTGAAACATCATTGGAAACAAAAATTTTCCTATCCTTTGGGCTCTCCCTAGTACGCTTTCCCAGACTAGGGGGCATGGTATCATTATCATTATAATCCTTGTCCAAATCCACAAAGGCTTTTGAGGGGTCGTTCCCTTCAAGATAGATTAGTAGGGCATCCAAGTTTTTGGCTGAAATCACCATGCCCTCTGTGTAAACCAGGATGGTTTTCCTCATCGTTTCAGTGTTATTTTCTACCTTTTTGGCCAGCTCAGTGACCTTTTGCCTCAAGTTTTCTAACCTTTCCTTTCTGTTGTTATCCTCATCATCCAAATTTTTAATATTTTCTTTCAGAATCTGATTCGTGACCACCAAAATCTTAATTTGTTGGAAGACCCAGATATCATACTTCATACCATTTTTTGAAATAGAAATAGCCTTTTGGATTTTAGAATCATCAAAAGTATCAGGGTGATCTGAATTTATATCCACTGAGGCAAGGGAGACATCCCAATTTGACATAACGCAAAACACCCACAAAGCATGATGGTTAGCAATATATAAATGCATATCACCTCCACGGAGGCACATGCCCATGCCATAATTAGGATAAAAGTGACAAGTTGTCATATTAGTCATTATTGAGAATGTTTCCAACCTTCATCATAGTCCTTTCATATCGCATGATGACAGATATATCTTGGGGCAATAAGTTTTCCCCTCTCCAAAGAATAATTGTATTAAAATTAAACCCCATAATTAGCAAGCATGCCCGTGGAAGCATTAATTTCACGGTAAGCATGCTTTATGACCACACATTTAAAGGACTTTATGATGTCATGAGCTTTTTAATCATAGTATCAATAGTCCAAGATGGCTTATTAGACCCATCAAGATATTTTATTATGTTCAGATGGATTTACATTTATTCTTTGATAATATTTATGGAGTTTCACCAAACTTTCCCTCTCATTCCCTTTGAAGAAGACCTTCATATATTTCTATCTCACTTTTTTATCATTTTAAAACTTATGGCCTTCCATAACTTGTACAATGAGCTCCTCAACAGTTCTAATATTCCATCCAAAAGTTTAGATTAATATTTTTAATTATTCTAGAGCCCAAGTAATTTTTTAATTATTCTAGAGCCCAAGTAACAATTTGTCATCTTGATCAACCCTAAGAATCCTCCAAATGTTAGGATTATTTTTTATACCACTACAATTACTTGGCTCAACTGTATTCCTTTCACTATCAATATTCTTCCACTAAATACATAGATACTAGAGGAGGCCCTCACCCAATTCTTTGTCCATTCTAATTCTACTTTTAGATGCCTTCTTACAAGCCTTTTGATAGCTATTCAGAGGTTTTAATTTAGGAAGGGATATCCCATCCATGAAATGTGTGAGCGTAAATCATGAAATCATGAGAAGGAATGCCAAAGAACCCTTTTCTAACTAAGGTAATCATTGGACAATAAATTCTTGATGTGTAAGGGGAATGAGTTAAAATCCTCTAACCATTTTAGTTAATCACCTACTATCCTAGTATCTTTAAATATGTCAGTACTAGGGTACAATATTGTTTTACACTCCATTCCTGATGAATTAAAAAATAATAATAGTTACTTTTTTTCAAGTTGTGTGGCATGCATGGTTAGTGATGTAGTTATTAAGATACACATTTAAAAAATTACAAAATAATTTATATGTGTGTGCGAGTGAGAGAGAAAGAGATAATTAAACAAGAAAAAAACCATAATTAAAAAATATAAAAGAACTATATATGTATGTGTGTATGTATGTACACACAGACACACACATATGTACATATACATATACATACATACATACATATTTCTTTTATATTTTTAATGATGACTTCTTTCTTGTTTTGATTATCAAACAAAAATATTATTAATTATGTATTCTTTAAATATTAAAGAAAAATCAAGAAACATATTTAAATTGAATAATATATTAATACTTATAATATCAAAGAAAGGTCTTTTCAAAATGGTTTCTTATTCTAGCATCTTGAATAAGATTATGAAGGTTGAAAGTATTGTTGCAAATGTTGTTCAATTTGGCTGTATTTTGATTAAACTTGTTGTTTTTTATTTTTTATCTATTATTTTAACAAGATTGAACCGTATCAAACTCAATCTTCTCTTACCTTAAACAAAGACATTTATAAAATCGAATCAAAAATCAATAAATAGCATTTACATAATTAATATTAAATCATATCAATTCTTCAATTTGACATAGTTGAAATGAACATACTTTTAATTACCCCGTTATATCAATCATTATGCGTTCTCAATGGCATGTAAATCTATTAAAATAAGTTTTACTTATCGCCATTCCCTTACTATCACTTCTTTTGACTGTCTTTTGTTTTGATAGGAAAAGATCCAAGGTTTTTTTATCGTCAAACCAACGTTGTCTGTGAAATCTTTTATGAGATTCTGATCAAGATTCTGCAAGAAAACTCAACTGTCTGTCATGCTCATGTTTGGAGATTTATTAACTTGCGTGAAACAAGAAACTTCTATCAAAAAATCAACGTTCTCAATCAAAAACTATTGTGAGATTTTGATCTGCATTCTACAACAACATAGAACTAACTGTCTGACATGCTCATGTTTGAAGATTTGTTTGCTTGAGTGAACGACTTTACTTGTGAACTGGTAGTTGCCCATAAGAATCTCAAGAAAAGAAGACTATTTCACAGAAAAAAGTATAAAATAAGACTATCTTTAAAATAAAATAAAAGAATGTAAGGTAAAGTAGATGATGTTCTTAGAAAGCATCAAAAAGTGTTTTATTATTTTAACTGTGTGTCCACATAAGAGTTTGGACCCTTTGTTATTATCGTCACACAAAAGGATAACCACATGAAATCTTACCAAACTCAACGCCCTGCACAGAATAATAACAATTTTATTCTTTTGACTGTTAGTTGTAAAATATTGGCAAATTCCCATAAAAGAAAAGAACCAATAAAATGCAACAAATCATCATCAGTATCAGTGATTATCATATCTAGATCTCAGCTGTTATCAATGGATGAGCATTGTAGCTATTATGATTTTGACACCAAATTGCAGTTTGGTGTGTGTACTGCTCTATATTTTCACCATCTCTTTCATTATCACATCCTTTTCTTTCATTATCACATCCTTAGGCATGTAACGTCTCTAGAGTTGGATGATATCAAATGGTATCTTTCTTTACAGAAAAATTTGGAATCATTTTTCTTGACGCCACCATCTTAGTTTTTTGAGCTTCACAATTTTTATTTTTATTTCTTGTTCGATCTTCTTATAGAATAGAGGTTAAATAGTTATCATGCATTCTTAATTTCGATGAAATGTAAAATTATAAAAGCTTTGTGAATGATATTATTTTTAGGTTTTTAATATTATAAAAATAAATTTTAATTGTATGTTTTGTAACATGAGAAAGTTTAATATGAATTGATTGTTTCATTTATTTTCTTTAAATACGACATATAAATTCTTTTTTCTTGTGGATATAAAACTAGAAGAGAGAGAGAGAGAGAGAGAGAGCGCATTGTGACAAGTTATAACAACTTCCATACAAGAATGTCTTTGTGTTTAATATCATTTTAGGTCTTGTCAAGTTATGATATTGCATGAACATTTGTCATCGCATTCAAGGAGCATCGCATTAAAAAGTTATAAGTTTCCAGTACTTTATTCTCAAATATAGCATATGTTACATTACAATACACTTTTGTTTCAATTATACATTTTATGGTTAAATCTAAAACTAGGATTTGATCTAGAAGAAACCCCATCAACCCAATAATTTTCCTTCCTTTTGTGTGCAAGTGATAGGATATGAAGACATAGATTTGGAATTAAATCAAGAAGAGAGATACCTACATATCATACTTTCACAAATCCAAAAATGTAAGGTCCTAATCACCTTGAGCAATCTAGTCCTGAATAATTCCTAACAAAACTTTTGAGGAAACGCTCGAAGAACATCATGATCCCTAATTTACTAGATCTATCCATATCTGATGCTCCTAGGCATAGATCACCCTAAGAAAACATGTCTTCCTTATTTTGACCTTGATTGTAGAATAGATTACTTTTTTCCTCTCATTTTCTAGACCTGTCACTATTTTTTGCATATATACTTTTTGTAACAATTATATGCTAAAAAATGTCATTTTCCCTTATTTAACCTTAATCTTAATCTTATTATTCAACCTACATATTTTCAATATCCTATTCAACTCATAAAAAATGACTGTTGAATTTACTTTCTGCTCAATCCATTGAGTCAAGTAATTCACTTTCCTTCAATAGTAATTAAAATAGAAGTGAGCCTAGTTTCCTAATTTGCATGCATATGCTAGTGAACCCTATTTCACCACGTTATAGTACCCACAAGTGGATTGAGGATATTTCTCTTCTTGATCTACTTTCATTTACCCTTGTCATTTTCACTTAAGCATTTTTGGACCAAGGTCTTGGATATCTTTCAGAACCCTTCATGTTTACCCATTTTTGAGCTCTTAACACCCTTGTATTCTCCCTCATTAGTAGAATAACCAATTTTATTAATCTAAAATTTTCTCATATAGTTATTGTCAACCTCTTCACTATGTTCATTCAAGGATATTTCTATATTTTTTTGGATTCATCTCCTCCTCTCAATCCTTAATTGACACAAAAACCCACTCATACATGAAATCTTCTTTAGAAGAAATATTTTTCTAGACTTTTTTGGGTTTTTATCAAAATTGCATTGGGAATTTGTACAAGTAAAAGGTTTCATATGATCAACAATGAGTAGATTGAGACACAAAATTTTCCAATGATGGTAAAAATGGTAAGGAAACTAGTATTTGGTGTGATATAAAGTGATTCAATAAAGTAAAATGGTAACCATATAAATGTTTTTGAACCAACCACTTAGGCTCATATAAATAATCAAAATAAGCTCCTCCTAGATGGATTTATAGTTGTTCTTTGATAATCTCTATGGAGTTTCACCAAACTTTCCCTCTCATTCCCTTTGAAGAAGACCTTCATATATTTCTATCTCAGTTTTTTATAATTTAAAACTTTATGGTTGTCCAATGGTAAACTAGATAACTTGTACAATCAGCTCCTCAAGAATTCTAATATTCCATCTTAAAGTTTAGATTAATATTTTTCATTTACGCTAGAGCCCAAGGAATAATTTCCTTTTAGCCTCTCTCAACAGTTTTGAATCTCATCAACCCTAAGAATCCTCCAAATGTTAGGATTATTTTGGATACCACTACAATTACTTGGCTCAATTGTATGCCTTTCACCTTCAATATTTTTCCACTAAATAGATAGATACTAGAGGAGGACCCCACCCCATTCATTGTCCATTCTAATTCTACTTTTAGTTGACTTCTTACAAGCCTTTTGATATCTATCGAGAGGTTTTAATTTAGGAAGGGATATCCCATCCATGAAATGTGTGAGGGTAAATCATGAAATCATGAGAAGGAAAGACAAAGATCCCTTTTCTAACTAAGGCAATCATTGGACAATAAATTCTTGATGTATAAGGGGACTGAGTTAAAATCCTCTGACCATTTTAGTTAATCACCTACTATCCCAATATCTTCAAATATGTCAGTACCCCTACAATATTGTTTTACACTTCATTCCCGATGAATTAAATAATAATAATAGTTACTTTTTTTCAAGTTGTGTGGCATGCATGCTTTGTGATGTAGTCCTTAAGATACACTTTTAAAAAATTACAAAAGAATATGTATGTTAGAGAGAGAGAGAGAGAGACATAATTAAACAAGAAAAAAACTTTAATTAAAAAATAGAAAAGAACCATATGTATGTATGTATGTGTGTGTGTGTGTGTGTGTGTGTGTGTACATACATACATACATACATACATACACACACACATACACACATACATACATACATACATATTTCTTTTATATTTTTTAATTATGACTTCTTTCTTGTTATCAAACAAAAATATTATTAATTATTTATTCTTTAAATATTAAAAAAAATCAAGCAACATATTTTAATTGAATAAGACATTAATGCTTAAATGGTTTCTTATTCTAGCATCTTGAATAAGGCTATGAAGGTGCAAAGTATTGTTGCATTTATGTTGTTCAATTTGGTTGTATTTTGATTAAGCTTGTTGCTTTTGATTTTTTATCTATTATTTTAACAAGATTGAACCGTATCAAACTCAATCTTCTCTTACCTTAGACAAAGACATTTATAAGATCAAATTAAAAATCAATAAATAAAATTTACATAATTAATATTAAATCATATCAATTCTTCAATTTTACATAGTTGAAATGAACATACTTTTAATTCACCCTTTATATCAATCATTATGCGTTCTCAATGGCATGTAAATCTACTAAAACAAGTTTTACTTATCGCCATTACCTTACTATCACTTCTTTTGACTGTATTTTGTTTTGATAGGAAAAGATCCAAGGTTTTTTTATCGTCAAACCAACGTCGTCTGTGAAATCTTTTATGAGATTCTGATCAAGATTCTGCAAGAAGACACAACTGTCTGTCATGCTCATGTTTGGAGATTTATTAACTTGCGTGAAACAAGAAACTTCTATCAAAAAATTAACGTTCTCCATCAAAAACTATTGTGAGAATTTGAAGATTTGAAGAATTGACGTTCTCCATCAAAAATTAACGTTCTCCACCAAGAACTAACTAACATGATCGTGTTTGAAGATTTGTTTGCTTGAGTGAACGACTTTAATGGTGAACTGGTAGTTGCCCATAAGAATCTCAAGAAAAGAAGAATATTTCACAGAAAAAAAGTATAAAATAAGACTATCTTAAAAACAAAAGAGATTGTAAGGTAAAGTAGATGATGTTCTTAGAAAGCATCAAACCATGTTTTATTATTTTAACTGTGTGTCCACATAAGAGTTTGGGCCCTTTGTTATTATCGTCACACAAAAGGCTAACCACGTGAAATCTTACCAAACTCAACGCCCTGCACAGAATAATAACAATTTGATTCTTTTGACTGTTAGTTGTAAGATATTGGCAAATTCCCACAAAAGAAAAGAACCAATAAAATGCAACAAATCATCATCAGCATCAATGATTATCATATCTAGACCTCAGCTGTTATCAATGGATGAACATTGTAGCTATTATGATCATGACACCAAATGGCAGTTGTACTGCTCTATATTTTCACCATCTCTTTCATTATCACATCCTTTTCTTTCATTATCACATCCTTAGGCATTTAACGTCGCTAGAGTTGGAGGATATCAAATGAGACCTTTCTTTACAGAAAAAATTGGAGTCATTTTTCTTGACACCACCATCTTAGTTTTCTTGGGGTTCACAATTTTTATTTTATTTTCATTTCTTGTTCGATCTTCTTATAGAATAGAGGTTAAATAGTTAGTTTCGATGAAATGTAAAATAATAAAAGATTTGAGGACTATATATTTTTTAGGTCTTTAATATTATAAAAATAAATTTTAATTGTATGTTTTGTAGAACAAGATAAAGTTCAATATGAATTGATTGTTTCATTTATTTTTTTTAAATATGACATCTGAATTTTATTTTTTTTTCAATAAAAGGCTAGGAGCCTGAATATTTATATAAATAAGATATATATATATATATATATATATATATATATATATATATATATATATATATATATATATATATATATCTTTGTATAAGAGATATATACAAAAAAGCATCCAATTAAAATGCTTTTGTCGAGATGTAGCAACAAAATTCTATAGTGCCTAGCAAAACTATATCCTTACCTAAAGGACAACCTAAGACAAAAACCAAATGAGGACCATGCACTTAACAAAAAGAAACAACCTCCCATGAAGAAGATGAAACATGAACCATTTAGATGGCCATGAAAAATTAGAAGATGACTTCTTATCCTACCATATATTTTTGCTTATTAGCTTGAGCTAGGGATGGGCTTGCTTGTAGCTCTTGGGGGTTTAGAGAAGCTTCCTACTGCTAGAAAACTAACATTGGTTTCGAGTAGGGCCTATGAACCAAAATTTGATGGACCGCATTGAACACTTGTGAAAAATGTCTTGCAAGAAGAGACATCTACATGTCAGCTCATAAAGAGCCAACTCCAGAGCCAATTCCCTTTCAAAAATCCTACAACTATCAATTTCTAAGAGGATCTTTACGATGTCATAGACTTTAGAAAACATTGGTTTCTTCTTTAAGTACTAAACTTAAAATCAACTACCATCCAAGCTTTCCCCTTAATAGATCATAAATCTAGATGACATTGACTAGAATCTCATCAGTGATATATTCTTCTTTAACAAATTTTAAACCTAGCTTGACCTGTAAATCATAATTTTGTTGTAAATTGAATATATTCTTCTTTAACAAATTGTAAAGCTAGCTTGACCTGTAAATCATAATTTTGTTGTAAATTGAAATAGTTAGATAAGAATGTCGAAATGATCTACAATGGGTAGAGGCTTCTAGGCACGGGTGCACTCAAGAATTCCTCCTCAATGATCAAGCAAATGGCATTTTCTACCTTCTAGAAGTCCCAAACAAAGACTTTTCTCATATGTATGACAGTGAACTACCCTTACACTAGATGCTCCCATTTCCTGAAGGGGATGTATTTGTGGCGGTCCATAGATCTATAGGCCATTGTCACCTTACGGGGCCTAAAAACCCCAAACTTAGAAGAAAAAATGGCAGGTCAAGGAAGGGAAAAATATGTGCTTCGTAAAGTGGAAAAATTCTTTTATAGACCAAGAAATCTGCTACCTGCTACAGAAAGAATGCTAAGTATTTATATCTCATATGTATGACAGTGAACTACCCTTACACTAGATGCTCCCATTTCCTGAAGGGGATGTATTTGTGGCGGTCCATAGATCTGTAGGCCATTGTCACCTTACGGGGCCTAAAAACCCCAAACTTAGAAGAAAAAATGGCAGGTCAAGGAAGGGAAAAATATGTGCTTCATAAAGTGGAAAAATTCTTTTATAGACCAAGAAATCTGCTACCTGCTACAGAAAGAATGCTAAGTATTTATATCTCAGGTATTTGCACATGCCAGTTCTAAGGGATGTGAATAGGGTTACTAAATGGGGGCAATTTGTGATAAATTCTAACCTTTTGTAGCAACTACTTGTATGCATTCCACAACACATCTACTATGGTACTTGATAATTATTAAGAGTGTCCCTTGAAAATTGTGTTAGCAAGTGTAAAAAACATCCACCTCATATTATTGGGTTTTTTTAGTGCCCCAGTATGGTAAGTGATGCAATAATGAAAAGGCACAATTCGACATATAAGCATTGCTAGTGCCTATCTTGATACTAATTTAGGGTGTCCTTAGGGCCCCATTTGTTTGTAGAATTGGAATTTGAGTCAAATTTTGATTATCTCAAAATCAGGTTTTGAAATTCTGGTTTTGTTTATTCGGAATATAATTTAGATCGTTTGGTTGACCCGGAAGATGATTGAGACAATCCATCTTCTCCGTTTGATTGCCAATTTTGAAACACCTGTGCTTTACCTATAACCACAAATTTTTTATAAAAACATGCATATTTTAAAAGAAATTTGTCCTTAGCAATTGATTTTTGACAACGATCCTTCTGTCTTATGAAACGTCTGCTTAACACCTTTACGATCCCTGTAGCTCGATTGAAGGTAGAAAGTGAATGCTTCAACTGGGATCTTAATGAATCCTTGACATGAGTTAGCACTACAGCAGGAGGAGTCAGATTTTTATCCCGATCGATCAGAGAAGGCCAGAACTTCAGAGAAGAACTCACCTGTCTAAAGATGTTAATGTACCTTGTGAAGATGGAAATTAAGAATCCTTAAAAAGAAGAAAACCCTGGAAATGTCATCTCAAATGGATCTGGGCATATAAAACCAAAGAAAATATTATCAAACTGGTGCTTTTTGTGATCGAACATGTAATGCCATCATAGATGATTATGGTCACGTATTGCAGATGGATCTGGATCTGGTTGCGCGTCGCAGATGAATGAAAAAGTGAACCAATATTATTTCTCAGTCTCACCGTTCCACATCGCTTTTACACACCAAATGAACAAATGAAAAACAAGCACCTCATATTTGGCCATGGCAGAAAAATCTTCACTATAGAAACGAACCCGACAGAAATTAAAATGGGATTCATAAAATGTCAAAACCAGGTTATAATTTTGAATTCCACCTCTTTGGTGGGAAGATGGATATTCCCATTTTGGTGGTATATTCGGGTTTTGATGGTATAACCCAATTTTGAAAATGAGCGTTCTAAACAGTGGATTCAGGTCAAAACATGATTATCATCTTCCAATTCCTGTCATCTTCCCTTCAAACACATGGGGCCTCAGAGAATGTGTTGGTAGGCATGAGAAATATCCACCATATGTGCCAAGGATTTTTAATCTCCCGGTTGTAATGGCTAATGTGATGTACAATTGGCACAATAAGCCACATGAATGGCCTTAATGACAGACCTAGAAGAAAACACACAAGCATTCAAGGAACTATATATTAATAAAACTAGCAATTGCACCTTGGTGTGCAATGGGTACGCCGTATTAATGTTGGCGGAACTAAAAATGCATTCATTTATTTGGTGGCAATATTGTGTCTAAAATTAATCAATTTGAATAGAAACATTGTATAATTGTCTTGTTATTTATTTATTTTTAAACTAAATGTAACTTTATTTTTAATTATAATTACTATTTTGTAAACAATAAATGTAGTGTTGTTCATTCTTCTTTTGCAATAGGATAATTAGACTCCATTACCAACAAGCTCATGCTATGTTTTTAATAAGATGGGATGGAAAGAGAGTTGGACCGAGAGACAAAGATAGAGAGAGATAAGAAGATATAAAGAAGATAAAGTTGGAGGGGAATATGGAGAAGAGACACCTGGATAAATATGTTGGTGTAATGTTAGTTATTATGTACCAATTTCTACTATTTTATTTAAATGTATCACACATTCACTAAATAATACATCATTTTTTACCATTTTCTCTCATTTGGTATCAAAGCGGCCATGTCCCAAGGCCTAGCATGATGGAGAATCATTCATTATTTTGAAATCCTCTGATATCTAGTTTTTTTCGTTTCCTTAGATAGACTCATGGTACATAGACTATAGGACATGATTTTTTTATAGATTATGGTGTAGTAAGTTCGTGTGACATTCAACTACATGCCTTGTAGTGTAGTTATGAGAGAGAATCTAAGAAAAAAATATCCAACTAGGGCACAAGAGGACGAGAAGTGTTAAAAATGGCCCTGATGTATTGCATTTCATGTTCTGGATATAGATTGAACATCCTCTTCCTAACCACCATTTTCTATTATTTCTTTTATACTTTGATCTATATAGGTAAGTATTGTCGATAAAGCATTGAAATTTCATTTGCCACTGTAAAAGAAAATTCTTGGATGTTTGTAGGTAATGGCTAAAGTAAAAGGTCGAAAGAGATAATTGGGTTTGATGATTATTTGCCAATGATAGTAGATAAGTTAAAGGAAGAAGAGTTCATTATAGAGACTCAACAATTGCCAGAAAAGGCCCTCATTCATCAATTTTGTAGTAATTTATTCTTTGGTCTATCTCACTCTTTCTTGTGTCCTGATTTGGGTTTTATTATGCACTCATCTTCCAAACTCACAATGAACTTCAGTGCATGGCTATTCAAAACCCCAATTATAGAAATCTAATAATTTCCTTGCAAGAAGTCCTCAACTGCAAATTCAAATTTGAAATAGGGAGTCATTTTCTCTATCTCCAATGTCTGAACCTTACACCACTGAAGTATGTTCCCTCCATCCACGATTGCATGTATGATTCCATTCCATATCTCTAAAGCGGAAAATTTGGTGGCTCGTACCTTGTTGCAATAATATTCTGCTGAGGAAAAATCGTCATTATAATAATTTAATAAATTTCTTGCTAATATTCCTATTTAAAAATTCCTTTAACTTATTGATTAAAATTTTTAAAACAACTTTAGTAATATTTATATTAAAAATATTGAATAATTTTTTTAATAATTAGCTTCAATAATATTTTCGCTTTATCAATCTAAATTACTTCATTTTTTTTAATTACCTCTTTGAATGATAGTGACTTGTAGAGTTATTGCCATTAATTCTTTTCTAAATTCTCATATGAATAGGTAGAGTGTAATTTGTTAAAACTAAATATAAAGATGATCATTTTGGTGGGAGAATCAAATTCATGGCAACGTGTTTCAAGCTAAATGGAGTATAGAGAAATTTCAGACTTGAGGCAATAGAATATCCTTTAACCACTCTCTAATCACTTTGTTGAATCTTACATGATTTTCATAGTTCTAGATCTAGCACTATCTTTTATGGAACAAGGACTACAAGTACACTACATATGGTGTTATTGGGCGATGACTAAGCTCCTTGCAAAATGCAGCGAAGACCCAATATATATATCAAACTTTTTTTTTTCAAATTTGTGAAAACAAATTGTTTTTTTTTGTAATTTTTTATGGTTTTCGACCACAAAATATACAGATCATAAAGAATAGATGGTAAAAATTTCATGAAAATGTGTTGTATTTTCCATTTTGTAAAATTTGATCGACAATAATTTTTTTAAGCAGCTTAACCAGAGATATTTCAACATTATTGGAGACCCAAGGACATGCATTTTTTTTTACTACCAGCTTTGAAACTTAATCTTCTGCTAACCGTTGGCTTTGTGAGGTTCGTACAGTTATGGAAGGTCACTTAAGTATTTTTCCCTTTTGTTTGTCGCTCCCTCTCATCCTCTCTATATCTCCTTATCTCTCTATCAATATATCTAACCATCTATATCTCTATATATATTTTCCTCTATATCTCTTCCTCTCTATGTCTCCCTCTCTATCTCCCTAGATCTCTTTCTTTATTTACCTATTGATCTATCTCTATCTCTCTATCTATTTCCCTCCCATCCTCTCACTCTATATTCATCTCTATCTCTATCTTCCTCTTCCTCCTCCATATCTAGAAACATCTCCCTCTCTCTATCCATCCATTTCTCTCCATCACCCCCTTTCTATACCTTTAAATCTCTACATATTCATATCTTGAAACATCTCACTCTCTCTATATATCCCTCCATTTATCCCAATTGAAAACATAACATGAGTATTTTGGTAGTGGACCCTAATTATTTTCTTGATTGAAAAGTTTTTAAAGTCTTTATTGTATCCTTATAAGTGAGTGCATAGTTGATTTGAGGTTTTATTTTAGATCTCTATATCTTATTATTTCTCAATCTCTCTCTACCCCGAAATGCCTCCTCTCTCTCTCTCTCTCTCTCTCTCTCTCTCTCTCTCTCTCTCTCTCTCTCTCTCTCTCTCTCTCTCTTATTCACTTCATGTCTTGTATTGTATATCTATATCTCTAGATGTATATTTTTCTCTATCCCCCCTCTCTTTCTCTCCTTTTCTTTTGTCTTTACTTAAATCAAACTTCCACCCTTCTATATCTCCATCCTATACCTATCTCTCTTCCTCATTGTCCACCCCCCTCTCTATCTTTGTCCACCTCCCCCTCTCTCACTCACTCCCTATCTCCCTATATATTTCTCCATCTTTGTATCTCTATATATTTTTCTCTCACCCCCTCTCCCTCTATCACTTACTCCCTAGATCCCCCTAGCTATTTCTCTATCTCCGCCTCTTTATATATTTTTTTTTCCCCCTCTGTCACTCACTCTCTATCCTCCCATCTATTTCTCTATCTCCACATCTCTATATATTTGTCTCTCCCCCAGCCTCTATCTTTAGAACATTTCTCCCTTTTTGTATCCATCCATCTCTCCCTCCCTATCCTCGTCTCTCTCTCTATAGACTTTTATGACTACATCTTTTTACATCTCTATCTATATCTCTCCAATTTTCTTCTTCCATCTCTCTATCTATAAATGCATACAATATTGAATTGTAATCTCTCCAATTTTCTGATAAATTAAATATATACATACTATTAAGTAGTGGCATTATTTCCCATAAAATCTTTGTAGTGACATATTGGTCTTCATTTGTGAAAAATATCTTGTGAGTGCTTTAAGTACTACAAGGTTTAAAATTCAACTAATTATCTATTCTCACAACACATAGATATAATCACAGGCACATTTTTTACTTTGTATATATGTACTCGAAATGAGAAGGTAGAGGCCAGGATGTTCATAGCACCCATGTTGCCAGCCCCGCCATGAAATAAACAAAAGATAGAAAAACTAAAAATATTGGATGGCCATGATATTTTCAATGGTCATCCATGCATCTAGATAAAGCATTTTGTTGATTTAATTTAGTAAATTTTGTTGAAATTTTCAATGATGGGATGAGACAGCTACCAAGGTACATCAAAACAATCCTTTTGTAGCAGTGTTGATGACCTTACACTCCTCGCACAGCATTTAAAGAGGTTAATCATATTTTCAGATATGCAACAGGTGAGAAGGCAAAATTTGTTGCTGAATTCATAAATTTTGTAGTTGTAGAAGGTGGTCTCAAGCAATTATAGGTGGTGGTCTCAAATAATGTATTTTTAAAGAAGCTAAAACCTTGAACATCTAATTCCATGGTTTATTCAAATTATTTCAAAAAAGTAGATATTTTCATAAAGGAGAGTTGCAACCTGAAACTCAAGTACATGTAATTAAGTTGCCTAGATCAATAATTTTTCCTGATTGCTGACTTTCGATGCTGAGATAAGTTGTTTGTTAGCTTGTGGTGACTAATCAGGAAAGTACTATCTAGGAAAGTACTGTACACTTTTCCTCCCGACCTCGCCGACATACTTTTGATAATTTTTGGGCCGACATGTTGTAACTCATTCTAACCCTAAAGCAGCAAAAATATTGTATAATATGGCTTAGGGTTAGGGATTTTCATCATGTATGATTTTAGTACTTGTGGTAGAATTGAGTTGTAAGGGATTATAGATTGTAATCAGGTTTTAATCACTGGATAATAAAATATTGGACTCACTATTGGTGGACATAGCCCAGGGATTGGGTGAACCACATTAAATATTTGTGTCTTGTGTTCTCTTCTGTGTGGTTTATTGTTTTCTGATATTGGTTATATTTGCATGTAATTGTTATTTCTGCCTTGTTAATCCTAACATTGTTTTCTTTTATTTTTCCTTTCATTTATTTTTTGTTCTCGTGGCTTGGGTTTGATACTTTTCAATTCCAAACATTTTGAATGAGAGAAATCAATAAGGTGAGAAATATTTTTATGAAGTTTTGAGAAATAAAATCCTGTAAAGAAAATATATGACCCAGATAAAAATGACAAACACATACAAAGCCTGGCATCTACCATATCATTGATGTGACATGTATGCGGATAAACTATGAGGAAGATAGTTCAAACAAATTAAAACAGTAGGTGAGAATGATCAGATTGTCTATGGGATGGATAGCCAACAAGCTCCTAATGGTAGTCATTGGGCTCTCCACCACTTCCAACCGTGGATGATGCAAAATAGGGTTGGGCTTTCCAAAATGGAAATGCCTATGACATAATTATCAAGGAAAAAATCTAGCAAGAGATCATCCTCCATATCATGTAAGTTGAAAAGTGTTTCTTCAGTTGATAACAAACATCCCTTGTTTTCGAATGCATCTGCAAAACTGTTTGCCTCACTATTAAATCAATGAATAATTTGGTAATGTGAGGATTCCATGAGCTTCCATGTCTTGTGCATTATATTCTTTAATTTTCACTTTGGTGCCTCCATCTTTTTCTAGAAGTGTGATGATGACTAGGCAGTCTCCTTCTATGATAAAATTATCTACCCTTGTGCAAATTGCAAGTTTTAATATAGTGACCAAAGATCTCTTTCTTCTACCATATTGTTCAAGTTTATCAATATTTTAGAAGAAAAAGCATAGTAACCTATCTATTGAACCTCATACAAGATACACAACCTCTGTCTAAGATATCTGAATTCCTTTTTGAAGCTCCATTAAAATTCAATTTGATCAAGCTTTGGTCTAGTGGTTCCCATCTGACTTTTTTTCCATTTATTTTAGGAATTTGATTAAGCAACTGACTTCCTTTGAAGGGAAGAGTGATTTCCTTCCACTCTGTAAGGGTCTCCAAATCCCACAAAGGGAAACAATAATTAATTTTCTTGTGTCATGTTATATAGGCTCTCACTAATTCTAAGATGGATTTATTTGTGAATTTAATTACATGCTCTAGTAGATTTTGTTCATTTTCTAAAAATTCTCTTGTTTCTTTCCCACCACAAGTTCCAAATCAAAGAGATGGGGAAATTAACCAAATAAATAAAAAATATGTATTTTGTATGCAACCACTCCCATGAGGAAAACACTTCCCCTAAGGTATCCTATAAGGTTGCTTGCCAATGTAATTTATTTTTGAGTCATGACCAACAAGACTAAGAAAAATGGAAGTTTACAAGCAAGTGATCACTAGTTTCCAAGCGAAAACCACAAAGGAAACAATTAAATGGTATTGCAATAAATGATTTGGTAAGCCTATCATGAGGAATAGCTGTATGCCTAAGTATCAATTGTGCAAAAGCCCCTACTTTGGGGGGGGGACTGAATAACAAAATGAATAACCCCTTGATTTCAAATGGGAATCCTTCTTTTATAATACTTCATATCACTATTTAACTAAGTATTTTCCTGATGTAAAAGGTGACCAAATTAAACATTCTTCTAAATCCTTGAAATGAAGTATTCTTCCTTTGACCTTTTGTGCTAGAGAATATTTTTTTCTCACAAGGATCTAGATATGTGTTAGCTCTCTCTATGTGGCTTGACTTGAACCATTATTCTCTCAAATATCTATGCAATCTCTAACTTTCTCCCCCTACTCTTATTTAAGGATCAACTTGGCCTCTCAAAATTTACCACTAGTGTCTATATACACCTAAAAATGGTCATCTAGACTAGTAGCCCCTTTTGCTAAATCATAAATTGCTTGTTCTTGATCAAATCCTAGTTCTATCATTTATTCGATTATTTTCTATGGGCTAACCATTTTATCCTAAGTTTTTATTTATTTAAAAGGAATATTTCCTTCCCTTTTATTAAATAAAAAGCCCCCACTTTTCCTCTTATCCTAAGTTGCACAAATAAAGCATTATTCTTACTTTATAAAAAGAGAAAAAACACTTTTTGTCTCATATGGACACAAAAGTCAACTCTTATTTTCTCATTGGAGGATATTTGTGCACATGGATTGGTCCCTCTTCAAGCTCCGCTGTTGATTAAATCTTTTGCCTCTTAATCTCCATGGTCCATTCCTTCTCATTTCCTATAAAAAGGAGAGCTCTCTTCTTCATTCTAGATCCCCAACTTTTTATGCTAATGTTATGCTGTAGGTTTTCTAGGTCACTTTGGAGCTTTTGGAGATTTCGAGCATTCTTGGCTTTTTGCATCTACATGTTATCATAGTTTCATTTCTTGCATTATCATGGCATTCTTAGCTTAGATTTCCTTTATGCTTTAGATTAATTCATCTAGCTTAACTAGGAGGCTTTGTAATACTTGCATCTTTCATTTTCATAGCTTAGCTTGCATTTCCATTTCTAGCATAGCATTGCATTGCATTTTCATTCTTGATTCTTAAGGATATTGGCATTCTTGCCCTTGTCTTCATTGAATTTCCCATTGCATGGTTTACTAGCAAGGTTATAGGCTAAATAGCTCTAGCTAAGAGCATTCTTAAAACCCTTGCACTCCATGCCTAGGGAGCTATGGATCAATTTTTGAGACCTCATTCTTGAGTGTTATTGAATGTAATGATTCATAGAAGTGTGACACAATTATAGCACATAGTGTCTACTCAAGGATTTCTATTCCTAGAATGCTCCAAGAACATTAACTTTTAATCATCATGGATGATCCATGATAAATGTTGTAGAAATATTTTATTACATTTTATCACATGAAATTCCGCATTTGAGATCCCATGGGAAGGTTTGAAACTATGAATATTATTTCACAAATTATAGAGTCAAGATAATTTGAAGAAATGATAAAGGCCCACTTGTACATATGATTTTCAAATGCTTTCCAGACTAGCTTCACTCCTAGGACTAGGCTCCTCTTCTAGAGACCCTTTATTCCAAAACCCCGTGAAAGCTTTGGTGTGCAAATTGTGTCCCAAGATATAAGTGGTATTTTTTTCTTATTATCCTTATTACAAAGGTTTCCATAGAAGGCTTCTCAAATTGGATTCTAGATCTTCCATCACACCTTTGGGAACTTTCAAAAGTGACATAATATAATTTGGAATTAATGTCAAAAATATTTTAACCATTAGAACACCATTAACTAAATAAAGCCAAGAATATTTCCAAGAACTAATCCTATTGTCAATTGATTTAGAAATTCCTGACCAAAAAGAACCTTTTTTATAACCTATCAAAAATGAGATTCTTAAATATTTACAAGGCAATCATATGGGAGCTTTGGACACAACATGGAAATCTACAAAATAATAAAGGAAGAGATATTCTTACACATGTTATTATTGTAACTTCCCTAGTAGAAATGTAAGGAAACTATGTATCAATGTTTTAGAATGTATTTATACCAATTTGGGTCCAATACCAAAGAAATAAAATTATTTTAAAAAAGCGATGTTTCAATAACTCCTACTCTTTTTAATTAAATATTTTTTAAAATATCAAAATATCCTTTTGTAGAGCTCACAGTCAAGATTATCATCATATAAGTTCTATACTATTTTGATTAGATCTAATATATTATAATTTCAAAATACTACAAGTAGGTATTTTAACATTCGAGAAGACGCTGCTTCAAAAAAGAAAAAAAGAAAGTA
The DNA here is from genome assembly GCA_027943335.1 of Chamaecyparis obtusa. Taxonomy (NCBI): domain Eukaryota; kingdom Viridiplantae; phylum Streptophyta; class Pinopsida; order Cupressales; family Cupressaceae; genus Chamaecyparis; species Chamaecyparis obtusa. Next base: position 20,435 of record BSBK01000787.1, read on the forward strand.
AATCATATTAAAAAAAATTTAAAATTTATATTTAACACTAGAGGAGAGAGTCCTCTTCAAGAATGCGTAATTTTTTTCTAAATGTGTAGATTTGGTAAGGGAAATTTGGTGGGAGATGAAAACTATTGATTTCAGATAAGTTTGACTTTGAGTAGTTATAATAGAGAAAATATACATCAGAAACCAATATTTCTTCTTTTCTACACTAGCTATACATATCATCTATAACGTATTTTGAAATCAGAGGAAAAAAAATTATTATCTGTATATACTTCTTTGGTGGGAACTAGACCCCATTTTTTCAGCATTTTCAACAATTAAAAATGAATTTCAAAAATTAAAAAATTACTTCAATTCTTGTTCAAAAAAAACTTTAAAAAATTATAGGTATAAAGTTCATCCACTTTTACACATTTCATCAATTTACATCGTCTTCAAATTCTAAACATAAATGTCACTTTTATGTCATTAAAGTTGAACAGATTGCGTGTTATTTACCTTTTCCTTTATAAAAGTGTGACATAGGTTTGTACTTTTACTACGCTAGGACATTTATTTTCTTAAAAAATTTAACTCCAAAGCTCACCATAATATTTGATGTATGATTAGATAATATTCACCTAAATTTCATAAGTTACTATAGATATCTAAATTAATTCATCAATAGTATATCATCATTATTAGCTACTTCAAGGTTATATCACTAATATTTAGTTGCCGCTGTGAATTTAAAATATAATTAAATTCCCCTCATTATATTCCAAGAATCGAAAGGTTCCCACAATTTGTAATGCTTATGGCTCCTAAATTTGTTTATAGATCATTGATTTCAATAGAGTTAACAATCCTAAAGGTTTTGGGTCATATGAGCATTACAAATTGTGGGTACATTTTACCTCATGAAATATAATGAAGTCCAAATTAGGTTATATTTTAAAACAATGGTAGAAACTAAATATTAGAGAGTCTAGCCACCCATCAATCATTTCCACCCTCAAGTGCTAACATTTTTATAAGAATTTGATTTTTAAAAATAGAAGGATTTATCATGGTAATTGATGTGATTTTCTAAATTATTGTCAATATTGTCCATGATATCTTACAAAATCTTGATGATGTAAAAATTCACTAATAAAGTTTAAAAAAAAATTAAAGGAAAGATTAATTCTTATAAATTAATATTTAAATGCAAAAAAATAAAATATTATCTAGGATACTATACCTTCTTTATGGAGGGAGTGGTGAGGGTCTTCAAGTTTTCCCTAATCAAAATAATCAACAAAAACTAATTAAATAATTATTCTAAAATAAAATAAACTTATTTTATTCAAGACTTATAATAATTTTATGTAAATTAATCTAGTTAGAATTTTTAATTTTAAAAATATTACAATTAATTTATTTGATCATTATTTAATTTAAGTTAAAACAAAATTATTTATATTTATATTTTTTATGTGTATTGATTTGGTTTTTAAAAATATAGTCTTATATTACAGTCATGGACAACATATGCACCTTCTACATGGACAACATATTACAAATATATTTTCTATTCATTTCTACCTGCCCAAGCTCCGTTTTCAAACTGCAGGCTCCCATGCCCACTTCCCCTAGGGGAGAATCTTCCCCCCTAGCAAGCCCCCTTACTGGACCCCATGTTGGTCCCAGGATTACCTCTATCATGGACCCAATGAAAGAGTCAACAGAGGGACTCCATAGGGCATCCTCTTTTTTCGTTGCCCCTTTATCCCCGCCAAAATCCAGCTAGAAAGGTGCACTCGTTGGAGAAGCCCAGAAATCTCTGGAGGCTCTCCTGGTGGATTTAATTCAGATTGAGGAAGGTGTCAAACTCTCGCTTCCTGATTCTGTGGTGAATAGGACTATGGTGGATTTTTATTTGGCACTGGTGGGTCGATTCTTCAACTTTCGACCTACCCTTGAAATGGTCAAAAAATGGGTGGCTACCCAAGGGAAGATTAAGGGATCTATCCTTGTCTCTGCTATACCAGGCAAGTTTTTCATGTTCAAGTTCACTACTTTGGAGAACTTGGCCATTGTCCTGTCGGGGTCGTGGATCTATGGAAAGCACTTCCTAGCCCTAGCAAAATGGAACCCTGGGTTCAATCCGGTGACTGAGCTGACCAAAATGGCCCTAGTTTAGGTAAGGCTCCCTGGTCTTCCACTTGAATACTGGGATGAACAAGTGTTCAGATGGATAGGTGAGTCTTTTGGCACTTTTATCATGGTAGATTAGGAAACCTACTCTAAATCTAGGCTGGTGTTTGCTAGATTCTGCGAGAATGTCACCTTGAACAAAACCCTCCCCAACTTTGTTATTTTGAAATCAAAACTGGGTAGGTGGACTCAAGCTCTGGTGTATGAGAATGCCACTCTCTACTACCAGAAATGTGATGCCAGGGGCCATTCTAGTGATACTTGCAAGGCCTCCCTGCTAGGAACCAAAAATGGAAATAAGGATAAGGGCACCTTTGAGGAACCACCATTGATAGCAGGAGAAGAGAAGGAGAAGGCCTCCTTGCTAGGAACCAAAAATGGAAATAAGGATAAGGTCACCTCTGAGTAACCATCATTAAAAGCAAGAGAAGAGAAGGAGAAGAGAAATCCACCCCCAGTGGCTGAAGCACTGGAAATCCCAGAGTGGGAAAACCCAGAGATGGAAGAAGGTGAGATTGTCTCCCTTCTAGAGAACGAAGTGATACAACCTGAACTTGAAGCTTCAAAACCCCTTCCAATGGGGGAGCCATTAGAGGATCCCCCAGTGGATACCTCACAGATGAGTGAGAGTAGCCATACTATGTTGGACTAGCCTTCCATTGTGGTTTCCCTTGAGCTAAAATCCCCTAAGTCTAATACAAAACCTCCTCCATAGTTGGTGAAAAAGAACTACCCTCCCTCTCCCAGCTCCCTAGATGCTGATTTTTGTGAAGAGGAAGATGACGGTGAATGGAAAAAATAAAAAAATAAAACCAAGCCCAAGAAGGCTGATGTGGGGATGGAGACACCCAGAGGAAGGCCATCAAATTGCGCCAGGAGATATAGAGGGACTACAAGGGATGTTGCAGCAGGTAGGCATCAAACCCTAGAAACAAGGTTTAGAAATAAGAAATGATTTGTCTTTCTTGGAATGTTAGGGGTCTAAACAGCCCCCTCAAGCAAAGTGTTGTTAAACATTACATCTTTGATCATAAACTGGATATTCTTCTCATTCAAGAATTCAAGATGTCTTTCAAAAAATTTGCCACCCTGGCTACCAATATATGGTCGGGTGCTAAGTTTCTCTACTCAGAAGCTTCTGGTGCTTCTGGGGACATTGCTACTCTCTGGAACCCCAATACTATTACTGGTGAACCTCTTTCCTTCTCCCCAAACTTCCTTGTTGTTACTTTTAGGAAAAAATAGCTAGTGTGGCACCTGTTCAATATCTATGCCCCTAATACCCGGTCTAGCAGGGCTTTCCTTTGGAAAGATATGTCTCTTTGGATAGACCAGGACACTTCTGCTAACTACTTGGTGGCTAGCAACTTTAACACCCCTCTTTACCCCTCAGAAAAGTATGGAGGCTTAATGGACTACTCTGACAGTATGGGAGACCTGGCAGAGTTTATCTCATACACTAGCCATTTGGACATTGATCTGAAGGGAAACACCTTCACCTGGACCAATAATAGGAAAGGTTCCCACCTCATCCAAGTTTGGCTTGACCGTGTCCTTGCCACCTCTTCATGGGATCTCTTCTTGACCTCCACTTTGTCCTCCCTCCCTAAAACTACTTCTGATCATAACCCCGTCCTCCTTTGTTGGTGTGACTCCCCAGGGATTGGCCTGACCCCCTTCAGGTTTGAAATTATGTGGTGCTCTCATCCCTCTTTTAGAGACCAAGTGAAATCTTGGTGGGCCACTAACATCAAAGGCACTGCCATGTTCAAGATAGCTCAGAAACTGGAAATCATCGAAGGAGAGGTCAAGGGCTGGAGTAAACATAACTTTGGTGATTTCTATAAAGAGAAAAAGGAGCTTACGAAGACCTTAGAATCCCTCCAAGCCCATCTGGCTACTGGAAATTCCTCACCCTAGATATAGGTGGAAGAAGAAATGGCTAGACACAAATGGAGGGAAACTCTAAAAAAATAGGAAATCTACTGGAAGCAGCGATCTAGAATATAGTGGCTTGCTAAAGGAGACAAAAACATGGCCTTCTTCCATAGAGTGGCCAGTGACCAAAAAAGAAGAACACAATCAATGAAATTAGGGATGAGGGAGGGAATGAAGTTACTGAGAAGGAAAAAATCAATCAAGTTGTGACAAACTACTTTAAGGGATTATTTTTGAATGCTAGAAAAATGTTCTCGATCAACACCCAAAATCAACTTCTAGATCACATCCAATGTGTTGTTACTCATAGTGATAATTCTTAGCTCACTGAAAAGTGTGTCCGATGAGGAGGTCAAGGCAGTGGTATTTTTTATGGGTGCCTATAAAGCTCTAGGACCTAATGGCATCCCCCCGACCTTCTTTCAAAAATATTAGAATATTGTGGGACTAGATGTTACCTGTGCTACTAGAGACTTCTTCAGAATGAGGTGTCTATTAAGGCAACATAACAAAACCTATATTGTGTTGGTCCCTAAGAATGACAACCCCACCTCTATGCTGGACTTCAGGCCCATCAGTCTTTGCAATACATTCTATAAGATCCTCACTAAGATCCTTGTCAACATAATGAAGCCCCTCTTGGATAAGCTAATCGGCACTACTCAAAAAGGTTTTGTTCCAGGAAGGAAGATCCTTGATGAATCCATTTCCACTCATGAAATCATCCACTCCATGGATGGGAACAATTTTCCAGGTGTGGCCTTCAAACTTGATATCTCTAAAGCCTATGATAAAGTTAGTTGGTCTTTCTTGCAAAAAATCCTTACTAGAATGGGGTTTAATGAGAAGATTATTCACATAATCCAAGAATGTACACAAACTGTTAGTTTCTCTATTTAGTCAATGGCATCCCTACTGGTTTCTTTCAACTTGAAAAGGGGCTCAGACAAGGTGATCCCCTTTCCCCCTACCTTTTTATCATGGTGGTTGAAGTCCTCAGCAGGAATCTGACTATGCTCTCTCCCACATGAAGAATAAAAGGTGTCAAAACTGCTTCCACTCTGTAGTAATTTGTGTTGGAGCAATTTGTGGATGATATATTCCTCTTTTGATATTCCTCGATGATTGAGGCCAAACAATGGAAGCAACTTTTGGAGAATTATGCCTTGGCATCTAGACGGTGTATTAACTATCAGAAAAGTAGAATGTTCTTATTCAATACTCCCATTGAGATGCAAACTAGAGTGCTTTAAATTTTGGGTTGTCAACTGGCTTCACTCCCCTCTACCTACTTAGGTCTTCCCCTCATGGTCAAAGAGGTTTTCCATGAATTCTGGAACTCCATCCTAGAAAGAACCCAAAGAAAACTTACTAGATGGAAAGGGAAGATTCTCAGCAATGCTGGTAAACTTTAGTTGGTGGCTTCTACTCTCTAGGGGATCCCAGTCTACTTCTTGTCCCTTTTCAAGATCAAAAGCAACATGGGGGATAGGTTAGAAAAGATACAGAGAACCTTTTTGTGGGCTGGCTCTGAAGAGAAAATAGAGGATGTCCCTGGTCAATTGGGATATAGTTTTCCTTTTGAAATGCCTATGAGGCTTGGGCCTGAGGTGAATTGGCTTGATGAATAGAGCCCTCACCACGAAAGTGGCATGGAAGCTCATAGAAAGGAAAAGGGATTGGTGCAAGATAATGGAAGCTAAGTACCTTCAAGAGAACCCCTATAGGATGATGTACCAAGATAATGACCTCCTCAATGGTTCCAAACTTTGGGTGAACATCTGCAAATGTAAACCCTTCCTTTCTAAGGGTGATTTCTGGAAACTTGGAGATGGGAGATCCATTAGATTATGGAATGACTCTTGGATTCTGAACTACCCTACCCTTAGTGGTATATTTAACCCCCTCATGAACTACCTCAAGCCTATCCTTGGTAACAAAACTTCTAACTACATTGCTCGAGGGAATTGCAAAGATATATCCAATCTGGCCAGAGAAAGACTATATTTAAAGCAATTCGCTAATCAGCTCATGGAAATGTTGGTAAATATGAGAATCCAAGGAACAAGTGGCCAAGATTCCATCATTTGGGCCCCACCCAAGTGGGCACCTTCTCGGTCAAGACTGCTTACAATCTTCTTCTGAAGGAAGAGAATAATCTAGGGGACTAGACGAAGGTTTGGATTCCTCAGCTCATGCCAAAAATCAACTTCTTCTGGTGGACTCTTATGCATGGTAAAGTCTTAACTTAGGACAACCTCATAAAAAGAGGCTTCTCCATGGCCAACAAGTGTGTCCTATGCAAAAAAGAGGAGGAAATAGTGAATCACCTATTCATACATTGTGATTACGCTACTAACATTTGGCAAGATGTTATTGGTAAATTGGGTATCTCATGGATTTTAGGTAATGATGTACACTAGTTCATTAACTAGCGATCTCCCTCCAATCACTCTTTACTCCAACTCCTATGGTGAATTTTGCCTCCGCACATCTGCTAGACTATTTGGAAAGAAAGAAACAACAGGATATTCAAGGAATCTAGTTCCCTACCTGAAGTTTGCCTCAATCTTGAAACCAAGCTCCTATGCGAGAATGCTATCATAGCTAAGTGGAAACTCCCCTCGGCACCCCCCTCTACCTGGGAGATCAAAATGGTTGATAATTGGAACCTGCTGACTGGCTTCACTAAGTTTGACAATTCCAAGTTGATGGCTAGGAATGCTACCCAATGGGTTGCCCCATCCAGTGGCTGGATCAAATTAAATTTTGATGGGGTGGAAAAAAATCTCACCTAGGGAGAGGGAGGTGTGCTAAGAGACCACAATGGCACCTGCCTCTTGGCATATGCTACGCCACTTAAAAATTGTACTGTCAATCAAGCTGAAGGCACGACTCTCTTATGGAGGATTAAAATTTCCATTCATATGAATATCAAGCTACTAGAAATTGAGGGGGATTCCAAAGTGGTGGTGGAGGTTATCAAAAGGAGAGCTAATGCAAGGTGGTGAGTTAACACCATAATTATGGAAATCGGGGAGCTTCTCAACAACCTCCAAAGCATGACTATTTCCCACACCTACAGGGAGGGAAATGCGGTGGCAGATTCGATGGATACTGTTGGACTTAAGCAAACCAGGCTAAGTAATTAGGAGGAGATCAGCCAGCTACCTAGGGAGACCCATCAACTAATTGGGTGGGAGAAAAGGGAAACCAATAATGTTTAAAATATGCCAAGCTGTCAACTTTAATGCTAAAGGCCCCACCTTGATTACATATCGATGTAACTTGATGATTTTTGTGATTATGAATAAGTATGCCCATAACTCCAGAAAGGATCATAATTACCTTTCGCATGAGTACATGTGGAAAGATAGTTGTCCGCATTAGTAGGGTTTTTTGGTTAACAAGGACACTAAGTGCAACTTCGATGTAACTGCTAATTATTACACTTGGAGATCTGATAGACATTGTCGTACAGAGCCTGACTCCCCAAAAACCACTCAAGGTTTGCCTTTTGTGTATATTTTCCTCCTAAAATGTTTCACTCAAAACAACCTATTTTATGCTCTAGTTTACGAAGCTCGGCCCTACAATTCTCAGGAAAATATGGCGCAGGATAAGGATATTATCAAAATGGGAGGCAAAACCTTACGCATTGAGCCTGATAAAATTGATGAGGAGTATACCTCCAATCTTTTGGTGACCCACTACTATAAAGAGAATAGTATCTGGGGTTTCATGGAGCGTATGAAAGGGGGCCACGATGAGTAATTATCCAAGCAGTTCATCTCCTCCTGGAACAACAAGAATGTTTCTGTTGGGGGTATTCACTTCCAAATTAATGAGGAGGTTATCGCTAAGGTGATGGGGCTCTCTATGGAAGGAAGAAAATATAAAAAAACCAGTAGGACATCAGACCCCACTAGCCTCAACCAATTCTTTAGGTTGGGGGAGAAACCTGTGAAGAAGTCTAGAGGTTTCAATCATGAGGAGCTCTCGGAGTTTTGGCCCAAAGTGTGCCACATTGTTATGAAGTACTTCATCTTGGAAGGTAAATTTATAGTGTTTTACTATTACCATTTTTCATTTCTCAATCATATCAGGAATAGGGATCTCATATCCATTCTATTTTACCTTCTTCACTCTATTGAAAGAAATATCTTGGATATTAGGGAAAATAAAAACCATGAAAAACCGATCCCTATTCTCCACCAGGGCCTCCTAATTTGTCTTTATAACTTCCATAAGGCCATTTTCCCTCTACCCCAACCACCCCCTTTCATCCAAGAGGTCACCCAGAAAGAATCTCCTTTGAATGCCGACAATCCCACTCAATCCCCCTCCCAGTCTATCCAGGAGATCTTGGAAATGGACCTTATCCCAAAAGAAGGTAAAAGCTGCAAGAGATGCATGAAAAAACATTTTAAAAGGGTGGAGGATCTTGAGAAATCCCATGTCTCAGAGTCCTTGGAAGCTAAGGAAATGAAGGAGACTGATAGTACCCCTGAGACCGAAAGGAAGCCCAAAAAATGGAGGAATTTTGAAAGCCAGGTCAAGTTGGAGGTGGATTTAGGGGCCTCTGTCCATCATTCTAACTAAATTTCTAAGGAGAAATGCAAAACTATAATTAGGGAAACGGCTTCGAAGGATAAGTCCCTTTCAAAAAATGACATCTTTGCCACTGAGTCAATTGAGGCCTCTTCTGATGATCACCCGAGCTCACACAGGATTGACGCCACTCCCCCCCTAAACCCCTAGCCAACTATGGATATTCCTCATAGAAATACCCCGCCCCCAGACTCCCCTGATGACTAGCAGACTAAGTCTCATCCTCCTAAGCACAACTCTGTGGCTTTTGATGGTAATCACGGGTTTAAGGGCTCCCTTAAGCTAAAGTTCTTGGAACTAGACAATAAGATATTAGGCCTCAAACAGGACATGCAGGACATCAAAACACGCGTTATGGATACTAACAAGTTCACTCTTAAGGTCATGCATGCATTGGCGGTGACCCTATGAACTATTCAGAAGAAGTTGGCTGGAGGTAAACTGGAGGCTGACAAAGACAATAAAGACCTCTTCCTATTCCTGTAGGAAGAGTGGGCCTCGACCCTGATGTCCAAACATCTGGGTAGGAGACCCTAGCTTCCGCTGCTTCCATGAGGTTTTTATTTTTGATCGGGCATGTTGGCCATGGTTTTTCTATGTTGCTTTCCTGTCTTAAGGTTAATTTGTCTAGTTCTTGGTTTAGCCATGTGTGGCACGATACTATTAATATGGTTATTATTATCTGCTTAAGATACTTTGGTTCATTATTTTTGAAAAGAACTGTTATATTTGTTTTTGATAGAGGAAGACTAGACATTGGTTTTTCTACTAACTTACTGTTGTTAAACTGCTTATGACTAGTGCTATTAATATGTTGTTAATGTGCTTCTAGTCCTTCTGTACCCCGGGCCAGCACCCTCTTGCTATTTTTTTCTATCAAAAACATATGCACACAATTTGTAATTGAGATTAAACAAACTTGAAGATATTTTTACATAGTCCTCAAACTATTGGATACTATAAATCATATTATATAGAAATAGATGACATTAGTGATTATCAGAACCTTATTTTAAACTATAGAAGATGAGGTCTAATCACTATCCCCAAGGGAAAAAAATCTACTTAGAATCTTGTCAAATTCATGATCAACTCAAAGGTATATTTGGACTAACAATCCTTAGCTTAAATAACTCTTCTACTCATATTCTAGCTCTGCTCAAGCTAAGAAGTGTGCTCCATAATATATTTATAGGATAAATAAAAATAAATGGTCTACATGATTTAGCCCCACCTTATGCATGAGGACATTCTAAATCAACTACATATCCTTCATACTTCTCTTACCTTTTAAACTATATGTGTATCAATAGTGTAAATTAATTGATAGGCAATGATACAACTTAAACATAAAACTTTGTTGATATGCTCATATATAAAAGCTTTATGATATCTTACTTCATATGTGAACTATATGTAAAAGCATATGCTATACTCTAAAAGTAACAACAAATGTGCACTCTCAAAGAATGAAGTAGATATATGTAGCACTAATTTTTTAGAGTTGTACAAAATATACAAATATAATATAGACAAGTAAAAATTCCTATTATGGATCTTTTCAATCTTGTTTTTTTAGATTGTGAAAATTGAGTAGTCCCCTATAAACTATAGAGCATTGGGTAAAAAATTTAATCTAATTCATGATATTGGCGTGACACATTCTCTGGTACTACATGATATGGAGAGAGACTATACCTCATGACCTCTTGCCTACCATAGGAAGCTCTCACCAATCAATCAAGGCCCCTAATCTAATTTTCTCGATCTTGTTTCTCTTGTACTAAAATGTAAATTTAAATATTGAAAAAACTTCTTATTACCAACAATCTGGTTAATCTAAAAATGAACATATAAATCTATATGATATTAAAAAAATAATTTTATGATTACTATAATAATATACTATTTATGACCATCAATAAGGTAGAAAATATAGTCTAAGGGTTTTTTAAATCCCCTTGAGTTATTAGACACACCAAGATAACTATTCTCAAGAGCACCTTCTATAAATTTTTAAAATAAATAATCATACATTAAGTACTTAAAACTAAACTAAAATTTTGATACCATGAAAGAAAATAAGAATAGAAGATAATATACCAATTCAACTAATATATTTCTATGTGGTTCAAAGGTCAATGAGAAATAATGTGATTGGAATAATTGTTATTAGCATTAATGAGGTTCAAGAAGGAAATTAGTGGCAGAGTATAGAGTATCATTGGTCCCTCAACATAAACAACATTGAAGGAGTGTTGATTGGTGATAAAGAAGAGGAAACGAAGGGGTCACATGTCAATAAAGAAAATGGACCTTCATAATAAGTGGTCTGGATTTAAACTTCGATTAGGGCTTGGTGAGTCAGCTAGGGGTGGATGTTAGTAAAGAAAGAGGTAAAAGTCCAAAAAAGGATGTGAGTAGTGGTAAGAACTCACAAGGTAATCTAAAGCCTGGCCTAACCATAGCATAACAGTTCAAGTATCACCGATAAAATCTAGGGGATCTCTTAAAACTCAAGAATGTGATAAATATTTTCTAAAGAAGATTGGTAAGCTCAATGGAATAAATGAAGAGGACCTTGACCATATGGTAGAAGAGTTACTCCTACAAGTTGAAGAAGAAAACATAAATGAACTAGCAACAAAGGAATTGAAGGACATCATAGAGAGTGAGATTAAGGAAGACAATTATGGGGGAAAACCTAGAATACTTGAGGAAAGTAATATGGAGGATAAAAAGGAATTGATATTTCAAATAGAGGCCAAAATTATTGGAACACCTAGTGAGTCTAAGGTGAAGAAGGACATAGGGAGACCCCCTAAGAGAAAAAATATGAAAGAAGAGATTGAAGCGGGTATCCAAATAGTTGTGAATTTTGACATTGGACCAAGGAAATCTAAGGAAGCTACATCAGCTCTAATCCTTAAGCAAATGGAAATTCAAAGAAGACCCAGTTTCTCTCTGAGCTCACAATGAAGATAATAACATGGAATGTTAGGGGCATTAACACCCCTAACAAAGCTCATCTCATGAAAAATTTAGATTAACAATTGTGAGGCAGATATAATTACATTACAAGAGAGAAAACTATTGACAAATCAGTCAGTGAGAATTTTCAAAGTATGGGATCAATGGTTATTCATTCAACCCCACTAATTGGGGCTTAAAGTGGTTTGGAGATGTTGTGGAAGAAATCAAAAGTACAATTCAAACAAATAATTTTGAATTCAAATTAGATTGTTGTAGAGGTTAGCAAATTTGAATTTTCTTTTATTCTGGTTAATGTGTATGCGCCAACAGTAACAGGCGGTAAAAAAAATTATGGGAAACACTATCACAAATGGTTCAAAAGTGTTACAATTAAAGGTCATTATGGGAGGATAATTTAATGCTATCTTGGGTTTAGATGACAAAATTGGAGGAATATTCCCATCTCAAAAAGTGATACAAGATTTCCAATATTTTGTTCAAGTTAATGGTTTGGTTGACTGTATCCCCATAAATGGTAAGGTCACATGGAACAATAGAAGAAATGATTTCTTACACATTGGGGTTATACTAGATAGATTCTTTTTAAATCCCAATTGGGTTTTAGAAAAGGGCATGGTTAATGCTATGATCCACCCTTGGACCGGATCTGATCACTATGCACTAGATCTTGATATACCAACATAAATATTAGGGTTAAGATGGAAGTCATATTTTAAAATGGAGAGGATGTGGATCAGGGATCAAAAGTTTATGTAGCTACTAAAATAATGGTGGATAAAAGATCCATTTGTAGTAGGATCGATAATGTTTTAATTGGATAAGAAACTAACCTTCATGAAGATGAATATTAAGGTACAGTAGAATGTAACGGTATTTTAAAATATTTTTTAGAAGAAGGTGAATATTCAAAAACAACTTAAAGACATAAACAAGAATATCATTAGTAATGGCCTCACCCCTGAAGTGTATTAAAATCAGGAAAAAAATGTTTTGGATTTGGATGAGGTTTTAACCAAAGAGGAAATATATTGGTGACAGAGGCTAAGAGAACTATGATTTCAAAAGAGGGGGGAAAAATAGAAAATTATTTCATGCCTCAAAAAAAATCAAGAGACATAGAAGTGCAATTTTCCAGATTAAAAATTCAGAGGGGATAGTATTAAAAGAAGAAAAAGACTTTCAGAAGGAAGCAGTGTCATTCTTATCAAATCGACTGGAAAATAAAAATGAGGAAGTTGAAGTGGACTGTTGAAAGCTCTTGCCAATTATTCATGCCTTGGTATCAAGCAATAATAACAAGTTTCTCATGAGCCCTTTTTCCATAGAAGAGATCAATAAGGCAGTGTTCCCAATGCCTCCAGATAAGGCTCTAGGTCCTGATGGTTTTACTCCATTATTCTTCCAAAAGTGTTGAGATTTCATTGGCAAGGACATTCTCCAATCCATGGAATATTCGAGAAGAAATGCCTCCATGTTGAAGTAGTTTAATATCATTTGTATTAAACTTACCCCAAAGTTCTCACAACAAGGTAGTTTTACAAAATATAGACTGATATAATTTTGTAATACCGTATACAATATTTGTACCAATTCCATTTCCTTGAGGTTAGAAAATATTATTCCATTGATCATCTCTCCTCAGCAAGGGGGCTTTGTCCCTAGTAGAGATATTGTCGAAGGGGCATTGGTGGCCCATGAATTCATGCATTCAATCAACACAAAGCATACACAAGATATGGTTTTAAAATTAGACATGATGAAGGCATATGATAGGGTTAAATGGAGTTTCCTTCACAAAGTCTTATTAAAAATGGGGTTCAACAACAAGTGGTGTAAATGGATTCTTTCATGCATTATAGGTGCAAAATTATCAGTTTTAGTAAATGGAAGCTTGTGTCGATTCTTCTCCTCTACACAAGGGGTGAGACAAGGTGATTCATTATCTCCAATCCTATTCATTATATTGGCGAAAGGGTTGATTAGGATAATCATTCAAAAGAAGTCATTGGGTTTGTGGAAAGGCATTAGAATATCCAACTCTAATATCTACATGACCCACAATTTATTTGTGGATGACAATTTGTTATTTTGAAAAGAAAACATGGAGGAAGCAAGAGTAATTAAAGGAACAATTGAATTATTATTGTGTTGCCTCAAGCCATAAGATAAATGTAGTGAAATCAAAGGTTTTTTCTTCAAATCTTCAAAGATGATTATATCTACAATTCAAAAACAATTTGGTTTCTCTACAACATCAATATCATGCAAGTATCTAGGTATACCTTTCTTCAATGGGACTAATAAAGTATCATACTAGAATAACATTATCTCCTTAATGAAGGATAGAATCCCTTCATGGAAGGCTCGATGGTTGTCACTAGAGGGTAGAAGCCTCTTAATCAAGTGAATCCTTAGCACTATACCAAACTACGTGATGTCACTACTGTGAGCCCCAAAGATAGTCATTAATACGCTCAAGAAATATATGAGATATTTTTAATGGAAAGTAAATATGGATCAAAAGAAAAATATTTCTCTAATATCATGGGATAACATATGTACATCTAAGTTTTATGGAGGGGAAGTAATTCATAGCTTAGAAGAAAGGAACCAAATTCTATGAGTCAAAAATTCGTCATAGAAGATCTTTGAGAAACCAAAATCAATTTGGGCACAGATTATAAAAGAAAAATATTTAGATGATAGCACTCAGGAAATAATCTTCACAATTTATAACATGCCAAAAGGATCACCAATGTGGAACTTTATTATCAAATGTAGGAAAGTCATTCTTCTGCATTTGTCCTAGATGGTGAAATCAAGAAATAGAGAAATGTTTTGGGAGGATTCTTGGAATGGGAACCCACCCTTAAACACTATTAGAAGTCTCACCCCAGTGAGAGTGATTTTATAACAACAATGGGGATTGAATGTCAATGATTATTTTCAAGTAGTATTGGTAAATGGGCATCGCAGTTGTAAATGGAAAGAATTATCTACATTTAATATTCTATGAGACCAAAAGGTGCAGCCATTGGAAATCTTGAGTCGAAGGTATATATTTCCTTTTGATATCTCAAATCAACTAATCTGGTCTAAGAGTGGTAATGGAATTTATAATATTAACAGGGATATCAAGTGCTAAAAGAAAACAATAAGGTTGAGATTGGAAGGGAATACTCTTTATGTAGGCATGATGAAATCCTACCCAAATCAAGTTCTTTCACATGGTTAGCTTTGGAAAATAGGATCTTAACAAGTATTAGATTAGCAATGTTGGGCATATCAAATGAGTTCAAATGTGTTTTATGTGGGAATGAAAAATAATTTATAGATTATTTATTTGTTTCTTTTCCATATACACAACAAGTGTTGTTGGGCATGGCTATTAAACAAACTTAGGTGAGTTGGTACATTACCAAGAACATTCAAAGAAATGTTGGCAGGATGGCCCATAGTGCATAAGAATTCTTTTTTTGCAAGCATATGGAATATTGCACTGGTAATTATGGTGGGGAATGTTTGGTGGGAAAGAGATAAAAGAATATCCAGAAAGGAACAACTATCATGAGATAAGGTTTGTGAGTTGATTGAGAAATATATTTCAGAGAATGTTATCTCATACACAACTAGAGCCAAATCAATATCTTTGGTTTTCTCTACAATTGACTCACATGTTTTGAATGACTAGCCTCTAATTCATATCCCCTTCAATGGTGTTATGGTGGGAAATTTAACAAAGGAATCCATTAGAGAAAATACTAAGTGGGTTCCCCTGTAAGTTGGGTTTATTAAACTAGACTTTAACAGAGCATCAAAGGGTAACCCAGAAAGATCAAGAGACAATTGCATAATTGGGAATTATCATAAGGAGATTATAGGGGCTCTCGCAAAAAACTTCCTAATGGTACAAACAACATTGTGAAGGCAAGTGCATTGTTATTAGGAATTCAATTGGCAGTGAAATGAAAGGTGAAAAAATCCACATCGAAGGTGACTCCCAAACCGTGATCTTGACCCTAATGGAAAAGAAGATATATAATTGGGAAATTAACTTATGTATTTATATAGGTATCAAAAAAACTACCAAGATTTGAGGAATATAGTGTGATCCACTATTTTAGGGCAGAAAATCAGATGGTTGACTAGCTTGCAAATCATGTATTTAATTTACAGAAAGATTCTCATGAGTTTAAATCAAAGGAGTTATTGAAAAATTTGGTTAGTAATAGCTCCTTGGTAGAGAAACTACTCCTGATAGAGGAAATAGATATAGCTAAGGGAAATAACAATTTACTAAATAAATAGATAGGTACCAGAAGAATTAGAAGGAACTTCTCATTGGGAAATTGTAATTCTTAATGAATTGCTACAGGGGATACCAAAGGAAATAGATATGTCAAATCGTGAAAGCCATAAAATTGTAGAATTGGTGAGGATTAGTAAACATGAGATAAGGAATTTGTACATGTATAGTTTGGATTTGTACATGGTAATGAGGATTTGAAGCAAAGGGAAAAGGCAGAGCAAGAAAATTGGCTCTCTGATAAGGATCTTGGTATATAGTATGCAACTTGGAAGGAATGAGTGATGACATGGAGGTTCACACTTTTTGAATGGCTTGGAATGAAGGTGATTGATGAAAGGTTGAGATAACTTCAATTTAGAATGGGGGATGTGATCTCAGCATGTGTGAAAATGAGGATCACATAGATGATGACGTATTATGCACATGCTTGAGAACTTAATATATCCAACACATGTGAAATAAATTGATGGCAACGAGTTGGGTCAAGACTATGAAAAATTTAGTAGCATGGAATGAAGTAAATCTACATATGGAAAATATGTAATGCCCCACCAGGGAACCCATGAAAGATTAACCTAAAAAGTGTTACTAAGTTTATAGAATAATTTTATTTTTTTCTTAAGAGTTTACAAACAATAATGAATAACAAAGGGGAAGCAATAATATAAAGTCAATACATACTCATAAACACAATATCAATTAAAAATTACAAATATCAATGGTTCCTTGACATAGAATTACATAGATACAATTTAATCTATTAAGTATAATAATCATATAAATCTTCCACCTAATGAAAGTAAAGTACATAATCTCATAAGGAATAAACAAATACATTTGAACCATAAGGTATGCATGATATCTCACATCCACTACACAAGGTATGTAAATATAATCTTGTCACAAACTATAAATTTACAATAAAAAGAAGAATAGGAACAAATCTCCAAGGATGAAAGAATAAGAAGAAACCGCGACAAGGATCATCTAGCTCTAGTATAGGAATGTCAGAGTCTCAAATGGTAATAGAATCACTACCTCCTGACCTTGTGGCAACCTTTGGTTCCACTCCCACCACATACTAAGGAGATAACATCGGATCCCACTCAAATAACAATACCAAAACCAATCACCAGGTAGTACTAAGAAAGGGATCATGAAAGCTTCATATCCCAAAAGTACAACTCAAAACACAAAGGTACACATACTAATCTAGAGGCAACCAACACACGTAGGAAACCTAAGATGAAATCATGGAAGTGTCATCACATATGTCAGCCCCTTGGAACGATCTCACTGGACTCTGACTCCAAAGTGTGATCATGTGTGGAACCTTAAATCCTCTCATATAGACAAGGATAACTGATCATGCCAGAACTCCCTGTCACTACTAGATGGGCAAGCATCTTCTCCCACTCTCATCCTTAGCCTATACTAGCACTCAAGGCATGGGCGAGGAATACATTATCTTATTAATTCATTTTAAAACCACATTTTATGTATTTTATTATCACGTCTTTAAGTAACTTACTAAGGATACCCAAGTAGCCACTTTTGGGATCTGATGCCTCCAAAGCAAGCCACTTCCCCTCTAACACCTAGATAACATACCCTAAGCTCATAAGTCTCAAAAAAATCTCATAGATCATTGTGAATCATAAAAGCCAAGATCTGGTTCCAAAATGTCAGAGGAAAACACATAACCAACTTCCATCACATATACAACATAGCATAATGAAGAGCTTCCATAAGGTTGGGTTATAACAAAATTGAATGCCATACAAGTATGCAAGATAAACAAACATAACACAATTTCCCTATCCCTGCCTCTAGTAACAATCCTAAAAAGAATAGCGTAAGAATATTCCCTCTTAACCCACAATCATAGAACGAAAACATTCACAAGAATTTATTAATAATAAACTAATTTGTAGAACACCATTACAAAAATTAATTTATTAAAATAATCACTAACACAACTATAATTACATCTCCAAAATAAATTCCATTAAATAATAAAATCAATTTATAATGTCATTTAAAATAAATTGATTTCAAAATTAATAATTACTTAAAACAATATAATTACAAGATTTTAAAATCTTATTTTAAACTAAATCTAATAACAACCAAATCACATACTATTATTTTATTAATAACCATTTATTATTGGGGGAGACACCTAGCCTACCCCTACCCGCAACATCCCTAAGGTCATTGGCAGCCAAGGGTTGTCTTGCAATAGCCTTGTTGCCACTAGCAACAGGGATTGTCGTGCGATAGCACTGCTACCGTGGGGGTTGGGTGGATCCCACCCACCCCCCAAACGCATATGAAAACATTTTTTTAAATTTTCTTACAACAAAAAAATTTAAATATATATATATATGTATATATAGGAAAGATATATATAGAAATACTAGGATTTTCAATTAGTCCAAAAGATAAGATTCAAACCCTAACCCTTATTATGCAAACTTGTACACCCAAAAATTTCTTAAGAAAAACCCACGAACAAAAACACAATAATATGTCTATTATCAAACCTGTACATATAGAAGACACAACGCATACAATCTTTTCCAAAAATAAAGAATAAATAGGATTCAAACCCTACCTTAATAATACTAGTCGATCTAGAACAATAGAAATTTGAGCAATTCCAAAATACTCCAAGCTTTCAACAAAGCTCTTAAACTTTTTTAATATCAATATTCCTTTTACATGATTTTCAATTTAATAATTAACAACTTAATGCACTTTCACTCAATTTTAAATTAAATTAATGTTTCTTGTTTTTTATCAATTTACTTAACTATTAAAATTACTTTTTTCTTTTATTTATTTTTGATTGATTGTGAAACTTAATTGCATATCAATTATAACTAAAAGAATATTATTTTTAATTAATAATTCAATTGACAATTAGACTTTTAATTAAGTTTGTTAATTAATAAATGTATTTAATTAATTTTCATTAATTAAATACCCTCACATTTAACTTATATATATATATATATATATATATATATATATATATATATATATATATATATATATATATATATATATATATATATATATATATATATATATATGAGAGAGAGAGAGAGAGAGAGTATTTAATTATCAAACAACATAATAAATCTCAGTAAATTACTTAACCATTTCACAAAAATCACACCAACCACATAACCAGCCAAAGAATAGAAAAACCAACTAAACCTAATAAAACAACAATCATGCTCAATGAAAAGGCTCATGATTTCATGTCACCTGGATGAATTTGGAGAGGTAATATATCATAAACTTTTCCACTATTTTAGGACAATAAAATGGCTTAGGTTGGGATTTGGATCTGAATGATATCCCCCCTCTCTTACCATTGAGACATTGCAATAGGGCACACTCATCCTGACAATTCAGGGAAGTCAATGTCTGGTACTTGTAACCTACATAAAAGACAAGCATGTACATATAACAAGTAATGGCAGGGATCAAAACATCATGTGGATCCCACAAGAAGTTAACTACGACTTCATTCGTCAACCACATCAAACATGTCAAATAGAAAGGTAAAACATACATGATATCCATACACATGCAAGTATGGGGTAAGTAAAATCATGAATATAAATGACATTTTAAACATATAAATAATCATCATAAAAGTAACCAACATCATCTAATTGTAAAAATATGATATCTCATGACTATCCAATATCAAATCACCATGTAATGTCATACATACATAACCTCATAATAAAATGGAAATAATCAACAGACACATGAAAGTGGCCTAAAAGATTTTTGCAATATAAAACTAAAAAAGAAAACTATGGGTGGGCACTACAAAATATATAGCAATAGAAATTGGACAATCTAGCTGGGCTCGCACGAATATGGAGTACAAGACACATCTCTGAATTTGGAACTTAGATTTCACATGAAGTGAATTGTAAATAACATTTATGAGATGGATATGCTCTAGGGTTTATACCCTTGTTGTGGAGACTAGTTCTTTTTTATAGAGACATGTGTAGTTTTTTCTTTATAGTAGAGTAAAGAAGGACTGAGGAAGTATATTGTCTATTTTATATTTCTCATAAATCAATGGAGTATAGGCTGCTCAACTTAAGGATTCTCATTCCCATTCAATAATGGGAAGTCCCTATCTCAGGTCTTTTTGAGTAGGCATCTGCACAGGGTGTTTAAATGGGAGTCCTAGGAAATAGAGAATGCAATCAAAATGGTTGTGGAGGATGAAATACTTAATCCAAGAGTGTCAAGGAGCATCTACTAGTCACAAGTAGCATCTATTTTTATGTCTAACTTCTTCAACCTGGTTCAATACAATCAAATTGTTATGCATCTGGAAAATTTATATGTGAAAGAAGGATTTTTTTCAGTAGATGGTTTAGATTTGGCAATTAGCAAGTATAGTTTGTTGGGTTCAAAGTAAGGGGTGGTTGGTTTATTCCCAGTTCTCCATTTGTAGAAAATACTTGAGTATGTACATCTCTACGAGGTCATGAAGATGGCTCTAGTCAATCAAGATGTTATTTTTTTATAAGAGATTTGGTGGCTTAATCTAAAGTGATTCCATCGATGATCATGACAAACACAATCCAATTGTTCAAGGTATTGTCTCTATTAGTGAGAGGGAACTTTGGGACTATAACGCCTAATGACAAGAAACAAGAAGGACAAGGAAACCATGGTTGAAGATGGAGCGGACTCATCCAAGTGTGTTGGAAGTAATGAGGAAGAGTTTAGCTTTTCTTTTAGTTGATTTAAAATGGTCATATAATTTTATGTTGTATAAAGTTTGTGATGACATGTTGGGTCTTGTATTTTTGGTGTGTTTTGGTTTACTGGTCCTCCATATAATATCTTTTATAGTTGTATTTGAGGGAGTAATGTCATGATATTATTGTTGTATACAACTAGATTATAGCTATATCATATTTTGGTATGGGTATATTATGGAAAAACCAATTCCATTGTTTTTTGGGTTGCAAAGGCATTGTAAAGTCAGTATGATACACATGATAAAATTTCAAAATTTAATATTTTTATATATAAGTAATACAAAGTATAGGTCTTTCGACCTTTTAGCTATAAAAAAAGCTTTCATTTTATTCAAGTAAAATATTAATTTATCAAATTAGTTCTAACAATTTCTTTGTTAAATAAAATTATTCATTTTTTACATATCATATATTTAAGTCAATTATTTTTAGAGAAGAACAAAATAGAACAAAAATTCTCTAAATACCTAATACCATTTTCTCTCTAATATTTATTATAGCTGAAATATTGTAAACACTCAACCAAATCACCATCCCTCTTTTATTTTAAAAGACCATCACAACATTTATGATCTTTCATGTAATTCTCATCCATTGTCTCTTCTCAATATGGCCCACCATCCAATTTCCCTTTGGTAAAATTCCTAACAACCCCATTTAACTTTCAAAGCCAAAGGAGAACTATAGTCATCTAAAATTAGTTGGAACTTTGACATGAGATCAATAATAGAGGTTGGTTGCTATGACATCAATGTTATAGGGAGAAATGGAGAAAGAAAAAAATGTGACATCACTCTTAATCATTTCAAATACTTGAAGGGAAAATTAACAGGTTGCCATAGTCATAAACATCTATAAAAAAAAATATTAGATACATTATATTTGTTCTTTAAATTTACATGGCATGTCATCATTTGATACAATTAAAAAAACCTCTCAGATATTCCCTTGAATCAATTTTCAACACCACACATCCCTCCACATTCCACTAAGCATCTCTCTAACATATTACTACAATAGCTAGATTCCACCAAGAATGAATGGATGATATCAATTGTTGTATCATCAACTACTAAGGATAAAATGGGAAACTCCAAAGATGCATTTTGTCATTTTACTTCATTGAACAATGACACATAGCACCAAGGTTGTGATGAAAAAATGCAGTTCACTTGCATAATACATAATGAGTAAGTGTTGCTTGGAAATGTATGATTAGTTCTTGATAGTGGAAGACCAAAATAATCTTTGTATATCCATCCCTTGACCAATGAGACCTTTACATATAGACCTAGTATTATTTGAGGTGAAATGTGTATAAATAATGTACTATGATTGAAACAAGTTCAACAATAATGTGAGTAATGGCTCAACATAAAAGTAGTAGATAAATAACTTGGCAATACACGAAGCAATAAGTATTGTGATAGAAAATCACTTTATTGATATCTTATTTCCTATGCATCTATAATAAGAACAATAAATAGTTTGTCTTAATTTTCATGATACATTCACACATGAGTCCATCTTCAACAACATAAGTCAAAATGAAATAAATCATTTTCTTGAAAATATAGTGGGGTCAAAAGGTTGTAGTTTGGTAGAGCACAATTGGTGTGGATAATTGTATGTGATTCAAAATTCTATCCACTATGGTTCAAATCCTTGGTGTCAAATTCACATCAAGTTTGATATATGAGTGGCTTTGATAGATTGAATCCCCACTATGCATGATTACTTAGCACAAGACAATTTTCTAATTTAGATATAGGGGAGGGGAGCTAGTTCATGGTTACCCTAACTTAACGCTTCTCAAAATCCTATGTGGAAATTTTAAATTACTCTAAATTTTTTACATCAGTTTACTTATCAAGTCCCCTACTTAAAAATAAAATTTCAAGTTCACAAGGTCAAATATGAGGCCACATCAGCATGCTCTTTTGTGAAGGTGTCCAAATGGTCCCAAAAAGTGATAAGAACAATAGGTGTGTACTAGTTCATGTTTAATGGTGTGTTGATGTGGCACCACATGAGTGGTTATTTTTTAAAATTTAGAGGCATTTTAGGGAGCTGACTATGCAGCGGATAGATTCCCCCACCATCCTTATGCATGTCATTACCATACTTTCACCATATTTACATCGTGATAGTTGTAGTTGTGCTCACCGTATTGTTGTAACATATTTGACATGCACAACTTCTCTTTAGAGTGAGTGCATTAAATGGATATCATCGTAACCGTATTCTAATTAAATTATTTTATAAAAGAAATAGAAAAATATGAATGTGGAAAATGGATTATTAATAGTAAAAAATCAAACTAAATAATTTAATAATGATTATTAATTTATGTAAAAAAAGGTTTGTTTGAATTAATTTAAACATTTTTAAAACTAGCCATAATCATAGTTGCAATCACCTAATGTTATAGCATATCTGACACACAAATAGTTTGAAAAAAAATATTAAACATTAAACCCCAATGCATGCCTTCATATATTTTTCTTTTTAAAATATTTTGTAAAATTAAAAATATTTTCATTAAATATTTAATTAAAAAAGAAAAAATATGAATATGAAAATAGATGAATATTATTAAAAAAATTAAATTAGTTATTTATTTATGTAAAAACTAATTTTTAGAATTAATTTAAACATGTTTTATTTTTTCTTTACATTATCTTTTAAAATATTTTAAAAT
Source organism: Chamaecyparis obtusa (assembly GCA_027943335.1). NCBI lineage: Eukaryota > Viridiplantae > Streptophyta > Pinopsida > Cupressales > Cupressaceae > Chamaecyparis > Chamaecyparis obtusa. The sequence continues at coordinate 43,977 of BSBK01000787.1, forward strand.
TTATAATTAAATTATTTAACACATATTTTTTATTTTTCTATAATTCTAAATTAAAATTTATTTATTTAATTTTTTAAGATAAGATTTCAATAAATTATAGTCATAATTTAAGAAAATAGCTAAATAAAAATAATATAAAATATGTTATTCAAGAAAATAGTCATATAATAAAAACTTGATATAATTGTAAAACTAAGTTGAAAATAATTAAAAATAGTAGATTTCCACAATCTATGAAATGTTTTTGATAGAAAAAAGTAGCAAGAGGGTGCTGGCCTGAGTAACAAGGGGACTAGAGGCACATTACCAACATATTAATGGCACTAGCTCAGAGCATTTATCAACAGTTTAATAGCAGAATAAACCAAGTCTAATCTGCCTCTATCAAAAACAAAAACCATAGTAATTTCCAAAAAGATTAAACTAGAGTATCTGAACCGAATAGTAGCAATTGACATAACAATAATAGGCCATGCAGGGCTATACCAAGGACTAGGTAAAAAAACATTAAAACCATAATAAAAACAAGGGAACTAAGGGCCCTGCCTAGACAAAAGTAAAAACCACATGAGCACTAGTAGTTAATTCTTTCCACCCAGATGCTTGGACATCAGGGTCCTAGCCCACTCCTCCTGCAGGAAAAGGAAGAGATCCTTATTGTCCTCATCCGCCTCTAGATTGCCATCTACTAGCTTTTCCTGCATACTGCAGAGAGTCATAGCCGAAGCATGCATGACCTTCAGCACAAATTTGTTAGTCATCCTATAGTGAAACTTCAAATCCTGCAAGTCCTGCTTGATGTCAGTAATCCCTTTGTCAAGTTTAGAAAACCTCTACTTCAGGGTGCTTTTAAGACTGTCTTTACCAGCCAAAACCCCGGGATTGTTTTCAGTAGTGGGGGACTTTTCCTAGTTATCATGGGCTAAAGTCAGAGGCAGGGTAGGGTGCGGAGTCTCCAAGGTTTGTTGAGGGTTGGGAGGGGGAGTGTTACTAGCCCTAATCGGGCTCATGTGGTCATCAGAAGAGCCCTTCATGGACTCAGTGGAGTGAGAATCTTTTTCAGACAAGAATTGCTCTCTAGAGACTGCTTCCAATATTCTGGTTTTACACTGCTCCTTCACAATTCTGTTAGATGTTCGGCAACCTAAGCCACCTAAGTCAACCTCCAGCTTGACTTGGCTCTCCAGCAACTTCCATTTTTTGGGCTTCCGTTCAGTCTCAGGAGTACTGTCAGACTCCTTCCTATCTTTAGTCTCAAGAGACTCAGAGACATGAGACTCCTCCTGCTCATCCTTCCTGTTGAACAGATTTTTAACACATTTTTTGTGGGTTCTACCCTCTTTATGAACAAGATCAGACTCCTAGATAACTTGGATGGAATGGGAGGTGGAGTGAGTGGGGTTTTCAATTTTGGACGGGGAATCATCTTGGCCAATCTCCTGGATAATGGGGGGGTTGAGGCGCAGGGTAGATAGCCTTGTGGAAATGGTAAATGTAGAGGAGGAGGCCCTGATGGAGGATAGGGATTGATTTATCAGGGTTCTCTTTAATATCCAAAATATTACTTTCTATGGAATGCTTCTTGACAGGATTCTCTCCCTCCCTGAAAAATTGGTTGAGACTGGTAGGGTCAGCCGTCTGACTGGTCTTTTTTTACTTTCTCCCTTCCATAGAGAGGCCTGTCACCTTAGCAATGACCTCCTCATTGATCTAGAAATGGATGCCACCAACCGAGACACTCCTATTATTCCAAGACGAGACAAATTGTTTGGATATCCTTTCATCGTGCCCACCTTTCATGCACTCCATGAAACCCCAAATCCCACTCTCTCTGCAATAGTGAGTCACCAAAGGGTCAGAGGTGAAAGTCTCATCGATCTTGTCCAGTTTGATGTGAAGGGTGTTTCCTCCCATGTCAAAACTCTGCATCACTTGTGCCAGAATATCCAGAGAACCAAAGGGTCGAGCTTCTTGATGGGTAATATAAAACCAATTGTTTTGGTTTGGCCATTTTGAGAGAAAGTTATACTCAATGGACTGGCCTTGGGTGAAATTTTGGGAGTCGGGCTCCGTACCACAATATTTAATGGATCTCCAAGTGCCATTATTAGCAATAAATCTAGGGCTACACTTGATGTCCTTGTTAGCCAAGTAAGCCCGTTGATTCAGACAACAATTTCTCCACACGCTAGAAAGGCAATTATGATTCTTTATGGGGTTTAGGGTATTCATTTTCATAATCATAAAAATCTCCAGATTACGCCAACATGTGATTGGGGAAGGATTCATAATAAATATGACAACATGGCTCATTTAAATATCAGTTATAATCATTTCCCCTCTGATGAGTTGCTAAGTCACCTTAGGAAGTTCGTTGACCATTCTCCAATTATTGAGTTTGGTTTTCTTTAGACCAATAGCTACCATCGAGTCAGCCACCGAGTTCCCCTCTCTATACGTGTGGCCAATTGTCATGCATTGGAAGTTGTTGAGGAGCTCACAGATCTCAAGCACAATGGAGCTAACCCGCCATCTCACATTAGCTCCTCTTTTGATAGCCTCCACCACCACTTTGGAATCCCCCTCGATCACCAACAATCTAATGTTCATCTAGGTAGAAAAATTAACCCCCCATAGAAGAGCCATTCCCTCCACTTGGTTAATAGTGCAATTATTTAGCAGCCCAACATAAGCCAAAAGGAAAGTGCCCTTATGGTCTCTCAGCACACCTCCCCCACTCTAAGCATTGTTATTAGCTGCCATGTCAAAGTTTAATTTGATCCATCCTCTAGGAGGGGTAACCCATCTGGTAGCTATTCTAGCCATCAGCTTAGAATTGTCGAACCTGGAGAACCCAGTCAACAGGTTCCAATTAATAGCTATTTTGACTTCCCATGCAGAGGGGATTTAGAGGGAAGATTCCACTTAGCCAAGTTGGCATTCTCACAAAGGAGCTTGGTCCCAATATGTAGACAACTATCAAGTTGGATACTCACCTCCCTAAATATCTTGTTGTTCCTTTCCTTCCAAATACTCTAGTAGATTTTTGGGGGCAACATTCACCAAAGGAGTTGGAGAAGGGGATGATTGGAGGGGGATCTCCAATTAGTAAATTGTTTCACATCACTACCCATAGCCCACAAGATACCCAACTTTCCAATGACCTCTTTCCAGATACTAGTTGCATAGTCATAGTGAATAAAAATATGGTTCATCGTTTCCTCCTCCTTTTTAAATAAGACACACCTATTCACCATGGAGAAACCCCTCTTTATAAGATTATCCTAGGTTAAGATTTTACCATGCATAAGGGTCCACCAGAAGAAATTGATTTTCAGCATGAGCTGAGGGATCCACACCTTCTTCCAGTCCCCCCGGTTATTCTCTTCCTTTAGAAGCAGATTGTGAGAAGATTTTACCAAGAAGGTGCCAGCTTGGGCAGTGGGCCAGATAATGGAGCCTTGGCCACCTAGCCTCAAGATTCTGACATCAGTCAGGGTTTCCATGAGCTCCTTGGCCAAATATTAAAGGTCTAGTTTATCTATAACCAAAATAGCTATATCTTTCTAGTTCCTACCAGTGATGTAGTTGGAGGTTCTGTTACCAAGGAGGGGTCAAAGGTAGTCCATGAGTGGTCTGTACCTACCCCCCAGGTTAGGGTGGTTCAGGATCCAATAGTCTTCCAAAAATCTGATGGATCTCCCATTTCCAATCTTCTAGAGAGCTCCATTAGACAGCAGGGTCTTGCATTTACAGATGTTCACCCAGAGTTTGGATCCACTAGGGAGGTCACTATCATGGTACATTCTCCCGTAGGTGTCCTTGGAGGTATTTAGCTTCCATTATTTTGCACCAGTCCTCTTTTCCTTCTGTGAGTTTCCAAGACACTTTTGTGGTAAGGGATCTATTCATCAAGCCAATTCTTCTTAGGCCCAGGCCACCCAGTCTCTTCAGGAGGCAGACCGTGTCCCAATTGACCAGAGACATCCTCTTTTTTTCTTCAAAGCCAGCCCATAAGAAGGTTCTCTGAATTCTTTCAAGTTTATCTTCCATGTTGCTTTTGATCTTGAAGAGGGACAAGAAGTAAATCGGGATCCCTTGGAGACTGGAGGCTACTAACTAAAGTTTACCAGCACTGCTAAGGACCTTCCCTTTCCATCCAACGAGTTTCCTCTAGGTTCTTTCCATGATAGAGTTCCAAAAGTCCTGGGACACCTCCTTAACCATGAGGGGGAGGCCAAGGTAGGTAGAAGGGAGCGAAGCTGATAGGCAACTCAAAATCTATAGCACCCTATTTTGTATCTCCATGGGGGTATTGAAGAAGAACAACTAGCTTTTTTTATAGTTAATACACTATCCAGAAGCCTAGGCATAATTTTCCAGGATTTGTTTCCACTTTCTGGCCTCAATCACTGAAGAATACCAAAAAATGAAGGTGTCATCCACAAACTGTTGTAACACAACCTAATGAAGAGTAGAAGCAGTTTTGACACCTATGGAGGAAAGCATAGTTAGATTCCTACTAAGAACATCAGCCACCATAATAAAAAGGTAGGGGGAGAGAGGGTCTCCCTGTCTGAGACCCTTTTCAGGTTTAAAGAGGCCACCAGGGGTGCCATTGACAAGCACAGAGAAGCTAACAGTTTGGGTACATTCTTGTATAATCTAAACAACCTTCTCATTAAAGTCCATTTTAGCAAGAATTTTAAGCAAAAATGACAAATTAACTTTGTCATAAGCTTTAGAGATATCCAGTTTGAAGGCCATACCTGGGACCTTGCCCCTATCCATAGAGTGGATGATTTCATGAGTGGCTATGGCTGCATCAAGGATCTGTCTTCCCAGCACAATACCTTTCTGAGTAGTGATGATAATCTTATCTAGAAGTGGCTTCATTCTACTGACTAGAATCTTAGTTAGGATCTTGTAGAAAGTGTTGCAGAGGCTGATAGGTCTGAAGTCCAGCATAGAGGTGGGGTTGTCATGCTTTGGGACAAGCACAATAAAGGTTTTATTATGCGGTCTAAGGAGACGCCCCGTCCTGAAGAAATCTCTGGCGGCACGAATAACATCAGTCCCCACAATGTCCCAATACTCCTGAAAGAACGACAGGGGAAAGTCATCGAGACCTAGGGCTTTGTAAGCACCCATAGCGAAGACTGCATTCTTGACCTCCTCATCAGAAACACGCTTATTCAGAAGCAATCTATGAAATGTTAGTGATATGCTTCTAGCAAGATTGTGTGTAAATTTTTAGCATCAAACTCTATGATCCTCATCATGATGAGAGAGTATAAGAATGCAAAGAGAGTATAAGTTAAAAATATTTTTATCCAAATATGTTTTCCCAAAAATTTGAATTTGTGTAGAAGTGATTGAGCTCTTGCAAGTCATAATAGATTTCAGCCCATGAAAAATAAGGTAAACTTGTGGCTGAATTGTAGATATGTGATTTACTTTTTGAATATTAAGATTTCAATTTGCAATTTAAATGTAACAATAAAATACTATTAATAGACTTGTTTCTATAGTTAATGTGTTCTAGTAGTATGCATTAACACATTACTTAACAGTATACTTATAATTATATATAAATAAATTATTTTACAAATAAGTTTGTTTAAAAGTACACTTACATTTCTATCTTAAATATTTTTAATTTTTTTATATAAAATCTTAAATAATTGTGGTTTGTATATTAGACTAAAAATTAAAGAAATTAAAAAATAATAAAATATTTTTAAAAAATTGAGAGTTTAAACATTATTTTTTTTTTAAATTAAATATTTTTTAATCTAAAAGCAAAATATGCATCTAAATATGTTTTTTTCATTTTAAATATTTTTATTACATTATAAAGTACATTTGGGGTAATGACATAGTCTTTTTGTAATAGCATAATGATATTGTAAGTACCCAGGTGATGAGTTAAATTTTTTCAATAGCAAACCAACAAAAAAAAGTAAATCCTCTTAGAAGAACTATTTTTTGTAAATTACAATTATTTCATAGATTTTAATGGTGAAGTCTACTTTGTAGACACTTAAGCCATACTAAGTTCAAATCTTCTCCAATAAAATTAATACTAGTAGTTGCGTGCTTTTGTGCATGCAACGATGAGCCGAAAGGAGTTTTGATTTTGAAGAAAGTGATATGTTTTGTAGAATGTCAAGAGTATATAATTAATGGTATGTAGAAGGAATTTGGAGAATGATATATAACAATCCTTAGCTCATGAGGCTTTGTTGCAAATTATGTCTTCATAGATGTGTAAAGTTTGTTAGTGGTTTGTTGCATAATATTGATAGAAAATAAATGATATATGAAATAGAAAATAGCATTCATTCTTGTGATATAAAGACAATATGAAATCTAAGAACAATCTGCCATATAAATCTGAATATAGAGTTAACAAATAGTAAAAATGATAACCTATGTTTTTTTTAGCAAAACCTATGTATTTATTACAATGTTGCCTAAAGAAACTAACGTTGATTCATGTGATAAATGGAACATAAATTAACATTCATTTCTATGAAGGATAGGCAATAGTGTGCCATATAAATCTGGAAAAAGAGTTAACAAAGAGTTTAAATCTTGAACTCTATTAAAAGTAGATCAATGTTACAAAAAATATGGTACAAACTTGATGAAGGATAATGTTGCAAATTTAAATAACTTTTTTCTATCCAATTGTTCATAAAACTCAGAAAATCCCTCATATGTTGTAGTTTTGATAGTTAGAAAAATTGTGGCAAGTAGGAAATAAGATTATGAAAATAAAGATTATGAATTCTTTCTTCAAACTACCATTATGTTAAATGAGCAGAAGCTTTTAGTGGTGCAATGTCAAAGTTGGTTTTGACTATTTTCGCTAATTCATATTGCAAAACTAAACATAAATAGAAGAATACATTTAGTTATCATTTACTACTGATGTTTTGTGGATTTATCTTGTCATTGGTATCCCATCAATGATTGAATATTCCTAATTAAAAATGAAAACTTTAAGGTACAAAATTCCAAGATGAATTTTCCAATTTTTCTAGGTTGAAATCTAGCAAAAACAAAATCAAGAATTTTTTTCCCATATAAATATGTCATACTTCTCTCTATAAAGGCAAGGATTAAAAATGGTTACAAATTGTTGATTTACCTTGAGAAAAATAATCTTTCATAGCTTCAAATTCAAATCTGTATTTTTCAGAAATTATTGAATACAGAAACTAATCTTCCATTGTCAATAAAACAAATCCACTGAAGAAAAATATTGACAGATAATTTTCTCTTTACCAAAATCCCTCTTTTAACTCAATACAAAAGAGTTTGTTTGAAAAAAGGATGAAGTAAAATAAAAAGAAATGACACCATAACAGCTATGAATCCTGCAATATTTGAAAACTCTATTTTTAAATTAAATTTGAAAGAAAACTACTTATTAAAATAGAAAAACTAATAGTTATTCATCATTATATCTAGCTTTCACTTATATCTTGGAGAGCCTAAAGATAATTTGGACACAATAACCACCAAAAATCAAACTACTAGCAAGATTTCAAAACAAAACATGCTACAGTCAAGCAAGCAAAGAGGAAAGAAACAAAACAAGAATTTATTGCAAATCCTCTAAATGAAAACAACCTCCTGTGAATTATATGTCTAAAAATGCAACTTATATGAAAAACACATTTTCCAGAAAACACATGCAATGCATCTAAATATTCATCGATGGATTGTTTGTAAATCATATAAATTTGAAATTGCTTCACTTCACATTGATATAATTGTCAACTAGCATCAAATACCCAGACCAACTCAATGTCTGTCTGTCTCCAATCTATAATACCACCAACACAGAAACAATAACTTTAATTGAAAAATTTAAACAAAAGTAGAAGAGGCCTTACATTGAAAAAACAAACTTAAAAATAGAAAAAAGCATACCAAAAGTACAGAGAAAATCAATATGCAAAAGATAAAAATGTCGTTGATCTCTAAATTCTCAAAACCCTAGGTAGGAAGATCGCATGGCATATAATCATAATAGCTTTCCATAGGTAATTCACCCTATTATCATACAAATATACAATGCGCTAACTTAATCTAACATTTTTATGAAGGGAAAATCTGCAAACATTCTAAAAGTAGGGAAATCTATAAAACATTCCAAAGTTAGGGGAGCTACATTATCTCTAGATTTATTCAACAATTGAAATACAACATAACAAATTCAATCCGTGAAATTGAAAACAAATTCAGCACGGATTCTAAAGCCTAAACCTACCTTTTGCTTTTTCCTTCTAAATTTAGAGTTTAGAAGAAGCCTCTAAATATACCAATCCAAAAGAAAAAAATCTTTTCATAAAATAATATTGAGAGGTGATCCAATCTAGTGTTATTCTATGGATGAATCTCAACCAACACACATTGGAATAACACAAGTAGTACCACCCCAATTTCCCACTACCTATAATTTCAAGCTATCCATCAGTAGAAGAAATGGGTATTAATGAATCAATTCAGGGTCTCAATGAGTAAAAGAACAATACCAAACAATTAAATTAGAAGTGAAATAGAAATTTTGATCTTCCACACTATATGTGTGTTGCAATTCGTGCTATATATCCAACGAGCTAGGGTCGAACATGACCATGAACTAAAAAAACTCAGCATTTTGATAAGCCAAAAAAAAAATAGGAATAAGAAGAGGGGAAAATCACAAGGTAAGTTGCTATTACTACTTTAGATTTTTTTAGGAAATATTGAAAAATAAACAAATTTTAATTTAGAATTATAGTTTATTAAAAAATAAATGTTATTATAGTTTATTAAAAAATAAATTTTAATTTTCTATTACTACTTGCTATTACCCATGCGATCATGCGCCCACCATCCGATTAGATGCCGTTGGTTTGTCTGCAGTGGGACCACGTGATGATTCACCGTCGAGGTGTCAGGTGGGGATTGGCTGAGCTGGTAAGGGAATGTCGATGATCATCTTCTCTCATAGCGCATAGCGAGGGTAGGAGTTTAGAACATTAAATGAGGAGTTGGATTAGGACAAGAGGAGCAGATACCTATTGTACATCGAAGAGTGACGGCATCTAGACATTAGTTATCTTCTAGCGTCAAAAACCTTGGTTGTTTTCGGTCATTCGCCTCTGTGCAGTACCAGTAATTCTTATGTGCACTGCTGCGATTGTGTGGGGCCCAATTTTTTATCATGTTAGTTGTCGCTAGGTCAGGGAATGAAGAATGTCTATCCAGTGAATGGGAGTTTGCCTTTACTGCCAAAGCTCAAGGATGGGGCCTAGTTTCCGAATAAGTCAAATGGTCTTCACATGTCAGAGCATCAACAGTGGTCACTAAAGCACAAGGGATTTGTCAGAGCTATGCGAAATCACGTCGGCCATTGATTCTTCTTTGTGGTGTAGGGTTTCAAACTATGGGACCATGGTGACATGTATGCATAAATGGTGCACCCCTATTGGCCGTAGGAAATTAAGAGGTGGAGTGTTGTCAGTGGGGCTTGTGTTAGAGATTTTGATCGACAGCTGGCGTGTGATCACATGGAATATTCTCTCCCCATGCGATCATGCACCCACCGTCCAATTAGATGTCATTGGTTTGTCTGCAGTGGGACCACGTGATGATTCATCGTCGAGGTGTCAGGTGGGGATTGGCTGAGCTAGTAAGGGAATGTCATGCCCACCGTCTGATAAGGAAAATATAAGGTGGAGTGTTGTCAGCGGGGTTGGGGTTAGAGATTTTTATCGATGGCCGGCGTGTGATCACATGGAATATTCTCTCCCCATGCGATCATGTGCCCACCATCCGATTAGATGTCATTGGTTTGTCTGCAGTGGGACCACGTGATGATTCACCGTCGAGGTGTCAGGTTGGGATTGGCTAAGCTGGTAAGGGAATGTTGACACATCGAGGGGCCCAGACTTTTCAGTGGGGTCACAGCATGGATGATTTGATGATGGGTGCATGTTCTGGTTGAGTCTTGGAGGTATACGTGAAGATGCAACGACCGTCAATCTTCCGAATGTGGGCCCAGTCATAGTCTTGCCAGTTCGCGGATAAAGTGGGCACTAAGGTTGTGGTGAGGGCTGGAGGCTTGTCGCATGTTCGCATGAGCCAGTCTTGAGTTATGTGATCATGTGACAAGCCCTTTGTGGAAACTTTATGCGGCGGAGGTTAACGGTGGTAAAGGGCTACGGTGTGTCACATGTTCGCATAGCCCTTTTCTTGGCTATGTGATCATGCGACAACTGATGAAAGACGCTGTTGCAGAATTAAAGGTGGGTCAGTGTGTCGGGTCTTGCCGACATGTCCCTTTCTAATTGACCAGCAAGCATTGAGATGGATATGCATCGTGGGTCCCATGGCCAAGGGCAGGTAATGGTGGTGAAGGTTTATGGGGTGTCGCATGTTCGCATAAGCCATTTTCAAACTATGCGATCATGCGACAACCATCAAGGGAATGTCGTGTGTATTTTAAATCTCAATAGTTTGATCTATGCTCTGGTATAGTTTACTATTTTAATATAATATTCGGGCCTCGGTCCCTTATCGATAAAAAAAAAAAAAAAAAATGTTAAATAATTTTCTAAAAAATACAAAATTTTATAATACTTAAAACATAATATAAAGAAAAACATAAAAAAATGTTTAAATTAATTCTAAATTTTATTTTTTGCATAAATTAATTATCATTAAATTATTTAATTTAATTTTTTAACAATAAACATCCATTCTCCACATTTATATTTTATATTTCTTTTATAAAATAATTTAATCAAAATACTTACTATTTTACAAAAGATTTTTTAAAAAATATTACAAAGAAAAATGCCTTAGGGTTTCATGTTTAATACTTTTTTCAAATTATGTAAAGAGAAGTCATGTGTGTCATATATGTTATCACAATAGGTGATTACTGCTACGGCATGGTGGGGAATTTGTAGGTTGCATAGCCGGCTCCCATTTTTAGTGTGTCACTATGGGTCCATTTTGTTCACCTACTAATCTATTTTGTTCACCTTCTATAACATATATTGGACCCGTGCATGTATTATCAAATTATTTTAGTTCACTATATATAAAATTTTCCCCCAAAATATGATTACTTAGTTGAAGACATTTTTGTGATTTAGATATATATTTATTCAAATTATTTTTATGGATTATGTAAAGAAAAAAGTACCAACCCTTAATGATGGGCTTTATTTCCATTAAAAAAAAGTAGACGGAGCACACAAACAAGAGACCAAGTGAGATGTATACTCTTGAAATCCAATAATGACACTTTAAATGGAAGTAGACATGATTGATGTATAGTCTTGAAATATAAAGATAATTTGTATAACTATTTTCCAGCTTTTTGTTAAAGACAATAGAAAGGCTACATCAGGTGGTTCGATGTGCACTGCAAACTACAATTTTATGCATAAACAGACTTCATTTTAAAAGAAAATGTTCATACCTCAATATACACCTTTCTTGGTTTTGAAAGGCCCAACATTTATTCACTTTATCCAATCATTGCCCAAAGAATAATAATAACGACATTCATTAGGTAAACGATACACACATTTTATTTGTAAGAATTAATATATATTTTAAGATTTTTTTATTCGTAATGTCAATTCAAGGTTGCATTGATTTTATTATCCAAAAAAATACTTATTACAATGGAGATGCTAATTGACAAGCACATATTCCATGATAAGATCACAAGCAAGGCCCAGCTAGCTTTCCAAACAAGATGAGAAACAAAGGGATTGTGTATGGTCTACATCCAAGCCAACAATCCAACACTGCTAGATATGCATTACTAATTCTTGATCAAGACAAAGAGTCTTGATGTAGTCTAAAACAAAAGGGAGAGGTTTGTGTCCAAAGAGCATCGATATAGAACAAGAACCAAGGCCTACCATGCAAACTCTATCCAATCTTCAACCAAAGTTGACTTCAGTTGGAAGTCCATTTTCTCACCACCATAATTCTAAAGAGAGAGAGAGCCTAAATCCACACCTTGCACCCCATCATTGGCCAAAGACTTCGTCATACTATTTTCTTCTCTATACATGTGGTTGGCAATATATAAACTTTGAATTTTTGTAGCGGCACCAACACCACATCTAGCATAACCTAAAGCTTCTAGCTTGGATTCTTCCCCTCTCTGATGGCATTGATCATCAAGAAAGAGTCAACTTCAATTACTAATGATTGTATTCTCATTTTATACAAAGATATAATCCATATATATATAACAACTCATTTCTTTTAACATGAAAGTAATTTTATTTAACCACAATGTAAAGTAAAAGTTTCAAACATATATGCGTATGAAAAAAATTATACATTTGAAATAACTTTTCAACATAAATGGTAATATACAAGGTAAAATATGGAAATAACTTTTGAAATGCTATGATAAATTCAATATGATTCTAACATGTTCATTTCTTTGAATAACAACATATAGTCAAAATTAGTAATGATATAGCATAGCTTGAAGTAGAGAGAGTTTAGAGTCTACTAGAATCTAGACCAATTGAGTTGTATCACAAGTATTAGTGTGAATCTACATGAGGAAGAGCATCACTTGAGCACTTTTCCTCTAACCATACACATTGTGGCCCCCCACACACCTTCCTACCGGATGTCTCTCTATCTTCATGAGGGTATAGACATAGAAATTGGTCAATGTTTTTATCTGAGTTTGGTGTTTTATTCTACATAGATACAGTTAGTCATAGAACTATAGATATTTTTTAACTATGCATGACTAACTAACTAGATATTGTATCTACACATGGTGAACTAACCAACATGCAAGCAAACCTTTGCACCACCTTGGCCAAGGTTTCTATAATATAATACTTACCATCAAGTGTACTCACTAGCTCAACCACCCTCACTCAACTAGGGTACTTCAAACATCCTATAGTTTCCAACTCATGTTAAGTAATCAAACAAGAATTGACAAGGAACCTGTAATGCCCCGCCAGGGAACCCAAAAGAAACTAACCTAGAACATAATACTAAGTTTGGTGAACAATTTTTTTTTTTAAGTTTACATACAAGATAAACATTCATGCGGAAGCAATAACCATTTACTCACATAACACACATCAATAACATAGATTACAAATCTAATGGGTCCCATGATGTAGAATTACTTACCAACTTAACTCATTTGATAACATCAACAAAAAATTCCATAAATTAAATTCAACATTTACATCATAATAATTACATTCTAAGAACATCTATGTATCCTAATAAACATACATCCACTGCACATGTCGCAGGGTATGCAATAATCATTCTAACATCTAAATTACAATATCCAGATTAGGTATCACATGCGATACTCTAATACAAGATTTACAATAATAGAACATAAGAAAGAACATCAATGAAGAAGTATCATAAGGATCCAATTGTAAAGACACCATCAAGCACTAGCACCAGGATGTCGAATCTTGAATGGTAAAGAATCACTACCACTCGTCTGTGTAGAACCACAAAGGTCTACCCCACCATGCTGAGGAGATAACATCGCACCCCAATCAGATAATCAAGTCAAATCAAGAAATACTACTAGGAAAGGAATCCTAAAAGCTTACTAACTCAAGGTGAACAAGTATAGTGATAGGTATGACTCACTAATCCAGAGGCAACTGGCACATGTAGGATAACTAGACTATGTGTAGGAAAGTGTCAACATGTACGTCTAACCCTTGAGTCTCATCCTGGTAATCTCTCTGGATCCCGGCACTCAAGTGACCATACACGGATCAATGACTTCTCATACAAATGAAGGCATTAACTATGCTAGACACACCTCTCAAGGTGGCCAACATCATCTCCATTCCCATCTTAGTCTGTACTAGCACTCAAGCATGGGCAAGAAACTTATCTTATTAGGTTCATTTATTTCCCCTTAATTTATTAAGTTATCACTTGATTACAGATACTTACAATAAGTAATCCTGGCAGCCACTTGTGGGCCCCGACGCTTATTGCAAGCCACCTCCTAACACATATCTAGGTAAACTACCTTAGGCTCATAGATCTCTCCTAGATCAAATCACAGATAGAACAAATAGTCACACATCCAGAATCATCACAGAAACTAGGATTGACTACGTAAGCATAATCACTAAATCACATAGTACAACATGAGCCTATAAGGTCATCTGGAATCTAAACAATACACACGCCAAATATAAGAAACAACATGAACATGAAAGACAATTCCCAAGCCTCTGTCTTTCCTAGGTCAGCTAGTACCCATAGAACTGATAAACCCATCATCTAGGAAAGATAAAATTATGTTGAATAAAACAACCAATTTCAGTGTAAAATAATGCATATACAATCAAAGGATAACTTGAACGTTTGACATTAAATAAGAGTTCAATTAAACATACAATCACATACACACTGTATACTTCACACCTGGGCTAGATAAAATGGACACTTCAAAAACTCCACAATTTCAACTAAACCTAATCTATGTCCATTTTGACTTAAATAAGATATTATATAAAGTTCACTATACCAATAGCGAACATAGTTCTCTAAACCCATGATAAAACAATAAATTAATTTTTATCTATAGCCCTAATAATCCAAAGCAATATTTTAATCAATATTCAATCAATAACCATTAACAAATATTGCTACAAAATTAACCATAAATAAATAAAAACTAACCCTGACATTTATTATTAACAATAATAACGGCCCATAAATATTACTAAAAATTTAATAAAATATTTTAATAAAAATCATTATTAAATAACAATTTTTAACATAAATTAGAAATATTATTAAAAAACTATTATCAAAATTATTATTAATGAAAATAATTATAAAAACTAACTAACAAAACCTATTAACAAAAACTATAAAATAACAAAGTTTATTTTATAAATTTTAACAAATTATAAAAAGAAAAACCCAATTAATTTTAACGTGGGAGAAATTTTCCCCACACCCACGTGGTTCTGCTCATAGTGTTTCCCCACCACACAGCACCCCAAGGTCCTGTCGACAGGGAGTCCTCTGTCACACGGCACCCTAAGGCACCGCCAGCAAAGTACTCTTTGTCGACAGTACCTTGGGTACCGTTGGGCAGAGGGAGGTATTGTGTGCCTCAGGGATGATGGGGGGTGTGGTGGCCCCCACCTCCCACAACCAAACAATTTTATTTTTTTTAATAACAATTTAAATACTTTCCCAATTTTTGTTAAACTTTGCATAATAAACAATTTTGTTTCAAATGGAATTTGTATTTTCTATTTTTTTGAATATATAAACAATACTAACACATTTGTTTTAAAATATATTATGACAGGACTATACATTTCCAAAAATGGAAATGATAGTACAGGAGGAAATTTTCCAGAAATGGAAATATTGAATTTTTTTTATAATACAAGCCGAACCTTGTTTCCTTTCTATTCTGTCTTTTTTCCTCCTAACATTATTGCTTAATTTACATCAAAATTAGATTTATGAGACTAGTTTTGTCTTTTCTGGTAATTTCTTTTTTACTATGTTTTTTTCACAGAGAAGGGATTTTTTTCCCAGAATGGTAATTTTTCACTCAAATTGGTTTCTTAACAACAACCCATATATTTAATTTATCCATCCTATAGTTCATACTATAGCCAAATTGATTTTTCTATTTTCTAAGGTTTTATAGAGAATTTTCTTACGAAATTTTGACAACATAACTCTACTATGCCAAGTCTATATAAAATTATGAAATATCAAATCTATGAGTTCTCTAAACCCCCAAAATTGAAAGCATAACAAAAACATATCTATAACTATAAATCAATCCAAACATAGTAAATTATTGAAAGTTCTACAGATGAAATCACATAAAAGTTCCTTCAAACCCCTACCTTAATTCCAATGCTAGAAACTAAAACAGAATGCCTGTAGAATCTTGAAACTCCCAGATCTGACAACAGAAAAGCTCAATCCTGCAGATCTGAATCACAGTGCATGCAAATCCCAAATCCAGATGCAAACAATCTTCACCCAGAAACTCAAGCACACACAAAAGCTCAACACAAAGAAGTCTCAAAATCTCCAAAAACTCTCTCCAAAAATCTCCAACAACCTGATTGAAAACAAATGAATGCTAATTCCCCCTATTAGGGATTCAACTCCACCATTCATGCAAACACTAGATGACTCCCCATAGAACTCCTAATCAAACTCTCCCTCTTTTGTTGAGAGAAAATACTAATTAAAAATGAAAAATATATTTAATTGTGCACAACTCAACTTAGTCTCCTAAAGACAATTTGACTCCTTTTTGAAAAAATGACATATTCAAACTTAATAAAGCACATGCTAATATTAAAATCTATTACTAAATAATTTAATATTCCAACATCATTAAATCATGCAATTTATTAATTTAATATCTAATGAACAATATTAAATTATATTTTCATGTGATTAATTAATTAAAACCAAATATCCTAATATTTGATTTTTAATTAATTGATAATCATACAAAAACATAAGAAATAAATTTTAATATTTTATTTTTTTCCAATATAATATTAATTTCCATAACTATAGAAAAGAAACTAGTTGCACTGAAAAGAAACTAGACCAAAGATCACTGAGAAGGTCCCATTGGACCCTTTCCTCCCTTAGGGTTTGAACACTGAGGATCGTTCCCAACTGCAAAGGCCCTACAAGATCTACCTGCATCTCCAACTGTAGGCTCAAAAGCTGTCGGCTTCTGTCCTACAAACTGAGGACAATCTTACAACTTATGACCTTGTTGGCCACAAGTGAAACAATCTCCCTTGAAAACCCTCCTCGTTGCAGGAGTATTGGATTGCTAGAAGCTATCTCTACTGGCACTCTGCTGAGCACTCTGAGTTGGCTGACCAAAAGAATGATCCTTACTCTGCTGACCATTGTGAAACTTCTTGGACTGAGAACCACCACTCTGAGTAGGAAGAAGTGGAGGTGACTTAACCTGCTACTGATTCTGGTTACCTCTGTAGAAGTTTGGTGACTTCTTGAAGTTCCCATTACCTTGTGACCTATTCCCTCTATGTCCTGAACATGAAGGTCCACCTGCTGAAGCATCTAAATGTCGACCATGGCCCAAGGCTAAGTTAGACTTTGGATAACTACCCTAGCTCTCTTGAAGTAGTGAACCTTGATTGGTTCTATGAAATTAACTCAAAAAATATGATTTATTGCACTAGTTAGTTACATGCAAGATCTACCACCCTTCACATAATCATGAATTGGTGAGTATTGTGCTATTAGGAAAAATCACGTAATTATGAATTGGTGAGTCTTGTGCTATTGGGAAAAATAATGGTACTTTGTTTAGACCTATCATATTTCCTAAGTTATCTTGACAAGTTTCATTTAGTAAACATATGTCTCATATAGAAGTCATAACCTTTTGAAAATAAAATAAACAACTTATATTGTTTCTTCAAAAGAATAGTGACTCATTAGCGAACAATTTACTCATTGTGACTCATTGGTGAAAATGTGACCACACTTCTATGAATCATTACATGCAAGGGAACTCAAGAATGAGGCCTCACAAATCGATCCATATCTCCCTACGCATGGAGTGCAAGGGTTTTAAGAATGCTCTCAGCTAGAGCTATTTAGCCAATAACCTTGCTAGTAAACCATGCAATGGGAGATTCAATGAAGACAAGGGCAAAAATGCCAATATCCCCAAGAATCAAATGAAATGCAATGCAATGCAAGCTAGCTAAGAATGAAGATGCAAGCTAAGCTATGGAAATGAAAGTACAATGCAAGCTAAGCTATGAAAATGAAAGATGCAAGAAATGAAATCTAACTATGAAGCAAGAAAGCCATGATGATGCAAGAATGAAGACAAGAAGATAGAGTGTTGATGAAGATCCAAGATGAATGCCAACAATGCTTCAAATCTTCAAACCCTAGATGCAAGAATATCTCCAAAAGCTCCAAGATGACCTAGAAAACCTGTAGCATAACAATAACATAAAAATTGTGTGTGCAAATGAGGAAGAGAGCTCTCCTTTTATAGGGAATGAAAAAGGAATGGGCCATGGAGATTAAGAGGCAAAAGATTTAATCAACGGTGGAGAAAAAAAAGAAGCTTGATCCTTGTGCACAAATATCCTCCAATAAGAAAATTAGAAGCATTTACTTTATGTTGAGCATTTAATTTATGTCCATGTGAGACAAAAAGTACTTTTTCTTTTATTTTATTTTTATTTTTCTTTATAAATAAGAATTAAATGCTTTATTTGTGCAACATAGGATAAGAAGAAAAGGTGGGCTTTTATTTATTAAAAGGGGAGGAAATATTCCTTTTAAATAAATAAAAACTTAGGATAAAATGGTTAGCCCATAGAAAATAATCGAATAAATGATAGCACAAGGATTTGATCAAGAATAAGCAATTTATGATTTAGCAAAAGGGGCTAATAGTCTAGGTGACCATTTTTAGGTGTATACATTTTGTCCCTCTTTGACTAATGTGTGATCGATCTGGGAACACATGTAGTCAAAGAATAGATCAACCAAGAAGGCAAGCAGACAACCAAGAAAGCAAGCAATAGCGATTTTGACAGATGTGAGATCGATTTGGGATCACATGCAGTCAAAGAATAAAATAGCCAAGAAGGCAAGCAAGTAGCCAAGAAGGCAAGAAGATAGTGATCTGACTCCAAAGAATGAAGTATAGAGAGATAGAAAATCCTGCATGGTCAGCCTGGTAGCGACAGTACTGAACACTTAGGAAAGAGATAGCTAATAAGATATGATGTGTCTACCCCCTCGGGATCGAAAGCGAAATCAAGTAGAGGGAATGCAGAAGCAAGAGCAACATGATCAAATCACTAGAAATCATAATCGAAGATGAAAGATAATAGAATAACCATCAACCAATGAAGGGATGCCCCACACATGGGACACGAGGCACGAACCTATCGGTCCCTCAACCCGTAAACGCCATAGAGGGGGGAATTGGAACTTGGGATTTGAATGAAAGACTAGAAGGTTGAAAGAGATGGGGATGAAGAGGTTATGATGCCCTAGCGAAGATCAAAGGATTAGGCCTCAAAAGGTTAGCCAACTGTGCGAAAAAAGGAGAAAGGGTCAAGGTGAATGTGGATTTCGGTTTGGATCCTGAAATGAAGAGAAAATGATGTGAGATGAAAGACAAGAAAGTGAAAGACATGATCGGGAAGAAGCGAAAGGTGAGCGCAGCTGATTAACAAGTCCATGAAAAATGAAAGGAGAGCTCTCTCCATATGCAAGATGCAAAACTAAACTAACATGAACCTAAGAAATGCAAGCTACATGAAAAGTGGTTTACTTGCAAGGTTACAAAGCCAATAGACATCTAATATTCATCATCAAGCATTATTGGTAGCGTCGCAAGATCATACAATACACACTAGCATAACTATGTGAATATGAATATGATCTTTATCAGATAGGAATGTGGAAATCTCACCTAGGCATCAAAGACATGTAGGTCAAGATGACTAGCACAGTGAGATTATCTAAGTTTAATATAGCAAGATTATACTCGCATCAAGACACAAGGAAAGTCAAGATGGCTACAAGTATGCACTTGCACAAAAATAGTCAAGGATAATACCCTATCAATCCACAGTGTCAAGTAAGACCAGCATAAATGCTCATGATAGTTAGGATCAACAAAATATACCCACAAGCAGAAAAAGCAATAAAACATGTTCTCATACCCTCAGTCTTCTAGCTATGCATCATCGAAAACTTCTCAGGGAGAGACCACTCAGCAAAGAAATCATCATAGACAGCATGCAAAGAAATAAATTCAAACAAATCTCAGCAAGTCAAGTGCGTGTGTGTAGGTCATAGAGTCAAACTTTGAGTATTGCATCTGCAAATGAGAAATATCGCATCATACTAGACTGCAGGTAGGACATCTGATAAGTGTTGAGAAACACTCGACGCAAGGGTAGTGTTGAAAAACACCATTGGGGTGGTGTTGAAAAACACCATTGGAACCAAGTTGCCCAAGAAACCCAGACGCACAAAGAGACCCAAGATAAGCTTAAAGCAACATGTGCCCCCTAGACTAAGACAAGAATCAATTCCAGGCTAGGAGAGGCAAAGCGAGAAGTGGAGCGAAAGAGCGCCATGCAAGACTGATAGACATAGGTGCAGAGGGTCTCAAGTAGCGCCTGTTTCTAGGTTTTCACCACTTGATAGATTTTTTCAGGACTTTTTTATAATTTTTTTGTATTTTTGCTACCAAGGCACCTGTTTCCAGGTTTTCACCAAGGCACTTTTTCTATTTTTTTTTGAATTTTTTGAATTTTTTGATTTTTTTGGTGAGACATCAAAGCGCCTATTGCTAGGTTTTCACTAGGATGCTCATTTTTTCAGTACTTTATATGCTTTTTAGGTTTTTTTCAGCATCATATATGATTTTTTTTGTAATTTTTTCAGGATCATAAAGTATATACAAGGAATGCCCCAAACAGGAACGGGCATTAAAGATCTGCTTCCTTTGATGTAGAGAACTGATAGGCCCCAAACCCAAATGCTACATCTGTGATGATAGGAGGTCTCAACCAGTTCGACCAATAATAACCAGCCCTAAGCAATGTCTGAGTTAGTGGAGGATCATTAGAATGTGATCCACATATGCCATCGTGGATTTCAGCTAGTACTTTTTGTGACTCCTCTATTTCTAGACACCTAAGGAGAGTTCCATCTAGACCCTTCCTATACAAGCCACCAGAGACAAAGGCAAAGTGTAAGGGATGGCGGAAAGAATGGCATGGAGGAGTATGAGGTGGAAGACATGGAAAGATGGTAGGATTGTAAGATTTGTGAGCAGGATAGCGTAATTCATCCACCAGGAACTTGAAGCGAGATTTATGCTTTTTCATTTGTAAGATGGATATCAAAGTAACCAAGGCATTAGCAACTCTTTTCTCAGCTTTAGGAATGGGCTGAAGTATAACAGTTATGAGATCATGCTTGAAGTAATGCACCATTTGTTTGTCGAGAATCAGCTTCTCATCTTTTATTTTGGAGTCATTATTTTTGAGCAAATTTTTATCTTTACTTTTCTTAGGTTCGGATACCACCACAATGTGGTTTTCGCCATCCGACCATTGCTCTTTTCTTTTGACTTGATGACTGTGATGCTTGATTTCTGATTCAATCTTTTTTGTTGCTAGTTCGCTAGTGGAAGAAGTAACAGGTGTTGATGCGAGATGAAATGGAGTGACTGGTTCAATAGCATTTATGTGAGGGATGTCATCTTTGGTAACAAGAGAGGTTGAGCCTATAGGGTAGGCTCCAAAAGTAGCTAGATCTAGATTCGTCATAGGAGGACCAACGTAGTCCACTAAGGCAATACGGGGAACAAACTCATCATATCCAACACAAGACTCATCAACTACATCGGGTGGGTTACGAGAAATATGAACTACATCAACATCCATATCTGTCATGGAAGAATCTTTTGGAAGAGGCTTAATATGCTGAGAAGTAGAAACACTCATGTCGTTATGTGATAGATCACCTCTTTGTAGCAGTCGCTCAATGTTGTGACGTTGTCTATCATAGTGAAATGATTCTTTAGGAACATAGGTTCTAGACATAGAAGACTCAGCAATATCATTAGTAGGCATACATGCTTCCCCCCAAAGAAGTGAAGTAGAAGGAAGATCATCTCCCATGTGAGCCATAGTGTGTAGTGGTGACTCATCTGTATCTGTGTCTGAATTATTGAGCATGGGAGTATTTCTGGAATCTTCTCTATAGATCCATTCTTGAATAGCTTGTTCTTCTCTTTCTTTTTCTAAAGGAATGGATGAAGGAATGAAAGTATCAAAGATCACCATAGCAGAAGTGGAAGGCTTCATTGTATCAGAAGGTTTCCCATATGACCTAGGAGAAACAGGTATAGAAGCAAATGAATCTAGCGTATATTCACCCATACCAAGGCTCATCATCTTAAGTGATTTCTCAGCAGCAACTAGAGACGTACTAGGATCAACAGAAGGTTCATTATGAGGAACAAATTTTTCAGCAGCAGCCAGAGCATTAATAGCAATAGTATGGTCTCCAGGAATCACAACTTCAGTGCCATTGTATGGAAATTTGACGCACTGATGAAAAGTGGAAGGAACAGCCTGCATGTCATGGATCCAAGGATGACCCAAAAGAATGTTATATGCGAGTGGGATGTCCAATACTTGGAAGCTAATATCTTTTGTGATAGGACCCACTCAGACAGGCAGTGTGACAAGACCTTTGGAAGATCTTTCCTCTTCATCGTAAGCTTTTATAGTAATCTTCTTCTTGGAATCCACAGCAAATTCTGACAAACCCAACTGTTGTATGACATTGAAAGAAACAATATTTAACCCTGCACCATTGTCTATCAGGACTCGGCGGACTCGGGTGTTGTAGACTAGAACTTCAATGTGTAAAGCCAAATTATGAGGGTGAGCAATAGATATGTCATCTTCTGCAGAAAAGGAGAGAGATAGTGGAGATGAAATGTGGTTGACCATAGCCTGAAATTGATCTGGATCAATGTCTTTGGGGACATGTGCTGTATGCAAAGCTTTCTCAAGGATTTCTCTATGTGAAGGGGATAACTGAAGCAACTCAAAAATGGATATTTGGGCTGGCATCTTTTGCAAATGTTGGACAAGATCATAGCTAGGGGTGGCTGAAGGAGCCGCTTGTTTGGAAGGCAAAGCCTGCTTGGGATCTTGCGTAGTTTTAAGGACAATCTTGGCTTGCCCCCTAGTAACAGCATTCAGTGTCTCACTTCGGGAAGATGAACTACCACGTGTTTGCAAGACCAATTTTGGCTTACCATGATTGGCTTTATTATCATCTTGAGATCTTACCATAAGAACACTCTCAACGGGCTCTACCATGTTGATCACAGGTGTATTAGAAGGATACGTGTAATTGATATAGCATCATGATTCTTCTTATGTGCTTGAGAGGTTTCCCCCTTATCATGCTTAGGTAGAGGATCTTTGAAAGCTGTGTGATCAGAATTTCTAGTTAAGCCATCAGTGGAGATTGTGCCATTCTCAATAAGATCCTGAATATCATCCTTAAGCCTAAAACAATTGTCTGTCGGATGTCCCTTGTTTCTGTGATAATGACAATAAGAATCCTCTTGCCACCAATCAGGCTTATCTAGTGGATCCCAGTTACCAGGTTTATCAGGAAGTGTAAGATATCCATTATCAACCAAAGTCTTAAGGATCACATCATAAGGTTCTGCCAATTTGGTATAGACTCACTTTCGAAATGACTTCTTAGGCTTATCTGCATACTGAGGTTTAGGAGCACTGCGAGTGTTGGCAGCTTCTTGTTGTTTTGCTGCATAGATAGCATTGGAGAGATTGAAAGCAGGCTCTTTAACTTTAGGAGCGTCAACAACCCCATCATTAACAACATACTTGTTCTTATTCCAAGGTTTGTTCTTGTCTTTGCCATTGCCTTTAACATCTTTATTAATAACAATATCTCGTTTTCTTATAGCTACATCCTCAATTCGATATGCACTTTCAACCATGTCATTGAAATAAGGGAATAGTTGTTTCCTTAGATCATAATATAGCTCAGGCACCAGAGTGTTGACAAAAATGTCAATCTTTTCTCTCTCGGGTAGCTGACGAGGATATCGAGAATACAATGACCTCCAACATTGTAAGTAAGTTGCAAAAGGCTCACCTTGATGTTGTCTTAGATTACCAAGATCTATCATGGTGACAGGTTGTTGGATGTTGTATGAATAGTGTTGTGTGAAGTGCATAGCTAACTCATCAAAAGTCTTCAAAGGAGGTGTCAACTTTGCAAACCATTCTAAAGCTTGTCCTCTTAAGCTTCGAGGGAATAATCATAGAAGATATGTATCTTCATGAAGAAAGTCCATACTAAGAGCATAAAAGTGACGTACATGATCATGGGGATCACCATTTCCATCATACTTGTCATATTTGGGAACCTCAATATCCCTAGGAAATGGGACCATGTATAGATTTTTATCAAAAGGAAGAGCACAAATTGATTCTACAAAAGAGACCTTTGGAGGCTCTCTTTCTATTGCCATTTGGGTAAGGCGTTGATTTGTCTGACGCAGTTCTTCCTGAAGGACTTCCAATTCAGTTGGTACTCTTTGTTGGACAATTTGTCTAACATCATAGCCAGGAGGAAGCTTGTATCCTCTAGAAGTCATATATTGAAAATATTGATCACCATTACGCTCTAAAAGCTTATGCATCATTCGTTGGGAGACCACATCTTGTTCAAATCTCATAAGATCCTCACTAGAAATCTCATCATCTTCCTCTGCCTCATGTTGAGAGGGAGGAGGTCTAGGAGGTGAAGAAGGCACACCATAAGTAGGTCTTAGAGGAGATCTTGGTGGCGTTTTGTTGCCATTGTTTCCATTGGTAAAAAGAGGTCTATGCTCATGATTACTAGTCTCAGGTTGCTCATGAAATGTCCCTCTATAAGCCATGTGCCTAGTAGCATCCATTCTTTGTTGATTGTGTTCTTTGTCTAAGCGTGCTTGGTTATCCTTGTGCTTAAAGTGTGCTTGCAACTGTTGAAATTTTTCTTGTTCAGTCAAAGTGAGTGAGACACTATCTGTGTTTTTGGGGGTCTTGAATGCAGAAAAGAGGAAACCTCCTTTGTACCACGGAGTAGCCTTAGAATCCTTAGATTGGTCAGAACTAGAACTGTCGTTGCTAGCGGGCGCTCGTGAGCATCTAGTTGGAGAAGGTAACTGTGTATAATTAAACGGAGGGTGATTCTCCTACTCAAATTGAGATCGAGTTGTAACCGGCATGAAAAGAGATGTTGGTTGACTAATAGAATGAGACAAAGTTTCTCAGATATGAGATAAGCAAAGCTAATAAAGATCACTTGTCAAAGTAGAACAATAGAGAGATGGCTCGTCAAAAGTGCTCAAGCACTTACAACAATCAATTGACTAAAGCCGAGCAGCGAGCAAGAAGCTCAATAAGCAAGTAGCTAGAGAGGTAACCGTGATGTGACAAGTGATCAAGAGTAGCATTCGTTAAGCTCAAATCCAATAATTTTAGCTCATTTGTTTCAGTCTAGAACAAATCTAAGCATGTAGATAACAAACTAGCTTCAGATAAGAACAGAAAAGGACACTCTACGACAGGTTAAAATGCAAGTTTAGCAGCTCCGGATTGCAACAATGATAGGACAACAAAAATGACCCAGGCGATAGTTCTCAGGCAAATAGGGTGATACTTCACCTTAAGCCAGATGATAGTTTCCAGTAAGTGGGGTGACACTTTTGCAGAGTCGTACGACTCTATGACCAACGAACATAAAAATATCAGTTTGAAGTGTTTTAAAAGATCAAGTAAGTATATCAACAGATTTTTATCATGGATCAAGCACATAAGACAGCAATCAAGGAGTTCAAGCAAGCAGTTGTCTTCAAACAATGAGCAAGGGGCAAAGCAACCTTGCACATGAACAAGAATAGTGACTTAGTATTTCTACTCCTTAAAGATTCTACTTGTGTATGTTCTTCAAATGTTTTAGCAGGCACATAGAACACAACAACACCTTAGCAAGCTATCTACAAGGATACACATGGCTTTCTAAGAGGAGTTCTCGATATACACAAGGTACATGAGACCCAAATCTATAGATGAGAAGAATCCAAAATCACACAGCCGGGGGGAGACGGTAACCCAAATCTCCTCCTTCACTTCTCAAAGGTATAAAGTTCTTTGAGGCTTAGCCAAGAGTGATATCAAACTCAATTCCCAAGAGAGGTGTCTTTCGATTCACCTCCCGCTATTTATACTCCGCCAGAACACAGGAGTTAAGGTCATCCCTTAAGGTGGTGTGTCCCCAAGCAGGCCTTCTAGAAATAACAACTAAGTAATTCACTATCAAAAGTATTTAGAGCACTAGAGGTGGTACATTTAACCCTTCAAGTAAGCATGAGATGAGTCCAAAAAAGTGGAACATTTAACTCCTCACACAAACTCAAAGTGAGTCCACACCTTAGAAAACAAGTGAGTTCCAAAAAGCACAAAATGGTTGCCAAGTGGAGCACTTAACGCTTCTTTCCTGTTGACCCCTCCCCTTTAATATGGTGTTGGGATTGCAACCACAGGGCGGAAATGAGGGGCCGGCGGATTAGCGAGTCCAATAACCCAAGACAGCAATCTAGATCAATCACAAGTACTCTAAAGTTGCTTATCAATACTACTCACAAATGAAAAAGGGGTGTACCAATGGAATATTTAACTTTCCAAGCAAACATAGAGTGAGTCCACAAGGTGGTGCATTTAACTCTTTATGTAAACAAGGAATGAATCCATGCCCCCAATCACTCAATGAGATATTTGATATTAGAACCAAGAATTACTTAAGGTTTAAACACAAGCATTCACTTACACAAACTTGTATGAAAGCAAATCTATGTTCATTCATTTCCCATTAAGAGCATCAATTGAAATGTGTTCTATGAAAGCATGTAAACACTCAAGCCAAACACATGAGAGGTTCAATTTTAATCCCAAAATTCAAATGTTGTAGAGATATAACAAACTACCTCAAGTCCAATGCAACGCGCTTAGTAGATTTTAAGCATTTTCCATGAAAGCAAGAGCACCTTCAAATGAACAAGACAAGAGAACAAGCAAACAAGATATGCAATATATATCCAATTTATGCAAACCCTAAGGTTAGATCTGAAAATCAATTGTTAGGAGCAATGATAACCAGCAAATAATCCAAATGATAACTCATATCATGCAATGAACAATGAAAAATAAGTGCATACCCATCACAAAATTTTATTTTTTTTACATTTGACCTAGTCAACAAGATCTAATTTTTACCACATAAATTCAGACCCTAAACTCAAAATGCAGAAAAGAGACCTCTGTCAAAAAATAGAGATTTTTCCAAAAATATAAAAATTTTAGAAAAATCTCTTCATTTGTGCCCTAGAGAGCCATTTTACCAAAACAGACCATATTTTATAAATCAACCAAATGAGCTATGATATGATTTCTAAATTAAAAACATAGTGAATGGACCCCCTGTAGAATTTGAAGACCTTTCCAGAAATATAAAAATTTCCGAAAAATATGCTGATTTGCGCCAAAAATTGATTTTTTATGAAAAATAAAGAAAAAATCATAAAAAATACCAATTAC
The DNA here is from genome assembly GCA_027943335.1 of Chamaecyparis obtusa. Taxonomy (NCBI): domain Eukaryota; kingdom Viridiplantae; phylum Streptophyta; class Pinopsida; order Cupressales; family Cupressaceae; genus Chamaecyparis; species Chamaecyparis obtusa. The sequence goes on from BSBK01000787.1 coordinate 71,258, forward strand.
CTCCGAAAATTCTAAAACAAATTTTGGAACTTCTCTGATATGTCGCCTACCTACAAAAAAAATTTCAGACTAGAGCACCAAGCCTTTTGGTAGATATGGTTAAATCTTTCAAATCTAGGGTTTTTTTCATCTCCAAACAAATCTGCACAAGGGTTAGCTCCAAAAATAATCAAAACCAGCATACAAGAGGTGGGTTACCCCACGGTAGGCGCCAAAAATGTATGGTGAAAATGTGACCACACTTCTATGAATCATTACATGTAAGGGAACTCAAGAATGAGGCCTCACAAATCGATCCATATCTCCCTACACATGGAGTGCAAGGGTTTTAAGAATGCTCTCAGCTAGAGCTATTTAGCCAATAACCTTGCTAGTAAACCATGCAATGGGAGATTCAATGAAGATAAGGGAAAGAATGCCAATATCCCCAAGAATCAAATGAAATGCAATGCAATGCAAGCTAGCTAAGAATGAAGATGCAAGCTAAGCTATGGAAATGAAAGTACAATGCAAGCTAAGCTATGAAAATGAAAGATGCAAGAAATGAAATCTAACTATGAAGCAAGAAAGCCATGATGATGCAAGAATGAAGACAAGAAGATAGAGTGTTGATGAAGATCCAAGATGAATGCCAACAATGCTCCAAATCTTCAAACCCTAGATGCAAGAATATCTCCAAAAGCTCCAAGATGACCTAGAAAACTTGTAGCATAACAATAACATAAAAATTGTGTGTGCAAATGAGGAAGAGAGCTCTCCTTTTATAGGGAATGAAAAAGGAATGGGCCATGGAGATTAAGAGGCAAAAGATTTAATCAACGGTGGAGAAAAAAAAGAAGCTTGATCCTTGTGCACAAATATCCTCCAATAAGAAAATTAGAAGCATTTACTTTATGTTGAGCATTTAATTTATGTCCATGTGAGACAAAAAGTACTTTTTCTTTTATTTTATTTTTATTTTTCTTTATAAATAAGAATTAAATGCTTTATTTGTGCAACATAGGATAAGAAGAAAAGGTGGGCTTTTTATTTATTAAAAGAGGAGGAAATATTCCTTTTAAATAAATAAAAACTTAGGATAAAATGGTTAGCCCATAGAAAATAATCGAATAAATGATAGCACAAGGATTTGATCAAGAATAAGCAATTTATGATTTAGCAAAAGGGGCTAATAGTCTAGGTGACCATTTTTAGGTGTATACAATATTGTTTCTTCAAAAAAATAGTGACTCATTAGCGAACAATTTACTCATTGTCTTCAAGAATTTCATTTTCGATTTAACCTATTTTCATTCATATTTTTCTTAATATATCTTATGTAGTTCCATACTCTTATATGTAAACATAAAGTACTTCCCTCGTACTTATATGTCCACATGCAAGCCTGATAAATAAGTTAATACCCCTACTCAAAAGAGTGAATAACAATCCAAATAAACATTTCAGCTGTTCTCAAAAGAAACATTTTCTTTAGGCGTGATTGACTCCGAATATCACCTTTTATAGGAAAGAGTCTATTGCCCTTCTATTAGCTTCCTATGAATATGCACACTGTTACTATTTCATTCTTTTTTTTCAATAAAATACTCTTAATATATATTACATCTTTTGGCCTCATGAAATTCCAAATATTAGAGCGAGGTATAAGTTTCACAGTTCATGAGTCTACCATATAGCTATGAAAATAGACTTTTTTTGAAAGAAAGAATAAGTATATAGAACATAGCCTAATTTATAAAGAAAACACGTCTGGAATTAGGCAACATAGAAACATTTAGGTTCATGGGATCTCTTTTCTTCTATGGAGCTTTCATAGGCAGCATTTAGGTTCATGCCCCAATTTAAAATCTCCATTCTCTCTCACTTGAGAGTATGTTGCTATCAAGTCTGCCACCATGGAAAAAAGTCTATCCAATGTGCCATGAAACATCGCTTCAATGAGAAGGCCTCAGAGGACACAGAAGCTATTAAAAGTAACTGGGAGCTCTTCAATTTCCTCAATAAGGAGTGGGCGGACCTTTTGATGTCAAAGTGCTTATGAATTCTATGAGGAAAATCGCGATGTGGGTGCTCGTGATCAGGAGGATGGAGACTGTTGTTTCTTCCTTGCCTCTTTTTGGGTTAGATTTTGTTTACTCTCATATGCTCTATACTCTGAATTTGGTTTTTAGCCCTACATGGCACCTGGCTAGGTTTAAGTTGAACATTCTCAAAACTTTTATGCAAATGTGTGATACTCTATGTATGTGGTGGTTCACATTTTGTTGTTTCTTTATTTTTTATCGTAGTAGACATTACTGCTTTAATGTTGCTTTCTATGTTAGTTAACTTTTTGTTAATTTCATAGTCAGCCTCTTTGTCATTCGGGCCAGCACCCTTTTTTTGTTGCTGCTATTATGAAAAACATGGCTTCCAAACTGATATTAATGCAAATATATCAAGCTAATGGCTACTAATCCATGGTGGGATTATTTCCACTTAAATATGCATTGAAAATATTTAAAAATAGTGCAGTCTAAGTTAGCTGATATTGACTATTAGTGACTTGTCGCCCCTTGATTTAGCTTCAAATATATATACATCTCTATAATGATAAATAGAGCTATATATATGAGAGGTAATAAATTAGCTATCAAGGTGATATATACAATCTGAGTTGGCCTAGTGGTGGAGAACTTGTACTCTTGAAAGAGAGGTCACAAGTTTAAATTTTGCAAGGGGCAAGGATATATATGCCTCATTTGTAGCGCGATTAGGTGCCTCTCACAAAGAGTAAGAGGTAGTCTCATATCATTGTCACCATATGTGGACCCAAAAACTTATAGCTGGTGTTGTGGACTATAAAAAGACCTTTCCTTTCCTTACATATTTGTAAAAAGATGTGAATATAAGATCAACATAAATATATATAAGTTTGGCAATCAACCTATAAGAACATAAACTTGTGTTCATCTTTTACATCCATTCATACATAAATAACACACACGTGTGTATCCATGTATGTGTATATGTATATAATCATTTATACTTGTAGATATGTATATATTAATAGATTCAAGTAAAAATTTAAATTTCACTTAAATATATTGAAGTATTTAAAAGGAATGACAGAATAGCCTCAAGTCTAGATGACATGATATAGCACTTGGTCTAGACATTTTATAGTCATCATTTGTCTAACTTAGACTTGAGATAACTTATATTGGAAAAGATGCAAGTTTTACCAATCAACTGCATGACCATAGATAGGGATGACATAAACCTACATGTGTGTGTGAAGACTCAACATCAATTGCCTATGCCCATGCGTATATTCCTCTCTCCAATGATGCTTTCCCTCTATTTCTAGAGGGAGGGGTGCATTGTCCTGCATCCATCTTAGAACCACAGCTTTATTTAGCCCATAACTTACAATCTTCATCAATCCATCAAAAATGTAACATTGATCACATGTCATTGATTATTAAAGATAAGCATTACATTCTCATAAGCTCATTTAAATCATACATATGATGTAAACCGTATCCATATGTAAACTTGCCAAAAAAATTACTATGCAAGTAAAAAGGATTAACAATGTCATAATGAGGGATGTAACATATCGTCCCAAAAAAAAGTATCATTGTCCCTGATGATTACAATATCAACATGAAATTAAACGAGTCTTTTAACTATTGAAGTCACTAAATAAATAAGGAAATTTCTAAAAGTGTTCATCATTATCTTCCCAACTAGCACTAGCTTTTGCATACTAGTCCCACTAGACCTTTCATTGCATAATCTTATAATTATGAAAGAAGAGCTTATGTACCTTGAGCACTCTATGAGGATCAATTGTAACCACCCCTCTATCCTACACTTGCAATAAATTTCAATCAAGTGTCTTAAAAACTCCAAATACATATTTCTTTAAATAAAATACATAAAAGATGTTGTGCATTCTGGTGAGAGGTGGAGGTAGATCAATCCTATAGGCAACCAGGTTGATGATTTCAAGTACCTCAAAAGGGTTTATATATGAGGGAGCTAGTTTGGATGACTTTACAAAATTGATTGAACTTTTATGTGGTTTGATTCTCAAGCCTACTTTCTCCACTATTGTGAACTATGTTGGTGTCTATTTAGCATCTTCATAACTATTCTATGTATCATTGTCTTCTGTCAATCTCTATTTGGTCAACCTTAAATGTTCTTCCATTTCTAAGAGCATTTCAAGACGTGTCCTTCCATTTCTAAGAGAATTTCTAGGCTAAATCTAATCTTATCTTCTATCTTGTCCCAACTTATAGGAGTTCAACACTATTGGCAACTTAAAATTGGCTAAATTTTAAGTGTCTTTTTAGGTGCAATTTAATTAGAATAGAATGGAACACCCCTGCCAAATCTATTAAAGTGGCCTCTTTTAGAGATTAAAATATTGCAATTGTTGACTTTCATGAAAAACCCCTTGTTAGTCATACTCTTCTGACATATGTTAGTGCACTTACCTAATTTCACAATCCCAAGAACAAATTGGAGACATTTTCAATGCCCAAAGTTATTGAGGCTAAGAGAGATTTGATGTCTACATTCTGCTAAATATATCTCAGAGTCTATCTTTGACTATTAAAATCTTGCAAATCATAAGGAATTGTGCAAATCTATTATACTTTCATGACAAATATTAGCATGCATGTTCAATTTTTTAGTCTCAAGATTAGATTTGATATGTTTTCTAATGCAGTTATGATTGCTACTTAGCCCGATTTGGCCCCAAAAAAGGTTGCAATCTTCCCAAATGCCCTATTTTTTTATTAATATTTTTTAACCCGAGAATCTTCATACAATTTCCTTTGGTGAAATACTTTTCATGACATATGGGAATATGCTTGTTCAGTTTTACAGCTTCAGGATAAGTGTTGATATGTTTTTTAATTATTTATTGGCCGCTACTTGGCCTAAAATATGTCCTAAACAAGTTACAAATTTCTTTAATTTAAGGGTGACCCGCCTAACATTTTGGCCTCAAACTCCTCCAATTTTAGTTTTGTATTGATTTGAGCTTATACGGTACATAAATTTAAAGTTTCCTCTATTGAGCGATATAATTGTCAAGTCTGTTTACAAAGAAAATATCTAAATGTTGTCGCAAAATCCATTTTTTAAATAATTCATTATACTTGCTTACCAATTTTTATGGCTCCAGAGTACTCAATTTGTCTTGAGTGAAATTACCTCAAATCCCTGATTTTTTGTTTTTAAATGCCAATTTTCTTCAATCTAAAATAGAAATATTTAAAATATTTTTTAAATGTTTTAAATATTGGAAACATTATTATTATTTTTGTGTGACTAAACTTTAATGAAGGTTGGTAGTTTATAAGTTTTGTTTAGCATTAAAGCATTGTGTGTTTACGCAACTACATAATGTTTTCCTAAATATTGTGTGCAAATGCGCAATAGTAAGAAATGGGTGAAACATTTCTTTTGTGCAATCGTGCAAATAAGAAAAGGTCAATGAAAGCCTGACCTAGGCAATGTGATTTGATGCAATAGATACTAGTTATCCCAGTGGAAATTTTGAGTACTTTCACGTAAGGAAGAGGTAGGGTTTACAATCTACGAAAAATGTGATTTTCTTTTAGCATTGTTGTTTGTATCCTTCCCATGAGTATGTAGGAAAAATAAACTATTGATTTTTGGCGCTATTATTATAGTTTTTGCACAATGCATGCTCGGTGCAATAGGGTTGAGTAAGGTATTTTTTATTTATTTATTTATAAGAAGAATCTTTTTGTGTACAAAAATGACAGTACAATAATGCCTCTCGGTTAAACTATGAAGAGATTGCTTAACGTAATGAGCAGCGATAATTTACATTTTACTTCATTTAGTGCCACAATCATTTTCCTTTCCCATGAAGTATTAAATTCATGCACTATTTTCCTTAGACATAAGGAAGCATGGTGTGGGCTATCAACAAGTGCTTGATTTGTTATTTTGATGAATCGTAAATATTTGATATTGTAACAATGAAGATGTGGAAGGGGACTATTCTTAAATAACGCACATTAAAGAATAAATTAAGATTAAAAAATTAGTCAATTTTGATTATTTAATACTTGTAGTCTAGGAGTTAGACGTTAGCGTGTATTGTTTAAGTCAACTAGTGGAAGGATATGCATATCTACCATCAGAAGTGGATGTTCCAATGAACAAGAGGAGTCAGATAATGTAAAAAGCTACAAAGTTGAAAGTCAAAATATAAATTATGTAGAGGGTGAGATTGTGTGCCAAATATTTGATATAATGTCAATAATAATGGCATTTTATTAATTTATCATTTTATGGGTTAAAATGATGAATTCCAAGCTTTACAAAGAAGTTTAAATGCTCAAATAATAATAAAAAATATTCAATGAATTAGCATTAGGGTTACTATTTCCACAAGGCAAGATAAATGCAACAATGAGTGTATTTTTTCACCAAGATCGAAAATAGTTCTAGGGAAGAATAAAGAAAAGGAGATAGGAAAGTTTCCAATTGCAAAGTGAAAGAAAATGTGAATGAAATATACATATTGGTTTTCACCTAAGAGTAAAATATTTCATCACTAAATGGTTTTCACGAAGGTAAGAATATTTTTACACTTGAAGGGAAAAGATAAATTCTAGTAAAAGACAAATGAAGTGTGGATATAAAGGCAAATGGTCAAAAAGTAAATTTGCAAATCAATTTTTTCATTTATTTATAGGGGAATCATCTACATGTTCACCATAGATACAACATTTTATTTTCAGATCTAAAGTTGGGTTAGGTTTTAAGATATAATGTGATTTTATTATATGAGTTATGTCTCAGCGATAGAGGAAAAATTTGTAATTTTGTTTAAGATGGTGGATGATTTCCTTTGGTTAGCCTAATTTTTGGTTTTTCAACTTTTTGGTCATGTTTTAGTCCTTTGGCACAATGGGATCACCTATTTATAAGCTTGAGTGAAGGTCCTTAATCTATCACCCATTGTATTTAAATGTTCCTATAACTTCATTTTCAATATGTGTGTGTGTGCGTGTGCGCACGCAATTGTCTCCATGTCTGGATGCAATGCTTCTTGAGTCAAGTAATGTAGGTTATTTGGTTCTTGAGAGAAATTTGGTATTTGAGTTGTCTACGTATTTGCTATCCATTTAAGTGTTCTAAGGTGTGTTGCCTTAGTCTCCTTATGATGTGTACAATGGAACGCTTGGTTCGCAACATAGCTAAACTACCCACCATGGATTCTGTAAGTTTAGTGGTTGTACCATGTATTAATAATTGATCTTTTAATGCAACGGAAACCAAAAATTAGTATTAGATCCTAGGTCACGAGTTTGAACCTTGCACTTGCACAAGGGGGCAATAGGATTGTTGCAAGGTGTGCACCCTTTGTCTCCTTGTGATGTATAGTGCAATGTTTGGTTTACAAGATGGCTTAATTATCTCTTGTGGATTCTATAAGTCTAGTGGTTGTATCAGGCATTAATGGGTCGATCTTTTGGTGCAACGACAACCAACATAAAGGATTCATGTAAATTCTTATATGAAGATAATGAAAGTATTATAATTTCATATGGATGATTAAGTGGAGTTCATAGTATGCTAGTTCATAGGTATTTCTATCACAAGCTAATAGATATGCATAGATCATCATGATTATATTATAAAATTTAAAAAAAAAAAAATGCATGATAGATGGCTATATAGCCCAATTACAAGCATTGGTCTTCCATTATCATTGCCTAACTCGAGAACTTTATCAGTCACAAAAACATTTCATAGTTATCATTAAAAAATCCTTTGAACCCTCTTTTAATTCTTAATTTTGTTATTTTCTTCATCTCCCATAAACCTAAAAGTCTATAAGAGTTTCACACCCACATGCAAAACCCTACATCCTCTTTTGTTAAGGCATGTGATTTATCTACAAACATCACTTGTATTTCCACTAGTTTCCAAGTGTATGAAATAGGCTAACCCACCTAGGTCTTGTAGAGCCTAAAGTATAGCAAGCAGTCATTTTAATAGAGGTGATCATTCATCATGTTGGCCAACACCTTAAGGTTTCTGAGCATAAATAGTGCCATGCATTTAGGAAACCCTGAGGTCATCAGTTGGAACAACCAATAGATACTTTTTTAGTATAGTGCTTCAAATGTTGTCATCTTGATTAAATAATGGTAAGAGTTATTATAGGAAAATTCTGCCAAAGTTATGTAATCTCTTTTTAAAATGGTGTTTTAACCTTACAATAAATAAAAACTAGTTGATAAAAGGTTATTCTTGATATGTGAGTGTGGGGGGTTACAAGGGTGGATAATTTATCATTGTGAAATGATTGTTTATCATTTGGTCATAGATCTAATGGTGGATATCTAAGATGTGAAAATAGTCCTATTTTTCCATCTTAAGGGGGACATATATGGCCTCTTGATTGTAAATAGTAAAATTACTTCCAACATTTCAAGTAGAGTACACTAGTATAATACAATTTTCTAGGGCCAAATGACTCTCCTTTGTGTATTTTTGGTGGATTTCTTGGGATACAATGTTTTCCTTACTTGTCCTTGGGATTGGTTGAACTAGCATAACCGAACTTGCTGGCGCATTTGACATATTCTGTGTGCAAATTTTCAAAGATGAGTTGACTCTAAGAATAACACAACTTTCTAGACCATCAACTCTATTTGCTCCAAATCTCTCTTTATCAAGATGATTTGAATATACGCAACTTTATAGCCCATTAACTCTCTTTGTACCAAAATTTCTCATGTATCACCTAGCACAACACAAATGGCTAGCCTATGTCATCCATGGTTGTCTTTTTCTATTCTTCATGATTCCATAGCATAACACCTAGTTGATTGGATTATGGAGTTTTATCTTATGTTTGATGTGTGCTCTCACCCTTTCCATCTGACCACTTGTGCTTTTCCAATATCTTTATGAGTGTGCTACTAGTGGTTGAGACATCTTTCTTATTGAGGTCTCTTCAATTAGTTGACTTGGAATCTTTGTAAGCTTTAGGCTTTTGTCTTTCTTTTTTGTGACCTTGTATGTGGTTGTATGAAATAAAATCTTTGGTTTGGGGGCTTGTGTCCTTAAACTTAGTGATGTCTTATCTCTTTGCACTTTTCCCATGATCGCATCTTTATCTCTTTCTTCTAATTTACTATGAGCATGAGGTGGACTTATACTTGGTATGATAAAGTGGGGTCTAAATGTGTTGTTCTAAATTGTAAGCATCCATAATTAGATGTTCAATTTAGTCCTATTTAAGCACATAAGGGCTCTCGCATTAATGTTTGGTACTCCAACCCTGTAGTGCCTACATTTTTTCTTTCTCTCCATATTCTCAATTCCCAAAACAAGTTTCACAACCTTTAATGACAAAGAGGTCTCCCCAACTAACCTCTTCTTTGGTGTTTTCCCCAAAATTCAAATCGGGGGCCTGTCTCATTGGTTAAGTAGGAAATCTTGATTCCCCTTAGCTTCATTTGAGTTTTGAGCTCTGAAATATTGTGAGAGGTATATATAAACAACCTATCTCTCCTCATTTGACCATTACATCATAAGGATTCAAGCTCTCTCCTACAAATTTGCATCTCAAGCATTCTATGACAGATCTCAAGCATTTCAAGGCATTTTCCAATTAAACCTTCTCCATGGATCAATCTTCTTTCCCTCATTGAAATCCAAATCAAAGGAGTCCATCATCAAGGAAGGATATCATATCATAAGCATCCATCCCCATACATCCAAGCATTCAAGCATTCATCCAAGTCTTTAACTCTTTAAGTCATCATTCTCTTTATTCATCAAACATTATGGAAAACTAAAACTATATATATATATATATATATATATATATATATATATATATATATATATATATATATATATATATATATATATATATATATATATATATATATATATACACAAGGTTTTATCTTTCCTAATTTTCTTTTGGGTTTAGTTTGCAGTCAAATCCATTGCATTTACACTTGGGATTACATCCAAAGAAGCATTGCACCATCAAGGTATAAGGTTAATTTATGATTCAATTCTCACTTCTACTTCATAGAACAACATATTTTTCTTTCAAGCATATTTCATTTCATTTCAAAGTTTGATTCCTTGACCAAGGTTTGACTAAGGAAACCCATCTCTACGCAACAATTTCCTTATCTTTTGTGTAGGAATAGGTAGTGCTCGCACCAGATCACATTTGAAATGTTCAAGACCTCACAAATAGTCTATAATTTGAATCATCAAAAAGTGTGAGGAACATGTTGCCCTAGGAAACCTCTTCCCTCCAAAATTAAACCAAATTGAAATTACAAGTCAATGACATCCTCTAGACCCCATTTCTAGCTACTATACTGAGTTATCTAGTATTTGATAGTTTGTGTGCATAGAAAGGACCAATCATTTCCTTCATTTCATCCTAGATTTCATGTCTCCCTATCAACTTTATAAGATTGATCCTCATTTCTTATTGTATAATTAGATAAATTATATGTTCCACTTAAAATCCACATATCATATCATCATTTGTTACAATTTTAAAAACCTCTCTAATATTCCCCATGCATCAATTTTCAACACCACACATCCCATCACATCCCACTAAGCATCTCTCCAACATATAACCACAACAACTAAATTCCACCAAGAATGAATGGATGACATCAATTGTTGTAACATCAACTAATAAGGATAAAATGGGAAACCTTAAAGATGCATTTTTTTAGTTAACTTAATTTCACAATGGCAAATAGCACCAAGGTTGTGGTGAACAAATGCACTTCACTTGCATAATACATAATGATTAAGTGTTGGTTGGAAATGATTTATTAGATCTTCATAGTGCAAGACCAAAAGAGTTCCTCTATATCCATCCCTTGCCCAATGAGACCTTCACATTTAGAACTAATATTACTCGAGGTGAAAGGCCTATCGACTATGTACTATGATCAAAACAAGTTTAACAATATTGCAGACTATGTTTCAATACAAAAATAGAAGATAAATAATTTGGCAATGCATACAACAATAAGTATTGTGGTAAAAAATTACTTTATTGCTACCTTATTTCTTATGCATCTTTAATAAGAACAATAAATAGTTTGCCTTAATTTTCATGATACATTCACACATGAGTCCACCTTCAACAACATAAGTCGAAATGAAATAAATCATTTTCTGGTTTAAACTTTCCGTGGCAGGTTCACTTTAAGTTTGATATATGGGTGACTTTGACAGATGAATCCCCACTACGCATGATTACTTAGCACAAAACAATTTTCTGATTTAAATGTATACTTACTCAAATCATTTTAACTTTCTATATAAAATTCTCCCCCTAACCATAACTACTTTAATTACTTAATTACTTAGCTGAAGACAGTTTTTTAATTTTTAAAATTGTTTTAATGGACTATGTAAAGACAAAAGTACCAACCCTTAATGGTGGAACTTGTTTCCAATAATATATAAAAAACACAGTTTGGAAGCACACAAACAAGAGAGACCAAGTGAGATGCATACTCTTGGAATCCATTAAAAACTTTAAATGGAAGCAGACATCCTTGATGTATACTCTTGACAATGTAAGGACAATTTGTACATCTTTTTTCAAGCTCTTCGTTAAAGACAAGATATAGGCTGCGTCGGGTGGTTCGATGTGCACTGCAAATGCAATTTTACACGTAAACAGACTTCATTTTAAAAGCAAACATTTATGCCTTGACGTACACCTTTCTTGGTTTTCAAAGGCCCAGCATTTATTCACTTTATCTTAATCATTGCGCAAGGAATAATAATAACCACGTTCACTAGGTAAAACATACACATTTTATAAAAGAATCGAATATATATATATATAGCTGAGGAGAGGCCATTCTCTAGAGAGAAGTCAAGCCGTGGCTAGATCCTTGTCAGTATTTAGAAAAGTTCTTAAATATAGATATTAAGTTTTCATAATTTATGTGAATGGAATCTAGTTGTATTTTAATTAGATTATGTGAGATTTGTTTGTATCAACGTTTCGGATTATATTCAATTATCCATCTTTGTGCATCCTGATGACGAATCATGGAGTGTGATCCGGAATGTTGATGCAAAAAAAATTCACGAAGTCTAATCCAAAAGAAGCTAGATCTTAAGTGTTGTGTCATGCAAATCTATTTTGTTTGTATTTTTTTAAATTTATTTTTCTTTTCACATATTGTAAATATTATTTAATATATTACTTTTAATTCACTTTATGTGTGTATAGCTAGGTCTCTCATAGTACCATTATTAACCTTGATGTATTCAAGTTCTACTTGCATATCTAGATCAGAGACATAATATTTCCTATCCCTTATCTTCAATAAGTGTTCATACTTTATCTCATTTAGCACAAGAGTGAATTTTAATGCATTTTTATGTGAGCATATTCTAACACATTTGTAACTCATTTTCAAATTCATCTTTTGTAATCATTGTATTCTTTGTAGAATGTGTGCATGCTTCCATATTATTCATACTTCCTTTTTATTTATAGTGTGGCATAAGTATATCGATATACTAAGGGTTGATCAAACTTTCTTTGCATTTTTTCACAAGAAAATATTGCATATTATAGTCGGATGTCTTATTTGCATTCTAGCTTTATTTTATGATGGAAATTATTGTGATTCTTTATAAGATATCTATCTATTATACGGACATATACATACACATACACATACACATACACCTATACATATACATATATATGTATCTATACATGTATATAACTGAGATCTATCATGCAAGCACAAAGACTCACTCTATTTTATGAGTTGTTAGTTTTCCACTCTAATTAGACTCTTATTGGAATTCCCTAATTGTGGCATCTTCCAATTCAAAGCTATTCTAATATAATCAAGTATATTACAAATCGTGTTATATGTATATTACAAAATTAATAAGTTGTGAAAGGTAAATTATAAACTATTAAATTAAACATTTATTAAATTTAACAAAATTTAAAATGACAAATTTTAAACTATTAATTTTTATTTTCTTACAAATTGACTTAAATATTTTTATTCATTAGACTTGTGAACATAAATTCAAATTAGACTCTTAGAAAATCAAATAAACTGTCCTATTGTAAATCTCAAATTGAAATTTGATAGAACTTCAAGAATAAATATCAATTTCCCTAAAATTGAATGTATTATGAAAAACAGGAAATTTATATCAATACCCTTATTAAAAGAAAGTCACATCTGATTTTACATGGGCTCTTTTGATTCATTTTACATGTTATAAAGAAGTCGACAGCATTGATTGGTCTCCCAACTTATGGGAAGGACCAAGTGATCAAGTTTTAGCGTTCAAAGACAATCTAAAAAGACAGACCTCTCTAATGTTTTCCTAAATATTGTGTGCAAATGCGCAATAGTAAGAAATGGGTGCAACATTTCTTTTGTGCAATCGTGCAAATAAGAAAAGGTCAATGAAAGCCTAACCTACGCAATGTGATTTGATGCAATAGATTCTAGTTATCCCAGTGGAAATTTTGAGCACTTTCACATAAGGAAGAGGTAGGGTTTACAACCTACGAAAATGTGATTGTTGTTTGTATCCTTCCCATGAGTATGTAGGAAAAATAAACTATTGATTTTTGGCGCTATTATTATAGTTTTTGCACAATGCATGCTCGGTGCAATAGGGTTGAGTAAGGTATTTTTTATTTATAAGAAGAATTTTTTTGTGTACAAAATGACAGTACAATAATGCCTCTCGGTTAAACTATGAAGAGATTGCTTAACGTAATGAGCAGCGATAATTTACATTTTATTTCATTTAGTGCCACAATCATTTTCCTTTCCATTGAAGTATTAAATTCATGCACTATTTTCCTTTCCCATGAACTATTAAATTCATGCACTATTTTCCTTAGACATAAGGAAGCATGGTGTGGGCTATCAACAGGTGCTTGATTTGTTATTTTGATGAATCGTAAATATTTGATATTGTAACAATGAAGATGTGGAAGGGGACTATTCTTAAACAACGCACATTAAAGAACAAATTAAGATAAAAAAATTAGTCAACTTTGACTATTTAATACTTTTAGTCTAGGAGTCAGACGTTAGCATGTATTTTTTTAAGTCAACCAGTGGAAGGATATGCATATCTACCATCAAAAGTGGATGTTCCAATGAACAAGAGGAGTCAGATAATGTAAAAAGCTACAAAGTTGAAAGTCAAAATATAAACTATGTAGAGGGTGAGATTGTGTGCCAAATATTTGATATAATGTCAATAATAATGGCATTTTATTAATTTATCATTTTATGGGTTAAAATGATGAATTCCAAGCTTTACAAATAAGTTTAAATGCTCAAATAATAATAAAAAATATTCAATGAATTAGCATTAGGGTTACTATTTCCACAAGGCAAGATAAATGCAACAATGAGTGTATTTTTTCGCCAAGATCGAAAATAGTTCTTGGGAAGAATAAAGAAAAGGAGATAGGAAAGTTTCCAATTGCAAAGTGAAAGCAAATGTGAATGAAATATACATATTGGTTTTCACCTAAGAGTAAAATATTTCATCACTAAATGGTTTTCACGAAGGCAAGAATATTTTTACACTTGAAGGGAAAAGATAAATTCTAGTAAAAGACAAATGAAGTGCGGATAGAAAGGCAAATGGTCAAAAAGTAAATTTGCAAATCAATTTTTTCATTTATTTATAGGGGAATGATCTACATGTTCACCATAGATACAACATTTTATTTTCAGATCTAAAGTTGGGTTAGGTTTTAAGATATAATGTGATTTTATTATATGAGTTATGTCTCAGCTATAGAGGAAAAATTTGTAATTTTGTTTAAGATGGTGGATGATTTCCTTTGGTTAGCCTAATTTTTGGTTTTTCAACTTTTTGGTCATGTTTTAGTCCTTTGGCACAATGGGATCACCTATTTGTAAGCTTGAGTGAAGGTCCTTAATCTATCACCCATTGTATTTAAATCTTCCTGTAACTTGATTTTCAATATGTGTGTGTGTGTGTGTGCGCGCAATTGTCTCCATGTCTGGATGCAATGCTTCTTGAGTCAAGTAATGTAGGTTATTTGGTTCTTGAGAGAAATTTGATGTTTGAGTTGTTGATGCAGGAGCATCCTGGGTGTAAGAGCAATCTTGCATCACCCAAAAATATTTCTGTTTTTGAATTCAATAAGGGTTATTTTGTGCAGAGCTGCTATTTATGGAAAGTTACTATTTTTGGTAATTTTCGTATGTGCTCAGAATGATCTGATTTCTTTCTTGGAGGTTCATTTTGGTCATATAAGTCTGCCAGTAAAGTTTCATTGCCAGATCAAGTGTATATTAGAAGATATTGAAGATTTTCGGTATTGGCAGCAGGGTACAGAAACTTTGAACTCAGTTTTGAAGGCTTTAGAGGCCCCGGATGAGGTCGAAAATTTGCGTGACGGGCGCTTGCGCGGGTCAAGCCTGTAGAGCGCTTCGTGGCGTTTCCGAAATGGGGTTATAGTGGCCGAGCGGGTCAACTGGTGATGACTTATGGTCTTCGGAAGTTGGGCCACCTGAAATGGCGAAAAATAATTTTCTTCAAAATTTCTGTTCGGGTTTCAAAGGTTATCTTGAGCCGACTATGATGTAATAAAATGTAAAATAAAATAATTCTAAGTTTGGTCGGCCTTATTGGCTAAAATTCTGGAACCTTCCCAGGCGGTGGATAATTGCCTATATAAGGAAGGCTGTATTATTGTCTTAGGCAGTTCAGAATAGTTCTGGGTAGTAGATCTGGGTATTGATTCGAGGCTTTGTCCTACAGAATATTGTAAGGAATGCCCATGTGGCTTTGCATATTATAATTCTGAAAGTTTGTAATTCTACATTTGTGGAGATAATAAGAGGCCAATTTTCTGTTCTTGCATATTGTTGTTGTTTCTCTATTTCTGCTATGTGTTCGTGGTATTAAGGGGAGCACCCTTCATCAAGTGGTATCAGAGCAGGAGTTCTTGAGTGTGTAAACAGATCGCCGACTGTGAGGCAGTTTGCACCAGGACCGTGGCTAGGGTTTCAGCGCACATCGCGAAAATGCCTCCACGAAGGGAACGTGGCGGAAGAGCTGGTGTTGTAACACCTGAGGTTAGAGAGCTGCAGAGACAAGTGCGAGCATTGCAAGAAGAGATTCGCAGAGGAATGAATCTTAATGTCAGAGATGAAAGCGAGGATGAAGCCGAAGAAGAATATCAAGAAGGAGAAGTTGAAATTGTGAACCAAGAGGAAGAAAGACTTTTTCGGGCGATTTCCAAGATTGGGAAAAGACCTAAGATTGAGGTTCCTACATTTTCTGGAAATCTTAACCCAGAGGAACTGATCGACTGGATCAATGAGTGTGAAGAATATTTTGAGTATGAAGATGTTGAGGATCCTGATAGGGTCAAATTTGCGAAGGCCAGACTGAAAGGTCATGCGAAGATCTGGTGGCAAGAAATTCAATTAGAGCGAAATAGAAGAGGGAAAGATAAAATCACAAGATGGGATCGGATGGTGGATAAATTGAAGCGACAGTTCATTCCTGTTGATTATGAGCTTGAACTACTAAAGAAAATGCAGAGTTTGAAGCAAGCAGGAAGATCTGTTCAGGAGTATACAGAGGAGTTCTATCGACTTCTCATCAGAACAGGCCATGCAGAAGCTGATAAAGAGAAAGTTGCCCGATACCTTAATGGGTTAAGGCCAAGCATTCAGGAGGAGCTGAATCTGGTTCGAATGAACAGTATTGAAGAGGCATACCAGTTTGCCCTAAAAGTGGAGGAAAAGCTGAACAAGAAGTTTGAGAGCAGACAAAACGGAAGAGGTCGCGGTGGACGATCTGGTGGACGGTCATATGGTGGCCGAAATGAAGATCCGAAAAAGAAGGATGAGGCCAGTAGCAGTCAAAATCAGCGAGGAAATAATTCCAATCGCTTCCAGGATCAGAATAATAGAGATCAGAGAGGAAGAGGAAGAGGAAGAGGACAAGGATCTGGAAGAGGTGGCTTCCGTGGAACATGTTTTCACTGTGGAGAAGAAGGTCATAGGGCATTTGAATGTCCTCAGCGCCAAGGCAGAACAGACAGGAGAAATGAAGGCCAGGCCAGAGTTGCACATGTCGATGAAGATGCCAGATCATCAAATTCTGAAGATGCTGAAAGAGGAGAAACGTTGATTAACAGAAGAGTCCTGTTGAGTGGTGAGAATGAACCTGAGCAAAGGAGGAGCCTGTTTCGCACCAGGTGCAAGTGTGAAGGTAAATGTTGTGATGTGATCATTGATAGTGGAAGCACTGACAATTTGGTGTCAGAAGAGATGGTGACAAAGTTGAAGCTCAAGAGACAGAAACACCCACATCCATATCGGATTGCCTGGGTACAGGATGACCACAAGGTCATGGTCAATGAACAATGCCTAGTGAAGTTCAAGATTGGCGGATACCAAGATGAGGTATTGTGTGATATCATATCTATGGATGCATGCCATATGTTGTTGGGTAGACCCTGGCAGTTTGACAGATGTGCCGTACATGATGGCCGTGCGAATACCTATTCCCTGACAAAGGATGGAGTGCGACATAAGCTAAAACCGTTGAAGGAGACTGAAGAAAAGGTATGTGGTAATGCAAGGATAACTTTTGTTGATGGAAGAAATTTCCTAGATGGTATGAGGCATGAGCATGTATGTTTTGCTTTAATTCCAAAAGCTGGTAAAGAGGAAGTAGAAGATGTTCCTGTAGAAGTTGCAGATTTGTTGAATGAGTTTCGGGATATTGTATCCGATAACGTGCCTGATGGATTACCACCAGTCAGGAAGATCAGTCATCAGATGGACTTGATCCCAGGAGCGAGTTTGCCGAATAAGGCAGCACACAGAATGACACCTGCAGAAAGTGAGGAGTTGAACAGACAAGTGCATGAACTGTTACAGAAAGGATTGATTCGAGAGAGTCTGAGTCCCTGTGCTGTACCAGCGGTATTAGCACCAAAGAAGAATGGAGAGTGGAGGATGTGTACAGATTCCAGAGCAATAAACAAGATCACAATCAAGTACAGGTTTCCATTGCCACGAATGGATGATATTATGGACTGTTTGAGTGGAGCTGTGTATTTCTCAAAGATAGATCTGAAAAGTGGATATCATCAGATTCGGATCAGAGAAGGAGATGAATGGAAGACTGCCTTCAAGACAAAGGAAGGACTGTATGAGTGGTTAGTCATGCCTTTTGGGCTAACCAATGCACCGAGCACTTTCATGCGGCTCATGAATGAGGTTCTGAAAGAATTTCTGGGTAAGTTTGTCATTGTTTACCTAGATGATATTTTGATCTTTAGTAAGACATTGGATGAGCATATGATGCATATTCGTATGGCATTTGAGAAGTTGAGAGAAGAGAAATTGTTGATTAATTTGAAGAAGTGCAGTTTTGTGAAGAAAGAGTTAGTGTATTTGGGATTTGTAGTTTCAGCAGAAGGTCTAAAAATGGACCCAGAGAAGGTACAGGCTATCCTCGAATGGCCTACTCCAAGGAGTGCTACTGAGGTAAGATCTTTTCATGGTCTAGCTAGCTTTTACAGAAAGTTTATCAGAAATTTTAGCAGTATTTGTGGACCCTTGACTGAAACAATGAGAGGGGATAGAAAAGAGTTTAAGTGGACTAAAGGAGCAGAAAAGAGTTTTCAATTATTGAAACAAAAAGTTACAGAACAACCTGTTTTAACACTTCCAGATTTTAATAAGGTGTTTCAAGTAGATTGTGATGCTAGTGGTACTGCAATAGGAGCTGTTATGAGCCAAGAAGGTAAACCTGTTGCTTATTTCAGTGAGAAGTTAAATGATGCCAAGAGGAAATATTCTGTTTATGATCAGGAATTTTATGCTATAGTTCAGGCATTAAAGAAGTGGAGACATTATCTGCTTCCTAAGGAGTTTGTTTTGTATACTGATCATCAAGCTTTGCAATATTTGAATAGTCAAGGAAAATTGAATCAAAGGCATTTGAAATGGGTTGAGTTTTTGCAGAGTTATACATTTGTTTTGAAACACAGGAGTGGAAAGTCTAATAGGGTTGCAGATGCTCTTAGCAGAAGGCAACTATTGCTGACAGAAATGCAGATTGAAGTGGTTGGGTTCAAGGAACTCAAGAATTTGTATCCAGAGGATCCTGATTTTGGTGAAGCTTGGAAAGCTTGTGCAGAACCTGTTACTCTAGACAGGACAAAATGGTTGGATTTCATCATCCAGGATGATATGCTATTCAGAGGGAATCAGTTGTGCATTCCACGAAGTTCTATGAGGGAGAATCTCATCAAGGAGAAGCATAGCGGAGGATTGGCTGGACATTTTGGTCGTGATAAAACCCTTTCTTTGGTTAGTGAGAATTATTATTGGCCACAGTTGCAGCAAGATGTGAAGAAGTTTGTACAGAGTTGCAGAGTATGTCAGATGGCGAAAGGAGTGAAGCAGAATACAGGGTTGTATCAGCCACTACCTGTACCAGAGAAGCCTTGGGAGGATATCAGCATGGACTTTGTTCTTGGTTTACCGAGGACTCAGCGGGGACATGATTCAATTTTTGTGGTAGTTGACAGATTTTCAAAGATGGCACATTTCATTCCCTGCAAGAAGACTAATGATGCTGTTCATGTAGCAGAATTGTTTTTCAGAGAAGTAGTGAGACTTCATGGTTTGCCAAAGACCATAGTTTCAGATCGGGACACTAAGTTTGTTGGATATTTCTGGCGTACATTGTGGAAGAAGTTGAAGACAGATTTGAAGTTCAGTTCATCACATCATCCCCAGACTGATGGACAGACAGAGGTGGTGAATAGGAGTTTGGGAAATTTGCTGAGATGTTTGGTTGGAGATAAGCCAACAGGATGGGATTTGATTTTACCACAGGCAGAATTTGCATACAATAATTCTGTCAACAGGAGCACTGGTAAATCACCATTCCAGATTATATATGGAAGTAGTCCAACAAATGCATCTGAATTGAGAAAGATAGATAAAGGAGAAATAAGTAGTGCTGAAGCTGAGGATTTTGCAGAACACTTGAAGAACATCCATGAAGAGGTGAGGAAGCATATTACCAAGATGAACGCACAGTATAAGGCTAAGGCAGATGAGAAAAGGAGGCATAAGGAATTTCAGGTTGGTGATGAAGTCATGGTTCATTTGCGGAAGGAGCGGTTTCCAGTTGGTACATATAACAAGTTGAAAATGAAGAAGTTTGGACCATGCAGGATATTGAAGAAACATGATTCAGGAAATGCATATGAGGTAGAATTGCCTAGTGAGCTAAATATTTCACCAGTGTTTAACATTTCAGATCTGACAGAGTATCATGAAGGAGGTGTTGAAGATGAGATCACAGCAGCACAGTGGAGTATCCAAGCAACTAGTTCAGACACTAAGGAGATCGAAGACATACTGGACAGTCGTGTTGGTAGAAGCACAAGGAATAGGACATATGAAGAGTATTTGGTCAAATGGAAAGGACGACCTGTAGAAGATTCATCGTGGCTAACAAAGGAGGAGGTTAACCGTCTTGGTTTTCCTCTGCACACCTGAGTCGTGACAGGGTCACTTCTCAAATTACCCTGGGTGTCTGATGCAGGAGCATCCTGGGTGTAAGAGCAATCTTGCATCACCCAAAAATATTTCTGTTTTTGAATTCAATAAGGGTTATTTTGTGCAGAGCTGCTATTTATGGAAAGTTACTATTTTTGGTAATTTTCGTATGTGCTCAGAATGATCTGATTTCTTTCTTGGAGGTTCATTTTGGTCATATAAGTCTGCCAGTAAAGTTTCATTGCCAGATCAAGTGTATATTAGAAGATATTGAAGATTTTCGGTATTGGCAGCAGGGTACAGAAACTTTGAACTCAGTTTTGAAGGCTTTAGAGGCCCCGGATGAGGTCGAAAATTTGCGTGACGGGCGCTTGCGCGGGTCAAGCCTGTAGAGCGCTTCGTGGCGTTTCCGAAATGGGGTTATAGTGGCCGAGCGGGTCAACTGGTGATGACTTATGGTCTTCGGAAGTTGGGCCACCTGAAATGGCGAAAAATAATTTTCTTCAAAATTTCTGTTCGGGTTTCAAAGGTTATCTTGAGCCGACTATGATGTAATAAAATGTAAAATAAAATAATTCTAAGTTTGGTCGGCCTTATT
>BSBK01000788.1:0-7500 GCA_027943335.1 Chamaecyparis obtusa
GAATTTTTGCAGGATTTGAATTTTTTGTGAGCTATTCTTCTTTGTTTCACTTGGTTTTTTGGAAGATTTGAATTTTTTGTGAGCTATTTTCTTTGTTTCCCTTGTTTTTTTTTGGAAGACTTGCATTTTTTGTGAGCTATTCTCTTCTTTTCCCTTGATTTTTTTTTTGCAAGACTTGGATTTTTTGTGAGCTATTCTCTTCATTTCAATTGAATTTTTGGAAGTTTTGAATTTTTTGTGATCTATTCTCTTTGTTTCACTTGTATTTTTGAGAGATTTGAAATTTTTGTGAGATATTCTCTTCGGCTCAAATTTCTACGAAAGTGCAATACTTGGACTAATAACTTATATAGGGGAGGTGTTGTCCGCGGAAGCTCCCCCATGCCCCTCTAATAGAATCAGTGCTGGTGATCCCGTTTTGAAATCCGACAGACGGACGGATGATTAGGTCAGATTTCAAAATGGGATCAGCAGCACTGATTCCATTACAGGGGCATGAAGCCACCTGATTGCTATGCGTGGGCTGCTCAAAGTCCCGTCTTTCGGGTCGCTCGATTGCGCAAGTCGGAAAGGGTTCGACAGCGGTTGTCGTTCCAATGCGTCGTCGTTGTGACATGTAAGGCGATCTTAGGGTCAGCCCCCGTCTAGCTTTTGGGTTGCTTTGGTACAAGCGATCTGCTATGTACTTTCCGCGAAACCCTATCCGGGTACTCGTTAGCTATGCGTTGTCTCTTGCATGTGTGCAACGAAGAGATGCGGCCTTCACAGGGAGTCGGCCTGAAACAGTTCTGTGCGTGCGAATGGAGCCGCGTATAGCTTTTGGGTCGTTTGGATAGGGTGCCCCTCCAAGTGAATCAGTGCTGGTGCTCGGATGGATTTGCGGCTCGGATTTAAAATGTGAGTAGCATGCCTGATTTTATTGGAGGGGCATGAAGCCACCTGATTGCTATGCGGGGGCTCCCCTGGGTCGTCTCTTCTGGGTCACTCGATGGCGCAAGTCGGAGAAGGGTTCAACAACGGTAGTTGTTCCAGCGCGTCGTCATTAGTGATACTGAAGTCGATCTGTGGGCGAGCCCCGGTCTAGCATTTGGGTCTGCATGCGGCAAGAAGATTTGAATTTTTTGTGAGTTAAGTCTTTTTCGTTTCACTGGAGTTTTTGCGAGATTTGAAGTTTTTTGTGAGCTATTCTCTTCGTTTCACTTGAATTTTTGGAAGTTTTGAATTTTTTGTGAGCTATTCTCTTCGTTTCACTTGAATTTTTTGAAGTTTTGAATTTTTTGTGAGCTATTCTCTTCCTTTCACTTGAATTTTTGCAGGATTTGAATTTTTTGTGAGCTATTCTTCTTTGTTTCACTTGGTTTTTTCGAAGATTTGAATTTTTTGTGAGCTATTCTCTTTGTTTCCCTTGATTTTTTTTTGGAAGACTTGCATTTTTTGTGAGCTATTCTCTTCGTTTCAATTGAATTTTTGGAAGTTATGCATTTTTTGGTGATGTAGTCTCTTCGTTTCACTTGCATTTTTGGGAAATTTGATTTTTTTGTGAGCTATTCTCTTCTTTTTCCTTGATTTTTTTTGCAAGACTTGGATTTTTTGTGAGCTATTCTCTTCATTTCAATTGAATTTTTGGAAGTTTTGAATTTTTTGTGATCTATTGTTCTTTGTTTCACTTGTATTTTTGAGAGATTTGAAATTTTTGTGAGATATTCTCTTCGGCTCAAATTTCTACGGAAGTGCAATACTTGGACTAATAACTTATATAGGGGAGGTGTTGTCCGCGGAAGCTCCCCCATGCCCCTCTAATAGAATCAGTGCTGGTGATCCCGTTTTGAAATCCGACAGACGGACGGATGATTAGGTCGGATTTCAAAACGGGATCAGCAGCACTGATTCCATTAGAGGGGCATGAAGCCACCTGATTGCTATGCGGGGGCTGCTCAAAGTCCCGTCTTTCGGGTCGCTCGATGACGCAAAGTCGGGAAGGGTTCGACAGCGGTTGTCGTTCCAATGCGTCGTCGCTGTGACATGGAAGGCGATCTTCGGGTCAGCCCCCGTCTAGCTTTTGGGTTGCTTTGGTACAAGCGATCTGCTTGTACTTTCCGCGAAACCCTATCCGGGTATTCGTTAGCTATGCGTTGTTTCTTGCATGGGTGGAACGGAGAGATGCGGCCTTCACAGGGAGTCGGCTTGAAACAGTTCTGTGCGTGCGAAAGGAGCCGCGTATAGCTTTTGGGTCGTTTGGATAGGGTGCCCCTCCAAGTGAATCAGTGCTGGTGCTCGGACGGATTTGCGGCTCGGATTTAAAATGTGAGTAGCATGCCTGATTTTATTGGAGGGGCATGAAGCCACCCGATTGCTATGCGGGGGCTCCCCTGGGTCGCCTCTTTTGGGTCACTCGATGGCGCAAGTCGGAGAAGGGTTCGACAACGGTAGTCGTTCCAGCGCGTCATCATAGTGATACTGAAGTCGATTTGTGGGCGAGCCCCCGTCTAGCTCTTGGGTCTGCATGCCGCAAGGAGATTTGAATTTTTCGTGAGTTTAAGTCTTCGTTTTTCCTTTTTAAGTCTTCGTTTTTCCTTGATTTTTTTTTGGAAGACTTGAATTTTTGGAAGTTCTGAATTTTTTTGTGAGCTATTATCTTTCGTTTCACTTGAATTTTTGCAAGATTTGAAATTTTTGTGAGCTATTCTCTTTGTTTCACTTGGTTTTTTTTGGAAGATTTGAATTTTTGTGAGCTATTCTCTTTGTTTCCCTTTGTTTTTTTTTTTTTTGTTTTTTTTTGGGAAGACTTGCGTTTTTTGTGAGCTATTCTCTTCGTTTCAATTGAATTTTTGGAAGTTATGCATTTTTTGTGATGTAGTCTCTTCGTTTCACTTGGTTTTTTGGAAGATTTGAATTTTTTGTGAGCTATTCTCTTTATTTCCCTTTGATTTTTTTGGAAGACTTGCATTTTTTGTGAGCTATTCTCTTCGTTTCAATTGAATTTTTGGAAGTTATGCATGATGCATTTTTTGGGAGATTTGATTTTTTTTGTGAGCTATTCTCTTCTTTTCCTTTGAATTTTTTTTGCAAGACTTGCATTTTTTGTGAGCTATTCTCTTCGTTTCAATTGAATTTTTGGAAGTTTTGAATTTTTTGTGATCTATTCTTCTTTGTTTCACTTATATTTTTGAGAGATTTGAAATTTTTGTGAGATATTCTCTTCGGCTCAAATTTCTACGGAAGTGCAATACTTGGACTAATAACTTATATAGGGGAGGTGTTGTTCGCGGAAGCTCCCCCATGCCCCTCTAATGGAATCAGTGCTGGTGATCCCGTTTTGAAATCCGACAGACGGATGGATGATTAGGTCGGATTTCAAAACGGGATCAGCAGCACTGATTCCATTATAGGGGCATGAAGCCACCTGATTGCTATGCGTGGGCTGCTCAAA
Source organism: Chamaecyparis obtusa (assembly GCA_027943335.1). Lineage (NCBI taxonomy): Eukaryota > Viridiplantae > Streptophyta > Pinopsida > Cupressales > Cupressaceae > Chamaecyparis > Chamaecyparis obtusa. The sequence continues at coordinate 3,431 of BSBK01000788.1, forward strand.
GTCTCATCTTTCAGGTCGCATCGACGGCGCAAGTCGGAAATGGTTCGGCAGCGGTTGTCGTTCCAATGCGTCGTCGCAGCGACATGGAAGGCGATCTTCGGGTCAGCCCCTGTCTAGCTCTTGGGTTGCTTTGGTACAAGCGATCTGCTATGTACTTTCCGCGAACACCTATCCCGGTACTCGTTAGCTATGTGTTGGCTCTAGCACGCATGGAACGCAGAGATGCGGCCTTCACAGGGAGTTGGCCTGAAACAGTTCCGTGCCTTGCGAATGGAGCCGCGTATAGCTTTTCGGTCGTTTGGATAGGTGCCCCTCCAAGTGAATGAGTGTTGGTGCTCGGACGGATTTGCCGCTCGGATTTAAAAATGTGAGCAGCAGCACAGATTCTATTGGAGGGGCATGAAGCCACCCAATTTTTATGCGTGGGCTCCCTTGGGTCGTGTCTTTTGGGTCACTCGATGGCGGAAGTCAGAGAAGGGTTCGACAGCGGTAGTCGTTCCAGCGCGTCGTCATAGTGATACTGAAGTCGATCTGTGGGCGAGCCCCCGTCTAGCTCTTGGGTCTGCATGTCGCAAGAAGATTTGAATTTTTTGAGTTAAGTCTCTTCGTTTCACTTGAATTTTTGCGAGATTTGAATTTTGTTTGTTGCGAGGTAGTAAAATTCTCTTCGTTTTGACTTGAAGTTTTGGATTTTTTGTGAGCTATTCTCTTCGTTTTTCCTTGGTTTTTGTTTTGGAAGACTTGAATTTTTTGTGGGCTATTATTTTATTCTTTTCACTTGAATTTTTGGAAGTTTTGAATGTTTTTGTGAGCTATTCTCTTCGTTTTCACTTGAATGTTTGCAAGATTTGAATTTTTTGTGAGCTATTCTGTTTGTTTCACTTGGTTTTTTTGGAAGATTTGAATTTTTTGTGAGCTATTCTGTTTTGTTTCCCTTGATTTTTTTGTAAGACTTGCATTTTTTGTGAGCTATTCTCTTCGTTTCAATTGAATATTTGGAAGTTGTGCATTTTTTGTGATTGTAGTCTCTTCGTTTCACTTGCATTTTTGGGAGATTTGATTTTATTTGTGAGCTATTCTCTTTTTTTTCCCTTGATTTTTTTGTGAGCTATTCTCTTCGTTTCAATTGAATTTTTGGAATTTCTGAATTTTTTGTGATCTATTCTTTTTGTTTCACTCGTATTTTTGAAAGATTTGAAATTTTTGTGAGATATTCTCGTCGGCTCAAATTTCTACGGAAGTGCAAGACTTGGACTAATAACTTATATAGGGGAGGTGTTGTCCGCGGAATCTCCCCCATGCCCCTCTAATAGAATCAGTGCTGGTGATCCCGTTTTGAAATCCGACAGACGGACGGATGATTAGGTCAGATTTCAAAACGCGATCAGCAGCACTGATTCCATTAGAGGGGCATGAAGCCACCTGATTGCTATGCGGGGGCTGCTCAAAGTCCCGTCTTTCGAAGGTCGCTCGACGGTGCAAGTCGGAAAGGGTTCGGCAGCGGTTGTCGTTCCAATGCGTCGTCGCAGTGACATGGAAGGCGATCTTCGGGTCAGCCCCCGTCTAGCTTTTGGGTTGCTTTGGTACAAGCGATCTGCTATGTACTTTCCGCGAACCCCTATCCGGGTACTCGTTAGCTATGCGTTGGCTCTTGCATGCGTGGAACGAAGAGATGCGGCCTTCACAGGGAGTTGGCCGGAAATAGTTCTGCTCTTGTGAATGGAGCCGCGTATATAGCTTTTGAGTCGTTTGGGTAGGTGCGCCCCTCCAAGAGAATCAGTGCTGGTGCTCGGACGGATTGGTAGCTCGGATTTAAAATATGAACACTAGCACTGATTCTATTGGAGGGGCGCATTAGGCCACCCGCTTGCTATGCGGGGGCTGTCCAGGGTCGTAACTTTTGGGTCAGTCGACGGTGCACTTCGGAAAGGGTTCGACAGCGGTTGTCGTTCCAACACATCGTCGCATTGACAAGAAAGGCGATCTTCGGGTCAGCCCCCGTCTAGCTCCCGGGTCACTTGGTACAAGCTACTTGCTATGTCGCTTCGACTTCCGATACTTGAGTGCGCAATGGCTCAAGATGCTTTGCATTGGAATCAGTTAGTTATCATATGTGTCGGCGGATTGGATCTCAAGTCAATCTAGGCGGGTGCGACATTAGTTGCTAAGTCTCGATCGAAAACGATTTGGATTCATCTAGATGCATTGTTATCTGACTTGAGGAACTATGCGAGCGAGTTGGGTTACCTCCTCGTGGATATGTTGGATACGCGTTATGACGGATAAGATGATGGATTGCGGTAAGAATGACGAATTTTTGGAAGATGAATTATTTTGGTGAGCCATGTTCTTTGTTTTACTTGAATTTCTGGAAGATTTGAATTTTGTTTTCTAGCTATTCTTTTCGTTTTCCTAGATTTTTTCGAAAGACTTGAATTTTTTGTGATCTATTCTGTTCGTTTCACTTGAATTTTTGGAAGATTTGATTTTTTGTGAGCTTTTTGTCATCGTTTCACTTGAATTTTTGGAAGATTTGAATTTTTTGGGAGCCAGTTTCTTCGGCTTAAATTTCCACTCAAGAGCAAGACTCGGACTAATAACTTATATAGGGGAGGAGTTGTGTGTTGTTCGCGGAAGCTCCCCCATACCCCTCTTATAGAATCATTGCCGGTGATCGGACGGATGTGTAGGTCGGATTTCAAAATGGGATCACCAGCACTGATTCTATTAGAGGGGCATGAAGCCACTTGATTGCTATGCGGGGGCTGCCCAAAGTCCTGTCTTTCGGGTCGCTCGACGGTGCAAGTCGGAAAGGGTTCGGCAGCGGTTGTCGTTCCAATGCGTCGTCGCAGTGATATGGAAGGCAATCTACGGGTCAGCCCCTGTCTAGCTTTCGGGTCACTTTGGTACAAGTGATTTGCTATGTACTTTCCGCGAACCCTATCCACGTACTCGTTAGCTACGCGTTGGCTCTTACACGAGCGGAACGGAGAGATGCGGCCTTCACAGGGAGTTGGCCGGAGATAGTTCTGTTTTTGTGAATGGAGCCGCGTATAGCTTTTGAGTCGTTTGGGTAGGTGCCCCCCTCCAAGAGAATCAGTGCTGGGTATCTCGGATTTAAAATCTGAGCACTAGCGCTGATTCTATTGGAGGGGCGCATTAGGCCACCCGCTTTCTATGCGGGGCCTGTCCAGGATCGTGTCTTTTGTGTCAGTCGACGTTGCAAGTAGGAAAGGGTTCGACAGCGGTTGTCGTTCCAACGCATCGTCGCATTGACAAGAAACGCAATTTTTGGGTCAGCCCCCGTCTAGCTCCCGGGTCGCTTGGCACAAGCGATTTGCTCTGTCGCATGCTGCATTAAGATTTGAATTTTTTGTTTGCTATTCTCATTTTTGTTTCATTGGAAGATTCGAATTTTTTGCGATCTCCTCTTTTGTTTCCTTTGATTTTTTTTTGGAAGATTTTAATTTTTTGTGAGCCTACTCTCTTCGATTCACTTGAGTTTTTGGAAGAAATGGATTTTTTTGGTGAGCTATGTTCTTTCTTTTACTTGAAGTTTTGGAAAATTTGAATGTTTTGCTAGTTGTTCTTTTCGTTTCCCTTCGATTTTTTCGGAAGACCTGAATTTTTTGTGAGCTATTCTGTTCGTTTCACTTGAATTTTTTGAAGATTTGATTTTTTTGTGAGCTTTTTCCTCATCGTTTCACTTGAATTTTTGGAAGATTTGAATTGTTTGGGAGCCATTCTCAACGGCTCAAATTTCTACGGAAGAGAAAGACCCGGACTAATAACTTATATAGGGGAGTAGTAGTTCGCGGAAGCTCCCCCATGCCCCTCTAATAGAATCAGAGCTTGTGCGCGGACGGATGAGTAAGTCGGATTTAAAATCGGATCACTAGCACTGATTCTATTAGAGGGGCATGAAGCCACCTGATTGCTATGCGGGGGCTGCCCAAAGTCCTGTCTTTCGGGTCACTCAACGGTGCAAGTCGGAAAGTGTTCGGCAGCGGTTGTCGTTCGAATGTGTCGTCGCAGTGACATGGAAGGCAATCTTCGGGTCAGCCCCCGTC
>BSBK01000788.1:20000-62500 GCA_027943335.1 Chamaecyparis obtusa
AGCGAGCTCGGCGCCGATCCCGCCCCGCCGCTCCCCGGAGAGCTCGACCGGTTCGGTTCCGCTCGGATCGGACCCCGCCCGCGAGCGCCGCTCGGCTCGACGAGCTCGATGGGGATCCCGTCCGCGGGCGAGCTGGGCGTGGCTACACGTATGACCCGAATGTAATTTTTTTTTTTTTTTTTTAAAACTCTGGTTTTTTCGTTCTTATCCTCGTACGGAGCCTCCTTTGTTCATTTTTTTTCCGCGAGTTTCGACCCCGCCCCGGAGCGAGCTCGGCGCCGATCCCGCCCCGCCGCTCCCCGGAGAGCTCGACCGGTTCGGTTCCGCTCGGATCGGACCCCGCCCGCGAGCGCCGCTCGGCTCGACGAGCTCGATGGGGATCCCGTCCGCGGGCGAGCTGGGCGTGGCTACACGTATGACCCGAAAGTTTTTTTTTTTTTTTTTTTTTTTTTTTTTTTTTTTTTTTTTTAACTCTGGTTTTTTCGTTCTTATCCTCGTACGGGGCCTCCTTTGTTCATTTTTTTTCCGCGAGTTTCGACCCCGCCCGAGAGCGAGCTCGGCGCCGATCCCGCCCCGCCGCTCCCCGGAGAGCTCGACCGGTTCGGTTCCGCTCGGATCGGACCCCGCCCGCGAGCGCCGCTCGGCTCGACGAGCTCGATGGGGATCCCGTCCGCGGGCGAGCTGGGCGTGGCTACACGTATGACCCGAATGTAATTTTTTTTTTTTTTTTTTTTTTTTAACTCTGGTTTTTTCGTTCTTATCCTCGTACGGAGCCTCCTTTGTTCATTTTTTTTCCGCGAGTTTCGACCCCGCCCGGGAGCGAGCTCGGCGCCGATCCCGCCCCGCCGCTCCCCGGAGAGCTCGACCGGTTCGGTTCCGCTCCGATCGGACCCCGCCCGCGAGCGCCGCTCGGCTCGACGAGCTCGATGGGGATCCCGTCCGCGGGCGAGCTGGGCGTGGCTACACGTATGACCCGAATGTAATTTTTTTTTTTTTTTTTTTTTTTTTTTTAACTCTGGTTTTTTCGTTCTTATCCTCGTACGGAGCCTCCTTTGTTCATTTTTTTCCCGCGAGTTTCGACCCCGCCCGGGAGCGAGCTCGGCGCCGATCCCGCCCCGCCGCTCCCCGGAGAGCTCGACCGGTTCGGTTCCGCTCGGATCGGACCCCGCCCGCGAGCGCCGCTCGGCTCGACGAGCTCGATGGGGATCCCGTCCGCGGGCGAGCTGGGCGTGGCTACACGTATGACCCGAATGTAATTTTTTTTTTTTTTTTTTTTTAAAACTCTGGTTTTTTCGTTCTTATCCTCGTACGGAGCCTCCTTTGTTCATTTTTTTTCCGCGAGTTTCGACCCCGCCCGGGAGCGAGCTCGGCGCCGATCCCGCCCCGCCGCTCCCCGGAGAGCTCGACCGGTTCGGTTCCGCTCGGATCGGACCCCGCCCGCGAGCGCCGCTCGGCTCGACGAGCTCGATGGGGATCCCGTCCGCGGGCGAGCTGGGCGTGGCTACACGTATGACCCGAATGTAATTTTTTTTTTTTTTTTTTTTTTTTTTTAACTCTGGTTTTTTCGTTCTTATCCTCGTACGGAGCCTCCTTTGTTCATTTTTTTTCCGCGAGTTTCGACCCCGCCCGGGAGCGAGCTCGGCGCCGATCCCGCCTCGCCGCTCCCCGGAGAGCTCGACCGGTTCGGTTCCGCTCGGATCGGACCCCGCCCGCGAGCGCCGCTCGGCTCGACGAGCTCGATGGGGATCCCGTCCGCGGGCGAGCTGGGCGTGGCTACACGTATGACCCGAATGTAATTTTTTTTTTTTAATTTTTTTTTTAACTCTGGTTTTTTCGTTCTTATCCTCGTACGGAGCCTCCTTTGTTCATTTTTTTTCCGCGAGTTTCGACCCCGCCCGGGAGCGAGCTCGGCGCCGATCCCGCCCCGCCGCTCCCCGGAGAGCTCGACCGGTTCGGTTCCGCTCGGATCGGACCCCGCCCGCGAGCGCCGCTCGGCTCGACGAGCTCGATGGGGATCCCGTCCGCGGGCGAGCTGGGCGTGGCTACACGTATGACGCGAATGTATTTTTTTTTTTTTTTTTTTTTTTTTTAACTCTGGTTTTTTCGTTCTTATCCTCGTACGGAGCCTCCTTTGTTCATTTTTTTTCCGCGAGTTTCGACCCCGCCCCGGAGCGAGCTCGGCGCCGATCCCGCCCCGCCGCTCCCCGGAGAGCTCGACCGGTTCGGTTCCGCTCGGATCGGACCCCGCCCGCGAGCGCCGCTCGGCTCGACGAGCTCGATGGGGATCCCGTCCGCGGGCGAGCTGGGCGTGGCTACACGTATGACCCGAATGTAATTTTTTTTTTTTTTTTTTTTTTAACTCTGGTTTTTTCGTTCTTATCCTCGTACGGGGCCTCCTTTGTTCATTTTTTTTCCGCGAGTTTCGACCCCGCCCGGGAGCGAGCTCGGCGCCGATCCCGCCCCGCCGCTCCCCGGAGAGCTCGACCGGTTCGGTTCCGCTCGGATCGGACCCCGCCCGCGAGCGCCGCTCGGCTCGACGAGCTCGATGGGGATCCCGTCCGCGGGCGAGCTGGGCGTGGCTACACGTATGACCCGAATGTAATTTTTTTTTTTTTTTTTTTAAAACTCTGGTTTTTTCGTTCTTATCCTCGTACGGAGCCTCCTTTGTTCATTTTTTTTCCGCGAGTTTCGACCCCGCCCCGGAGCGAGCTCGGCGCCGATCCCGCCCCGCCGCTCCCCGGAGAGCTCGACCGGTTCGGTTCCGCTCGGATCGGACCCCGCCCGCGAGCGCCGCTCGGCTCGACGAGCTCGATGGGGATCCCGTCCGCGGGCGAGCTGGGCGTGGCTACACGTATGACCCGAAAGTTTTTTTTTTTTTTTTTTTTTTTTTTTTTTTTTTTTTTTTTTAACTCTGGTTTTTTCGTTCTTATCCTCGTACGGGGCCTCCTTTGTTCATTTTTTTTCCGCGAGTTTCGACCCCGCCCGAGAGCGAGCTCGGCGCCGATCCCGCCCCGCCGCTCCCCGGAGAGCTCGACCGGTTCGGTTCCGCTCGGATCGGACCCCGCCCGCGAGCGCCGCTCGGCTCGACGAGCTCGATGGGGATCCCGTCCGCGGGCGAGCTGGGCGTGGCTACACGTATGACCCGAATGTAATTTTTTTTTTTTTTTTTTTTTTTAACTCTGGTTTTTTCGTTCTTATCCTCGTACGGAGCCTCCTTTGTTCATTTTTTTTCCGCGAGTTTCGACCCCGCCCGGGAGCGAGCTCGGCGCCGATCCCGCCCCGCCGCTCCCCGGAGAGCTCGACCGGTTCGGTTCCGCTCCGATCGGACCCCGCCCGCGAGCGCCGCTCGGCTCGACGAGCTCGATGGGGATCCCGTCCGCGGGCGAGCTGGGCGTGGCTACACGTATGACCCGAATGTAATTTTTTTTTTTTTTTTTTTTTTTTTTTTAACTCTGGTTTTTTCGTTCTTATCCTCGTACGGAGCCTCCTTTGTTCATTTTTTTCCCGCGAGTTTCGACCCCGCCCGGGAGCGAGCTCGGCGCCGATCCCGCCCCGCCGCTCCCCGGAGAGCTCGACCGGTTCGGTTCCGCTCGGATCGGACCCCGCCCGCGAGCGCCGCTCGGCTCGACGAGCTCGATGGGGATCCCGTCCGCGGGCGAGCTGGGCGTGGCTACACGTATGACCCGAATGTAATTTTTTTTTTTTTTTTTTTTTAAAACTCTGGTTTTTTCGTTCTTATCCTCGTACGGAGCCTCCTTTGTTCATTTTTTTTCCGCGAGTTTCGACCCCGCCCGGGAGCGAGCTCGGCGCCGATCCCGCCCCGCCGCTCCCCGGAGAGCTCGACCGGTTCGGTTCCGCTCGGATCGGACCCCGCCCGCGAGCGCCGCTCGGCTCGACGAGCTCGATGGGGATCCCGTCCGCGGGCGAGCTGGGCGTGGCTACACGTATGACCCGAATGTAATTTTTTTTTTTTTTTTTTTTTTTTTTTAACTCTGGTTTTTTCGTTCTTATCCTCGTACGGAGCCTCCTTTGTTCATTTTTTTTCCGCGAGTTTCGACCCCGCCCGGGAGCGAGCTCGGCGCCGATCCCGCCTCGCCGCTCCCCGGAGAGCTCGACCGGTTCGGTTCCGCTCGGATCGGACCCCGCCCGCGAGCGCCGCTCGGCTCGACGAGCTCGATGGGGATCCCGTCCGCGGGCGAGCTGGGCGTGGCTACACGTATGACCCGAATGTAATTTTTTTTTTTTAATTTTTTTTTTAACTCTGGTTTTTTCGTTCTTATCCTCGTACGGAGCCTCCTTTGTTCATTTTTTTTCCGCGAGTTTCGACCCCGCCCGGGAGCGAGCTCGGCGCCGATCCCGCCCCGCCGCTCCCCGGAGAGCTCGACCGGTTCGGTTCCGCTCGGATCGGACCCCGCCCGCGAGCGCCGCTCGGCTCGACGAGCTCGATGGGGATCCCGTCCGCGGGCGAGCTGGGCGTGGCTACACGTATGACGCGAATGTATTTTTTTTTTTTTTTTTTTTTTTTTTAACTCTGGTTTTTTCGTTCTTATCCTCGTACGGAGCCTCCTTTGTTCATTTTTTTTCCGCGAGTTTCGACCCCGCCCCGGAGCGAGCTCGGCGCCGATCCCGCCCCGCCGCTCCCCGGAGAGCTCGACCGGTTCGGTTCCGCTCGGATCGGACCCCGCCCGCGAGCGCCGCTCGGCTCGACGAGCTCGATGGGGATCCCGTCCGCGGGCGAGCTGGGCGTGGCTACACGTATGACCCGAAAGTAATTTTTTTTTTTTTTTTTTTTTTTTTTAACTCTGGTTTTTTCGTTCTTATCCTCGTACGGGGCCTCCTTTGTTCATTTTTTTTCCGCGAGTTTCGACCCCGCCCGGGAGCGAGCTCGGCGCCGATCCCGCCCCGCCGCTCCCCGGAGAGCTCGACCGGTTCGGTTCCGCTCGGATCGGACCCCGCCCGCGAGCGCCGCTCGGCTCGACGAGCTCGATGGGGATCCCGTCCGCGGGCGAGCTGGGCGTGGCTACACGTATGACCCGAATGTAATTTTTTTTTTTTTTTTTTTTTTTTTTTTAACTCTGGTTTTTTCGTTCTTATCCTCGTACGGAGCCTCCTTTGTTCATTTTTTTTCCGCGAGTTTCGACCCCGCCCGGGAGCGAGCTCGGCGCCGATCCCGCCCCGCCGCTCCCCGGAGAGCTCGACCGGTTCGGTTCCGCTCGGATCGGACCCCGCCCGCGAGCGCCGCTCGGCTCGACGAGCTCGATGGGGATCCCGTCCGCGGGCGAGCTGGGCGTGGCTACACGTATGACGCGAATGTATTTTTTTTTTTTTTTTTTTTTTTTTTTAACTCCGGTTTTTTCGTTCTTATCCTCGTACGGAGCCTCCTTTGTTCATTTTTTTTCCGCGAGTTTCGACCCCGCCCGGGAGCGAGCTCGGCGCCGATCCCGCCCCGCCGCTCCCCGGAGAGCTCGACCGGTTCGGTTCCGCTCGGATCGGACCCCGCCCGCGAGCGCCGCTCGGCTCGACGAGCTCGATGGGGATCCCGTCCGCGGGCGAGCTGGGCGTGGCTACACGTATGACGCGAATGTATTTTTTTTTTTTTTTTTTTTTTTTTTAACTCTGGTTTTTTCGTTCTTATCCTCGTACGGAGCCTCCTTTGTTCATTTTTTTTCCGCGAGTTTCGACCCCGCCCCGGAGCGAGCTCGGCGCCGATCCCGCCCCGCCGCTCCCCGGAGAGCTCGACCGGTTCGGTTCCGCTCGGATCGGACCCCGCCCGCGAGCGCCGCTCGGCTCGACGAGCTCGAATGGGATCCCGTCCGCGGGCGAGCTGGGCGTGGCTACACGTATGACCCGAATGTAATTTTTTTTTTTTTTTTTTTTTTAACTCTGGTTTTTTCGTTCTTATCCTCGTACGGAGCCTCCTTTGTTCATTTTTTTTCCGCGAGTTTCGACCCCGCCCGGGAGCGAGCTCGGCGCCGATCCCGCCCCGCCGCTCCCCGGAGAGCTCGACCGGTTCGGTTCCGCTCGGATCGGACCCCGCCCGCGAGCGCCGCTCGGCTCGACGAGCTCGATGGGGATCCCGTCCGCGGGCGAGCTGGGCGTGGCTACACGTATGACCCGAATGTAATTTTTTTTTTTTTTTTTTTTAAAACTCTGGTTTTTTCGTTCTTATCCTCGTACGGAGCCTCCTTTGTTCATTTTTTTTCCGCGAGTTTCGACCCCGCCCCGGAGCGAGCTCGGCGCCGATCCCGCCCCGCCGCTCCCCGGAGAGCTCGACCGGTTCGGTTCCGCTCGGATCGGACCCCGCCCGCGAGCGCCGCTCGGCTCGACGAGCTCGATGGGGATCCCGTCCGCGGGCGAGCTGGGCGTGGCTACACGTATGACCCGAAAGTTTTTTTTTTTTTTTTTTTTTTTTTTTTTTTTTTTTTTTTTTTAACTCTGGTTTTTTCGTTCTTATCCTCGTACGGGGCCTCCTTTGTTCATTTTTTTTCCGCGAGTTTCGACCCCGCCCGGGAGCGAGCTCGGCGCCGATCCCGCCCCGCCGCTCCCCGGAGAGCTCGACCGGTTCGGTTCCGCTCGGATCGGACCCCGCCCGCGAGCGCCGCTCGGCTCGACGAGCTCGATGGGGATCCCGTCCGCGGGCGAGCTGGGCGTGGCTACACGTATGACCCGAAAGTAATTTTTTTTTTTTTTTTTTTTTTTTTTTTTAATTTAACTCTGGTTTTTTCGTTCTTATCCTCGTACGGGGCCTCCTTTGTTCATTTTTTTTCCGCGAGTTTCGACCCCGCCCGGGAGCGAGCTCGGCGCCGATCCCGCCCCGCCGCTCCCCGGAGAGCTCGACCGGTTCGGTTCCGCTCGGCTTGATCAGCTCTGGTCGCTAGATCACTTGACAAAATTAGGTCAACAGGCAGATCAACTCGGGTCACCAACTAGATCAACTCAGGTCGCAAACTAGATCATCTCGGGTGGCTAGATCAACTCTGCTCGCTAGTCGGTAACTCATACTGCCATAATAAATTAGGTCACTACAACGACTCTGGTCGCTCGGTCGACTAAGGTGACTCAGGTCACTGGGTGGACTTGGTCGACTCGGTCGACTCGATCGACTCGGGTCACCGAGTTGACTCAGGTAGCCAAATCGACTCAGGTCGAGTCAGTCACCTGACCGACCCGGTCGACTCGGGTCGACGCAGTCAACTTGAGTCAACTCAGTTGACTTGGATCACCGGGTCGACTAGGGTGACTTAGGTCGACTCAGCTGACTCGGTTGACTCAGGTCGACTCAAGTCGACTTGGGTTGTCGGATCTACTCGGGCCTCTAGATTGCACGGGTCACTAGATCAACTCAAGTTGCTAGCGAGATCAGCTCAGGTCACCACACAGGTAACCAACTAGATCAACTCGGGTCACTAGATCAGCTTGGGTCACCAGCTAGATCAGCTCTAGTCGCTAGATCACCTGACAAAATCAGGTCACTAACTAGATCAGCCTGGGTCACCAACCATTTCATCTTAGGTCGCCAACTAGATCAGCTTAGGTCGCTAACTAGATCAACTCAGGTCGCCAGATCAGCTCTGGTTGCCAGCCAAAAACTTTGACTGCCATAATAAATTGGGTCACCACAGCGACTCGGGTCACCAGGTCGACTCGGTTGACTCGGGTCACCAGGTCGACTTGGTTGAATCAGGTCACTGGGTCGACTCGGTCGACTCGATGGACTTGGGTCACCAGGTCGACTTGGTTGACTCAGGTCACCGGGTCGACTCAGTCACCTGACTGACTCGGTCGACTCGGGATGACTCAGTTGACTCAGGTCATCGGATCGACTCGAGTCACCAAGTTGACTCGGGTCACCGGGTCGACTTGGGTTGTCAGATCGACTCGGGCCTCTGGATCAGTACGGGTCACTGGATCAACTCAAGTCGCTAGCGAGATCAACTCAGGTCACCACACGGGTCGCCAACTAGATCAACTCACATCGCCAGATCAGCTTGGGTCACCAACCAGATCAACTCTGGTCGCTAGATCACCTGACAAACTTAAGTCACCAGCCAGATTAGCTTAGGTCACCAGCCAGTAACTCTGACTACCATAATAAATTAGGTCACCACAGTGACTCAGGTAACTGGGTTGACTCAGTCGACTCAGGTCGACTCAGTTGACTCAGGTCACCGGGTCGACTCGATCGACTCAGTTGACTCGATTCACCGGGTTGACTTAGGTTACTGGGTTGACACGATCGACTCAGTTGACTCAGGTCATTGGGTGGACTCCGTTGACTTAATCGACTCAGGTCACCGGGTTGACTCAGTCACCTGACTGACTCGGGTCGACTTGGTTGACTCGGGTCACAAGGTCGACTTGGTTGACTTGGGTCATCAGGTCGACTTGGTTGATTCGGGTCATCGGGTCGACTCGGTTGAGTCGGGTCACCAGGTCGACTCAGGTCGACTTGGGTTACCAGATCGACTCAGGCCTCTGGATCAGGATGGGTTACTGGATCAACTCAAGTTGCTAGCAAGATCAACTTAGGTCACCACACGGGTCACCAACTAGATCAACTCTGGTCGCCAGATTAGCTTGGGTCACCAACCAGATCAACTCTGGTCTCCAGATCACCTAACAAAATTAGGTCACTAGCAACTTGGGTCACTGGGTCGACTCAATTGACTCAGGTCACCGGGTGAACTCGGTCGACTCAGTTGACTCGGGTCACCGGGTCGACTCGGTTGACTCGGGTCATTGGGTCGACTCGGTCGAGTCAGGTCACCAGGTCGACTCGATCGAGTCGGGTCATCGGGTCGACTCAGGTCGTCGGGTTGACTCAGGTCAACTCGGTTGACTCAGGTCACCGGGTCGACTCGGTTGACTTGGGTCACCGCATCGACTTGGTTGACTCAGGTCACTGCGTCGACTCGGTTGACTCGGGTCATCGGGTTGACTCGGTTGACTCGGGTCATCGGGTCGACTCGGTTGACTCAGGTCACTGGGTTGACTCAATTGACTCAGGTCACTGGGTCGACTCGGTTGACTCGGGTCACCGAGTCAACTCGAATCGACTTGGGTTGCCGGATCGACTCAGGCCTCTAGATTGGGATGGGTCACTAGATCAACACAAGTCGCTAGTGAGATCAACTCAGGTCACCACACGGGTCACCAACTAGATCAACTCAGGTCACCAAATCAGATTGGGTCACTAGCCAGATCAGCTCTGGTCGCCAGATCACCTCACAAAATTAGGTCGACAGCCAAATCAGCTTAGGTTGCCAACTAGATCAATTCAGGTCACCAAATCAGCTCTAGTCACCAGCCAGTAACTCTGACTGCCATAATAAATTAGGTCACCATAGTGACTCAGGTCGCTGGGTCGACTCGATCGACTCGGGTCACCAGGTCAACTCGGTTGACACGGGTCACTGGGTCGACTCGGTCGACTCTGTTGACTCGAGTCACCGGGTTGACTCGGTCGACTCAGGTCACTAGGTCGACTTAGGTCGACTCAGTCACCTGACTGACTCGGTCGACTTGGGTCGACTTGGTTGCCTCGAGTCATCGTGTTAACTCAGTTGACTCAGGTCATCGGGTCAACTCAGTTGACTCCGGTCATTGGGTCAACTCAGTTGACTCAAGTCATCAGGTCAACTTAGTTGACTCAGGTCACTGGGTCGAGTCGGTCGACGCGGTTGACTCAGGTCACCAGGTCGACTTGGGTTGCCGGATCGACTCGGGCCTCTAGATCAAGATGGATCATCGGGTCAACTCAAGTTACTAGCGAGATCAACTCAGGTCACCACATGGGTCGCCAACTAGATCAACTTGGGTCACCAGATTAGCTTGGGTCACCAGCTAGATCAGCTCTGGTCGCCATATCAGCTTATGTCACCAACTAGATCAACTCAGGTCGCCAGCCAATAACTTTGACTGCCATAATAAATTGGGTCACCATAGTGACTCGGGTCGCTAGGTCAACTTGGTTGACTCAGGTCATAGGGTCGACTCGGTTGACTCAGTTGACTCAGGTCATTGGGTCGACTCAGTTGACTCATGTCACTGGGTCGACTCGAGTCACCAGGTTGACTCGGTTGACTCAGGTCACTAGGTCGACTCGGGTCAACTCAGTCACCTTACTAACTTAGGTAGACTTGGTTGACTTGGGTCACCAGGTCAACTTAGGTCATCAGGTCAACACGGTTGACTCAGGTCACTAGGTCAACTCTGTCGACTCAGGTCACCAAGTCAGCTGGGTCGACTTAGTCAACTCTGGTCACCGGGTCGACTCAGTTGATTCGAGTCACCGGGTCACTGGGTCGACTCGGTTGGCTCGGGTCATCGAGTTGACCAGGTTGACTCGGGTCACTGGGTCGACTCGGTGGACTCGAGTCGACTCGATTGACTCAGGTCGAGTTGGGTTGCCGGCTCGACTCGGGCCTCTGGATCGGGATGGGTCACTGGATCAACTCAAGTCGCTAGCGAGATCAACTCAGGTCACCACACGGATCACCAACTAGATTTACTCAGGTCGCCATATCAGCTTGGGTCACCAACCAGATCAGCTCTTGTCACCAGATCACCTGACAAAATTAGTTCACCAACCAGATCAGGTTAGGTCACCAATTAGATCAACTCAGGTCGCTAGATTAGCTCTGGTCGCCAGTGAGTAACTCCGACTGCCATAATAAATTGGGTCACCACAAAAACCCTGGTCGCTGGGTCGACTCAGTCAACTCAGTCAACTTGATCAACTCGGGTCACCGGGTCAACTCGGGTCATCGGGTCAACTCGGGTCACTGGGTCGACTCGGTCGACGTGGGTCACCGAGTCGACTTGGGTTGCCGAATCAACTTAGGCCTCGAGTCGACTTGGGTTGACACGGGTCGACCTAGTCGACTCAGGTCACTAGGTTGACTCAATTGATTCAGGTCACTAGGTCAACTCAGTCGACTCTGGTTTACTCGGGTCGACTCGGTCACCTGACCGACTCGGGACACCACGTCGACTCAGTCGACTCGGTTGACTCGGGTCATCGAGTCGACTCGGTTGACTCGGGTCATCGAGTCGACTCGGTTGACTCAGGTCACTCGGTCAACTCGATAGACTCGGGTCACCGAGTCGACTTGGGTTGCCGGATTGACTCAGGCCTCTGGATCAGGACGGGTCACTGGATCAACTCAAATCGCTAGCAAGATCAACTCAGGTCACCACACGGGTCGCCAACTAGATCAACTTGAGTCACCAAATCAACTTGGGTCACCAGCCAGATCAGCTCTGGTCTCCAGATGACCTGACAAAATTAGGTCACTAGCCAGATCAGCTTAGGTCACCCACTAGATCAATTCAGGTTGCCAGCTCAGCTCTGGTCGCCAGCTAGTAACTTTAACTGCCATAATAAATTAGGTCACCACAGCGACTTGGGTCACTGGGTCGACTCAGTTGACTCGGGTCATCGGGTCAACTCGGTCGACTCAGTTGACTTGGGTCACCAGGTCGACTCGGTTGACTCGAGTCATTGGGTCGACTCAGTTGACTCGGGTCACTGGGTCGACTCAATTGAGTCAGGTCACTGGGTCGACTCGGTCAACTTAGGTCATCGGGTCGACTCAGTCACCTAACCGACTCGGTCGACTCAGGTCGACTCGGATCACCGGGTTGAATCGATCGACTTGGTTGACTCGGGTCACCGCGTCAACTCAGTTGACTCGGGTCGACTCGGTTGACTCAGGTCACTGGGTTGACTCAGTTGACTCAGGTCACCGGGTCGACTCGATTGACTCAGGTCACCGGGTCGACTCGGGTCACCGGGTCAACTCGGTTGACTCGGATGATCGAGTCGACTCGGTCGACTCGGATCGACTTGGGTTGTTGGATCAACTCAAGCCTCTAGATCAGGATGGGTCACTAGATCAACACAAGTCGCTAGCGAGATCAACTCAGGTCACCACACAGGTCGCCAACTAGATCAACTCGAGTCGCCAGATCAGATTGGGTCACCAGCCAGATCAGCTCTGGTTGCTAGATCACCTCACAAAATTAGGTCGACAGCCAAATTAGCTCTGGTCACTAGATCACCTCACAAAATTAGGTCGACAACCAGATCAGCTTAGGTTGCCAACTAGATCAATTCAGGTCGCTAGATCAACTCTGGTCGCTAGCCAATAACTTTGACTGCCATAATAAATTGGGTCACCACAGCGACTCGGGTCGCTGGGTCGACTCGGTCGAGTCGGGTCACTGGGTCGACTTGGTTGACTTAGGTCACTAGGTCAACTCGGTCGACTCAGTTGACTCAGGTCACCGGGTTGACTCGGTTGACTCAAGTCACCGGGTCGACTTAGGTCGACTCGGTTGACTTGGGTCACCAGGTCGACTCAATTGACTCAGGTCATCGGGTCAACTCAGTTGACTCAGGTCATCGAGTCGACTCGATCGACTCGGGTCACTAGGTTGACTCGGTCGACGCGGTTGACTCAAGTCACCGGGTTGACTTGGGTTGCCGGATCGACTTAGGCCTCTAAATCGGGATGAGTCACTTGGTCAACTCAAGTCGCTAGCGAGATCAACTCAGGTCACCACACGGGTCGCCAACTAGATCAACTCAGGTCACCACACGGGTCGCCAACTAGATCAACTCAGGTCGCCAGATCAGCTTGGGTCACCAGCTAGATCAGCTCTGGTCACCAGATCACCTAACAAAATTAGGTCACCAGCCAGATCAGCTTATGTCACCAACTAGATCAACTCGGGTCGCCAGCCAGTAACTTCGACTGCCATAATAAATTGGGTCACCACAGTGACTCAGGTCGCTGGGTCGACTCGGTTGACTCAGGTCACAGGGTCGACTCGGTTGACTCAAGTCATCGGGTCGACTCGGTTGACTCATGTCACTGGGTCAACTCAGGTCACCGGGTCGACTTAGTTGACTTAGGTCACCAGGTCGACTCAGTTGACTCAGGTCACCGAGTCGACTCGGGTCGACTCAGTCACCTTACTGACTTAGGTCAACTTGGTTGACTCAGGTCACCATGTCAACTCAGGTCATTGGGTTGACACGGTTGACTCGGGTCACTGGGTTAACTCTATCGACTCGGTTGACTCGGGTCACCGAGTCGACTCAGTCGACTCTGGTCACCGGGTCGACTTGGTTGATTCGGGTCACCGGGTCACTGGTCGACTCGGTTGGCTCGGGTCATCGGGTCGACTCGGGTCACTGGGTCGACTCGGTTGACTCAGGTCGACTGGGTCGACTTAGTCAACTCTAGTCACCGGGTCGACTCGGTTGATTCGGGTCACCGGGTCACTAGGTCGACTCGGTTGGCTCGGGTCATCGGGTCGACTCAGGTCACTGGGTCGACTCGGTTGACTCAGGTCGACTGGGTCGACTTAGTCGACTCTGGTCACCGGGTCGACTCGGTTGATTCAGGTCACCGGGTCACCGAGTCGACTCGGTTGGCTCAGGTCATCAGGTCGACTCGGTTGACTCGGGTTGCTAGCTCGACTTGGGTTGCTGGCTCGACTCGAGCCTCTAGATCGAGACGGGTCATTGGATCAACTCAAGTCGCTAGCGAGATCAACTCAGGTCACCACATGGGTCGGCAACTAGATTTACTCGAGTCACCATATCAGCTTGGGTCACCAACCAGATCAGCTCTTATCGCCAGATCACCTGACAAAATTAGTTCACCAGCCAGATCAGGTTAGGTCGCTAACTAGATCAACTCGGGGTGCTAGATCAGCTCTAGTCGCCAGTGAGTAACTCTGACTACCATAATAAATTAGGCCACCATAAAAACCCCGGTCGCTGGGTCGACTTGGTTGACTCAGGTCACCGGGTCGACTCAGTTGACTCGGGTCATTGGGTCGACTCGGTCAACTCGGGTCACCGGGTCGACTCGGGTCATCGGGTCACTGGGTCGACTCGGGTCACCGAGTCGACTTGGGTTGCTGGATTGACTCAAGCCTCGAGTCGACTTGGGTTGACACGGGTCGACCTAGTCAACTCAGGTCACCGGGTCGACTCAATTGATTCAGGTCACTAGGTTGACTCAGTCGACTCTGGTTGACTCGGGTCGACTTAGTCACCTGACCGACTCAGTTGACTCGGGTCACCACGTTGACTCGGTCGACTCGGTTGACTCAGGTCGACTCAGTTGACTCGGGTCATCGGGTCGACTCAGTTGACTCAGGTCACTCGGTCGATTCGGTTGACTCGGGTCACTTGGTCAACTCGGGTCGACTTAATCACCTGACTGACTTAGGTCGACTTAGTTGACTCGGGTCACCAGGTCGACTCAGTTGACTCAGGTCACTGGGTCAACTCTGTCGACTCAGGTCACCAGGTCGACTGGGTCAACTCAGTCGACTCAGGTCACCGGGTCGACTCAGTCACTTGACCGACTCGGTTGATTCGGGTCACTGGGTCGACTCGGTTGACTCAAGTCACTGGGTCGACTCGATTGACTCGGGTCGACTCGAGTGACTCGGGTCACCGGGTCAACTCGGGTTGACTCGGGCCTCTAGATCAGGAGGGGTCATTGGATCAACTCAAGTTTCTAGCGAGATCAACTCAAGTCACCACACGGGTCCCCAACTAGATTTACTCAGGTCACCATATCAGCTTGGGTCACCAGCCAAATCAACTCTTGTCGCCAAATCACCTGACAAAATTAGTTCGCCAGCTAGATCAGGTTAGGTCGCCAACTAGATCAACTCGGGTTGCTAGATCAGCTCTGGTCGCCAATGAGTAACTCCAACTGCCATAATAAATTAGGTCACCACAGAAACCCCAGTCGCTGGGTCGACTCGGGTCGACTCGATTGACTCGGGTCATTGGGTCGACTCGGTCAACTCGGGTCACCGGGTCGACTCGGTTGACTCAGGTCATCAGGTCGACTTGGGTCACTGGGTCGACTCGGGTCACCGAGTCGACTTGGGTTGCTGGATCGACTCAGGCCTCAAGTTGACTTGGGTTGACACGGGTCGACCTAGTCTACTAAGGTCTCCTGGTCGACTCGGGTCGACTCAATCGATTCAGGTCACTGGGTCGACTCAATCACCTGACTGACTCGGTCATCTCAGGTCACCATGTCGACTCGATTGACTCTTGTCATCGGGTTGACTCAGTTGACTCAGGTCACTGGGTCAACCGATTGACTCAGGTCACTGGGTCGACTCGGTCACCACACGGGTCACCAACTAGATCAAGTTAGGTAGCTAGCGAGATCAACTCAGGTCACCACACTGGTCCCCAACTAGATCAACTCGGATCGCCAGATCAGCTTGGGTCACCAGCCAGATCAGCTGTGGTCGCCAGATCAGCTTGGGTCACCACATTGACTCAGGTCGCCACATTACTTGGCCAACTCGGGTCACCAGCCAGATCAACTCAGGTGACTCGGTTGACTCAGGTTATCGGGTCGACTCGGGTCGACTTGGGTTGCCAGATCAACTCGGGCCTCGAGTCGACTTGGGTTGACTTGGGTCACCAGGTCGATGCGGGTTGTCAGGTCAACACGAGTCACCGGTTCGACATGGGTCGCCAGTTTGACACGGGTCACTGGGTCGACACGGGTCACTGGGTCGACGCGAGTCACTGGGTCGACGCGGGTCACTAGGTCGACGCAGGTCGCTGGGTTGACTCGGGTCGTCAAGTTGACTCGGGTCGCCGGGTCAACTCAGGTTATTGGATCGACTCGGGTCTCTAGATCAGGACAGGTCACTTGATCAACTCGGGTCACCACATGAGTCACCAATTAGATCAACTCAGGTCACCAGATCAGCTTGGGTCACTAGCCAAATCTGCTCTGGTCGCCAAATCACCTAACCGACTCGGGTCGCCAGCCAGATCAGCTTGGGTCACCACATCACCTGGCCAACTCGGTTCGCCAGATCAACTCAGGACACGACATCGACTCAGGTAGTTAGCTAGATCATCTCAGATCACCAGATCGCACCGATGAACTCAGGTCGGGTGGGGTCTCTAGATCGAGTCGAGTCACCAGATCAAGTCGGGTCCCGAGCCAGATCAACTCAGGTCACCACATCGACTCGGGTCACCAGCCAGATTAGGTCAGGTCACTAGATAGCCTGACCTACTTAGATCTCCAGTGAGTCTGTCCACTTTTTGAATGATTGACCCATACTCCTCTTCAAGTATTATCATAGTCAAGTCTCCGCTTCTAGCTCGACAATAAGAAGGGCGTGACTCCATGTATGGCCTGAGTGATTTTTTTTTAACTCTGGTTTTTTCATTCTTTTTGTCGTAGGGAGCCTCCTTTGTCTATTTTTTTTACAACTTTTGACCTCGCTCACGATCAAGCTAGGCCAACTCATTTAAACTTGGATCGCATAAATCTAATATGCACAATAGTAATGTTGATGAGTATGCAAACACATCAATGAAGTCATCTCAGTATGTCAAGTCCCCCAACTTAGATCACTCGAGTCGCATAAGTAACTCAGATAGCCATAATAAATTAGGTCACCATAGTGACTCGGGTCACTAGGTCGACTCAGGTCACGGGGTCGACTCGGGTCATCAAGTCAACTCAGGTTGCTGGGTTGACATAGCCGAATCGACTCAGGTCTTTGGATCGGGACGGGTCACTTGATCAACTCGTGTCGCTAGCCAAATCAACTTAGGTCATCACATGGGTCGCCAACTAGATCAACTCGGGTCGCTAGATCAGCTCTGGTCACCAGATCACCTGACCAACTTAGGTCGCCAACCAAATCAGCCTTGATCGCCACATTGACTCAGGTTGCCACATCACCTAGCCAACTTGGGTCGCCAGCCAGATCAACTCGAGTTGCCAGATCGACTCGGGACACCACATCGACTCAGGTAGTCAGCTAGATCATCTTGGATCCCTAGATCGCTCGATGAACTCAACTCAGGTGGGGTCTCTAGATCAAGTCGGGTCACCAGATCAAGTCGGGTCCTGAGCTAGATCAACTTAGGTCACCACATCGACTTAGGTCACCAGCCAGATCAGGTCCCTAGCCAGATCAACTCAGGTCACCACATCCAATATGCACAATAGTAATGCTGATGAGTATGCAAACTCATCAATGAAGTCATCTCAGTATGCCAAGTTGTCAAGTCCTCCAACTTAGATCAGTCGAGTCGCATAAGTAACTCCAACTACCATAATAAACTTAGATCACTCAGGTCGTTAGGTCGACTCGGGTTGCCGGCTTGACTCGGGTCTCTAGATCGCGATAGGTCGCTGGATCAACTCGGGTTGCTAGCTAGATTAACTCAAGTCACCACATCGACTTGGGTCATCACCTAGATCAGCTCAGGTTGCCACATCACCTAACCAACTCAGGTCAGGTCGGGTCACCAGATTAATTCGGGTCACCAGCCAGATCAACTTAGGTTGCCACATCAACTCGAGTATCCAGATAGATCAGCTCGGGTCACCAAATCACCTAACTAACTTAGGTCAGGTTGGGTTAGGTCTCCTGATCAGGTCGGGTCACCGGATCAACTCAGGTCGCTAATTAGATCAACTCGGGTCACTAACATGATCAACTCGGGTCAACACATCAGCTTATGTTGTTAACACATTCCAATATGCCAAGCTGTCTAGTTTGCTAGCTCGGATCACTCGAGTCGCATAAGTAACTCGTATTGCCAAAACAACTTGGGTCACCTAATTAACTCGAGTCATCAGATCGACTCGGGTCGCCAGATCGACTCGGGTCACCGGATCGACTCGAGTCCTCGAATCGACTCGGGTCACCGTATTGACGCAGGTCACCGGATCGACTCAGGTCTCCAGATCAGGATGGGTCGTCCGATCGACTCGGTTCATCGGATCGATTCGGGTATCCAGATAGATCAAATCAGGTCACCAAATCACCTGACTAACTTAGGTTAGGTCGGGTCTCTGGATCGAGTCGGGTCACCAGATCAAATTGGGTCTCCAGCCAGATCAACTCGGGTCAACACATCGACTCGAGTCACCAACCAGATCAACTTGGGTCGCCAGACCAACTCAGGTCAGGTCGGGTAAGGTCTCCAGATTGGGTCAAGTCGCGGGATCATTTCAGCTCGCCAGCCAGATCAACTCGAGTTGCTACATCGACTCGACTCGACTCGCCAACCAGATCAGCTCAGGTCATTAGATCACCTGACCAACTCGAGTCAGGTCGACGGATGAAGTCAGATCGCCAGATCAACTCAGGTCGCCAGCCAGATCAACTCAGATCATCACATCGACTTAGGTCGCCAGCCAAATCAGCTCGGGTCACCAAATCAACTCGGGTCACCAGCCAGATCAACTCGGGTTAACAAATTTGAGTTTTGACCCCACTCGCAAGCGAGCTAGGCTAACTCATTCAAACTTGGATCGCCTCAATCTAATATGCATAATAGTAATACTAACGAGTATGCAAACTCATCAATGAAGTCAACTAAGTATGCCAGCCTGATCAACTCAGGTCAACAAATTGACTCGGGTCACCAACCAGATCAACTCGGGTCACCAGATTGCCAGGCCAAGTTGGGTCGGGTCGGGTTGGGTCAGGTCTCTAGATCGGGTTGGGTCAGTTCTCTAGATCGGGTCGGGTTGCCAGATCAATTCTTGTCGCCAACCAGATCAACTCAGGTCGCCACATCGACTCGGGTCGTCAGCCAGATCAGCTCGGGTCACCACATCACCTAACCAACTCGGGTTAGGTCGGGTCACCCGATCAATTTGGGTCACTAAGTTGGGTGTGACTCCATGAATGGCACGAGTGGTTTTCTTTTTCAACTCTAGTTTTTTCATTCTTTTCATTGTACGAAGCCTCCTTTGTCTATTTTTTTAGGACTTTTGACCCCGCCCTGAGGATCGCCAACGAGCTCGACCGGATCCTGTCCGAGATCTTGCTCGTGAGCGAGCTCACCGGGATCCCGTCGCCAACGAGCTAGGCGTGACTCCATGGATGGCTCTAGTGATTTAAGTTTTTTATAACTTGAAAATTTTGTTCTTTTCCTTGTATAGAGCCTCCTTTATCCATTTTTTCCTACGAGTTTCGACCCCGCCAGCGACCTTGTTAAGTTCTCATCGCAGGTCTTGCCCTACTACCACGAAAGCCTCCCAGCGGTTATATGAAATGACCCCGGGTCATTTCAACACTGCGTCTAACAATAACTAGTCAGACTGCATCAAATGATGTCCACCTCGATCCATGCCAACTCATTCAAACTTGGATCACCTCAATCTAATATGCACAATAGTAATGCTGGACAAGTATGCCAACTCATCAATGAAGTCGCCTTAGCATGCCAAGCTGTCAAGTCCCCCAACTTGAATTACTCCAGTCGCATAAGTAATTCGGATCATTGGATCGACTCGCATCGCCGAGTCAACTCGGGTTTCTGGATCGACTCGAGTCCCCAAAACAACTTGGGTTGCCAGTCGGATCAACTCGGGTCACCATCCAGATCAACTCAGGTCGCAAGATCACCTGACTAACTTAGATTGACGAAGTTGCCTAGCCAACTTGGATCGCTAGACTTGCCAGATCGACTCGAATCACTGGAGTCGTCAGATCGACTCAGATCTCTATTTCAAGTCGGCCCTATTGCCACGAAGGCATCCCAATGATAACCAGTCAGATCGCAAGTTAAATCACATCAAATGATGTTCACCTCGATCTGTGCTACTCATTCAATCTTGGATCACCTCGATCCAATATGCCAAGCTGTCAAGTCCACCAGCTCAGATCACTCGAGTTGCATAAGTAACTCAGATCGCCAGAACAACTCGGGTCACCAGATCGACACAGGTCGTCAAATCCACTCGGGTTGCCGAATCAACTCGAGTCGTCGGATCGTCTCGGGTCTCCAGATTAGGACGGGTTGTCAGATCGACTCGGGCCGCCAGCCAAATCTACTCGGGTCCCTACATCGACTCAGGTATCCATATAGATCATATTGGGTCGCCAAATCACCTGACTAACTAAAGTTAGGTCAAGTTTGGTCGGGTCAGGTCTCCGGATTGGGTCGGGTCACCGGATCAACTTGGGTCAACATATCGACTCGAGTCGCCAACCAGAACAACTCGGGTCACCAGATTGCCAGACCAACTCGGGTTGGGTCGGGTCAGGTCTTCAGATCGGGTCAGGTCACGGGATCATTTTGGGGTCGCCAGCCAGATCAACTCGGGTCGCCACATCAACTCGACTCACCAACCAGGTCAGGTCGGGTCACCAGATCACCCTGACCAACTCGGTCAGGTCGACGGATGAAGTCGGATCGCTGGATCAACTCAGGTCGCTAGCCAGATCAACTTGGGTCACCACACCAACTCAGGCCGCCAGCCAAATCAGCTCAGGTCGCGAGATCAACTCAGGTCAACAAATGTGACTTTTGACCCCACTCACAAGTGAGCTAGGCTAACTCATTCCAAGTCTCTCATGGAAAAGTCCATGACTTCCCATTCCTATACCTATGCTGACGAGTATGCCAACTCATCAATGAATTCGGCTCAGCATGCCAAGTTGTCAAGTCCCCCAACTTGAATTACTCCAGTCACATAAGTAATTTAGATCACCAGAACAACTCGGGTCACCGGATCGACTCAATTCGCCGGATTGACTTGGATCACCGGATCACTAGAGTCGGCAAAGTAACCCAGATCTCTAGGGTCATAACGGGATAGGTATTGTTTACGGATGTAACGACCTCTGAGATGAGCCCAACTCGTCAATCGGAGCCAGCTCGCCAATCTGATTGAGCTAGCCGATCTGAGCCAACTCACCGATTTGAGCTAGCAAGACACCTCTCAAGAATTGAGTTTGAGAACTTCTCCACTAATGAGTTGTCCTCAAGATGTGAACTTGCATCCAGATTAGGACTTGTGGCTTGCACGAGCCAATGTCATGAAGACCTCCTACGTACATGCAACCAATGCATCTCATAGTCCAACATAGTTCTGAACTAGCTCATTACGCCACCATCTCGCACATGTTCCAAGTCTCCCATGGAAAAGTCCCCAACTTCCCATTCCAATACCTAGTTGATTTCACCTCCGGAGCGAGTCCCCAACAAGATCCAATGCCACTCTGCACAAAGCAGTCCATGCTACTTCATGCAGCTCGAATGACACCTCGACTTGACTCTAAACCTTACCCAGGCCAAAACTATTAACAACTTGTCGCACAACCCCATGAATGCTCCTCGAATCAAGTCCCTGACATGACCCTACTCCTGAGTGCACCAAACAACTCCTTTGTTACACCTCGGATCGAGTCCCTTACATGTCAGTTCAAGTCAGTCGACGTGTTAGCTCTATTTCTAGTATGAGGTGATCTTGTCACATCAACACTACACCCATCCATTGTAAGTTAGCCATACCACCACAAAGTCATCCAACAGTCATTATGAAATGACCCCTATCACATCAAGCTGTGTTGGTTTGTTTCAAGTCGGCCCTATTGCCACGAAGGCATCCCAATGGTAACTAGTCAAATCGCATCAAATGATGTTCACCTCGATCTATGCCAATGCTGCCTATGATTGATTTGCTAGCTCTCTACGGATATTTTTGGATATGCCATTTGATACCTGAATGCCTATGCATGGGTTCGTGCATAGACGATTCGAGCTGAGCTTAAGGATGTTGAGTTCTCAAGTGAATATGAATAGGCCGAGTTGTTCTATGGAGTAGAACTCAGGAATGCATGATGGATTGAGCTCATCTCGCGGATCCGAGCCAGCTCGTTGATCCGATCCAGCTTGTCGATCTGAGCCAGCTCGACGATCCGAGCCAGCTCGTCAAGTTGAGCCTTTTACGAGATTTAAATTTTTTGCGACCTATCGACGTCGGCAAGCATTTGTATGGGGGAGAAAGACTCGGACTAATAACTTATCCTCGTAGGGGAGGTGTTGTTGGTGGATGTGAGGATTTTTGAGATGAGACCCAAGCTGGAACAAATTCTAGTGCGCATTGTGATTAGAGCTAAGCTAAAGGATATTGAGTTCTCAAAGGAATACAAATAGGCAAGTTGTTTTATGGAGTAGAACACGGGAATGCATGATGGATCCGATCCGATTTGAGCCGAGCCGGCTCGGCGATCCGAGCCAGCCAGCTTGGAAAACCGAGCCGGCTCGCTCGGCAAACCGTGCCAGCTCGCCGATTCGAGTCAGCTCGCTCGGTGATCCGAGCCAGCTCGCTTGGCGATCCGAGCCTTTTACGAGATTTTAAGTTTTTGTGACTTATCGGCGTCGGCAAGCATTTCTACGTGGGAGCAAGACTCGGACTAATAACTTATATAGGGGAGGTGTTGTTGGTGGATGTAAGGATCTTTGAGATGAGACTCGAGATGGAATGGATTCTAGTGCCCATTGTGATTCGAGCTGAGCTAAAGGATGTTGAGTTCTCAAGTGAATACAAATAGGTGAGTTGTTCTATGGAGTAGAACACGGGAATGCATGATGGATTGAGCTCAGCTCGTCGATCCGAGCCAGCTCACGGATTCGAGCTAGCTTGTCGAGCTGAGTCTTTTACGAGATTTAAAGTTTTCGTGACCTATCCGTGTCGGCGAGCATTTCTACGGGGGAGCAAGACTTGGACTAATAACTTATATAGGGGAGGTGGTGTTGGTGGATGGAAGGATCTTTGAGATGAGACCCGAGCTGGAACGGATTCTAGTGCGCGTTGTGATTCGAGTTGAGCTAAAGGATGTTGAATTCTCAAGTGATTACAAATAGGCGAGTTATTCCATGGAGTAGAACACGGGAATGCATGATGGATTGAGCTCAACTCGGCGATCCGAGCCAGCTCGGCGATCCGAGCCAGCTCGGCGATCCGAGCCAGCTCGGCGATCCGAGCCAGCTCGGCGATCCGAGCCAGCTCGGCGATCCGAGCCAGCCCGTCGAGCTGAGTCTTTTACAAGATTTAAATTTTTTGTGACCTTTCGGCGTTGGCGAGCATTTCTACGGGGGAGTAAGACTCGGACTAATAACTTATATAGGGGAGGTGTTGTTGGTGAATGTAAGGATCACTGAGATGAGACCCGAGCTGGAACGGATTCTAGTGCGCGTTATGATTCGAGCTGAGCTAAAGGATGTTCAGTTCTCAAGTGAATACAAAGAGGTGACTCATTCTATGGAGTAGAACATGGGAATGCATGATGGAATGAGCTCAGATCGCCGATCCGAGCTAGCTCGTCGATCCGAGCCACGGGTATGTACGATCCGAGCCAGCCCGTCGAGCTGAGTCATTTATGAGATTTAAATTTTTTGTGACCTTTCGGCGTTGGCGAGCATTTCTACGGGGGAGCAAGACTCGGACTAATAACTTATATAGGGGAGGTGTTGTTGGTGAATGTAAGAATCATTGAGATGAGATCCGAGCTGGAACGGATTCTAGTACGCGTTGTGATTCGAGCTGAGCTAAAGGATGTTCAGTTCTCAAGTGAATACAAAGAGGTGAGTCATTCTATGGAGTAGAACATGGGAATGCATGATGGAATGATCTCAGATCGTCGATCCGAGCTATCTCGTCGATCCGAGCCAGCTCGCTGATCCGAGCCATGGGTATGTAGGTAGTTTTCATGAGATCGGCTCGCCCGGCCCACAAGTCAAACATCGATTCTCTTATTAAGGGTGAGCCCTTGTCTAGCGTTTGGGTCGCTCGGTACAAGCTGTTCGATTTGTAATGTGTGCAAAGCTTTTGGGTTGATATTTGGAAGATTTAAATTTTTTGTGAGCTATTCTCCTCGTTTCACTTGATATTTTTGAAGATTTGAATTATTTGTGAGCTATTCTCCCCGTTTCCCTTGATTTTTTTGGAAGAATTGGAATTTTTGAGAGTTGTTCTCTTCGCCTCAAATTTCTACGGAAGAGCAAGACTTGGACTAATAACTTATATAGGGGAGGTGTTGTTGGTGAATGAAAGGATCTTTGAGATGAGACCCGAGCTGGAACGGATTCTAGTGCGCGTTGTGATTCAAGCTGAGCTAAAGGATGTTCAGTTCTCAAGTGAATACAAAGAGGTGAGTCGTTTTATGGAGTAGAACACGGGAATGCATGATGGAATGAGCTCAGATCGACGATCCGAGTCAGCTCGCTGATCTGAGCCACGGGTATGTAGGCAGTTTTCATGAGATCGGCTCGCCCGGCCCACAAGTCAAACACTGATTCTCTTATTAAGGGTGAGCCCTTGTCTAGCGTTTGGGTCGCTCGGTACAAGCTGTTTGATTTGTAATGTGTGCGAAGCTTTTGGGTTTGATATTTGGAAGATTTGAATTTTTTGTGAGCTATTCTCCTCGTTTCACTTGATTTTTTTGAAGATTTGAATTATTTGTGAGCTATTCTCCCCATTTCCCTTGATTTTTTGGAAGATTTGGATTTGTTGCGAGTTGTTCTCTTCGCCTCAAATTTCTACGGAAGAGCAAGACTTGGACTAATAACTTATATAGGGGAGGTGTTGTTGGTGAATGCAAGGATCTTTGAGATGAGACCCGAGCTGGAACGGATTCTAGTGCACGTTGTGATTCGAGCTGAACTAAAGGATGTTTAGTTCTCAAGTGAATACAAAGAGGTGAGTCATTTATGGAGTAGAAGACGGGAATGCATGATGGAATGAGCTCAGATCGCCGATCCGAGCTAGCTTGTCGATCCGAGCCACGGGTATGTAGTCAGTTTTCATGAGATCGGATCGTCCGGGCCACAAGCTAGCTATTTTTTGTGAGCTATTCTCTTTGTTTCCTTTGATTTTTTTGGAAGACTTGCATTTTTTGTGAGCTATTCTCTTCGTTTCAATTGAATTTTTGGAAGTTATGCATTTTTTGTGATGTAGTCTCTTCGTTTCACTTGCATTTTTGGGAGATTTGATTTTTTTTGTGAGCTATTCTCTTCTTTTCCCTTGAATTTTTTTTTGCAAGACTTGCATTTTTTGTGAGCTATTCTCTTCGTTTCAATTGAATTTTTAGAAGTTTTGAATTTTTTGTGATCTATTCTTCTTTGTTTCACTTGTATTTTTGAGAGATTTGAAATTTTTGTGAGATATTCTCTTCGGCTCAAATTTCTACGGAAGTGCAATACTTGGACTAATAACTTATATAGGGGAGGTGTTGTCCGCGGAAGCTCCCCCATGCCCCTCTAATAGAATCAGTGCTAGTGATCCCGTTTTGAAATCCGACGGACGGATGGATGAGCAGGTCGGATTTCAAAACGGGATCAGCAGCACTGATTCCATTAGAGGGGCATGAAGCCACCTGATTGCTATGCGGGGGCTGCTCAAAGTCCCGTCTTTCGAGTCGCTCGACGGCGCAAGTCGGAAAGGGTTCGACAGCGGTTGTCGTTCCAATGCGTCGTCGCAGTGACATGGAAGGCGATCTTCGGGTTAGCCCTTGTCTAGCTTTTGGGTCGCTTGGTACAAGCGATCTGCTATGTACTTTCCGCGAACCCCTATCCGGGTACTCGTTAGCTATGCATTGGCTCTTGCATGTGTGGAACGGAGAGATGCGGCCTTCACAGGGAGTCGGCCTGAAATAGTTCTGTGCGTGCGAATGGAGCCGCGTATAGCTTTTGGGTCGTTTGGATAGGGTGCCCCTCCAAGCGAATCAGTGCTGGTGCTCGGACGGATTTGCGGCTCAGATTTAAAATGTGAGGAGCATGCCTGATTTTATTTGAGGGGCATGAAGCCACCTGATTGCTATGCGGGGGCTCCCCTGGGTCGTCTCTTTTGGGTCACTCGATGGCGCAAGTCGGAGAAGGGTTCGACAACGGTAGTCGTTCCAGCGCGTCGTCATTAGTGATACTGAAGTCGATCTGTGTGCAGCCCCCGTCTAGCACTTGGGTCTGCATGCCGCAAGAAGATTTGAATTTTTTGTGAGTTAAAGTCTTTTTCTTTTTTTCGTTTCACTGGAGTTTTTGCGAGATTTGAAGTTTTTGTGAGCTATTCTCTTCGTTTCACTTAAATTTTTTGTGAGCTATTCTCTTCGTTTCACTTGAATTTTTGGAAGTTTTGAGTTTTTTGTGAGCTATCCTCTTCGTTTCACTTGAATTTTTGCAGGATTTGAATTTTTTGTGAGCTATTCTTCTTTGTTTCACTTGGTTTTTTGGAAGATTTGAATTTTTTGTGAGCTATTTTCTTTGTTTCCCTTGTTTTTTTTTGGAAGACTTGCATTTTTTGTGAGCTATTCTCTTCTTTTCCCTTGATTTTTTTTTTGCAAGACTTGGATTTTTTGTGAGCTATTCTCTTCATTTCAATTGAATTTTTGGAAGTTTTGAATTTTTTGTGATCTATTCTCTTTGTTTCACTTGTATTTTTGAGAGATTTGAAATTTTTGTGAGATATTCTCTTCGGCTCAAATTTCTACGAAAGTGCAATACTTGGACTAATAACTTATATAGGGGAGGTGTTGTCCGCGGAAGCTCCCCCATGCCCCTCTAATAGAATCAGTGCTGGTGATCCCGTTTTGAAATCCGACAGACGGACGGATGATTAGGTCAGATTTCAAAATG
Organism: Chamaecyparis obtusa; assembly: GCA_027943335.1. Taxonomy (NCBI): domain Eukaryota; kingdom Viridiplantae; phylum Streptophyta; class Pinopsida; order Cupressales; family Cupressaceae; genus Chamaecyparis; species Chamaecyparis obtusa. Next base: position 46,459 of record BSBK01000788.1, read on the forward strand.
GGATCAGCAGCACTGATTCCATTACAGGGGCATGAAGCCACCTGATTGCTATGCGTGGGCTGCTCAAAGTCCCGTCTTTCGGGTCGCTCGATTGCGCAAGTCGGAAAGGGTTCGACAGCGGTTGTCGTTCCAATGCGTCGTCGTTGTGACATGTAAGGCGATCTTAGGGTCAGCCCCCGTCTAGCTTTTGGGTTGCTTTGGTACAAGCGATCTGCTATGTACTTTCCGCGAAACCCTATCCGGGTACTCGTTAGCTATGCGTTGTCTCTTGCATGTGTGCAACGAAGAGATGCGGCCTTCACAGGGAGTCGGCCTGAAACAGTTCTGTGCGTGCGAATGGAGCCGCGTATAGCTTTTGGGTCGTTTGGATAGGGTGCCCCTCCAAGTGAATCAGTGCTGGTGCTCGGATGGATTTGCGGCTCGGATTTAAAATGTGAGTAGCATGCCTGATTTTATTGGAGGGGCATGAAGCCACCTGATTGCTATGCGGGGGCTCCCCTGGGTCGTCTCTTCTGGGTCACTCGATGGCGCAAGTCGGAGAAGGGTTCAACAACGGTAGTTGTTCCAGCGCGTCGTCATTAGTGATACTGAAGTCGATCTGTGGGCGAGCCCCGGTCTAGCATTTGGGTCTGCATGCGGCAAGAAGATTTGAATTTTTTGTGAGTTAAGTCTTTTTCGTTTCACTGGAGTTTTTGCGAGATTTGAAGTTTTTTGTGAGCTATTCTCTTCGTTTCACTTGAATTTTTGGAAGTTTTGAATTTTTTGTGAGCTATTCTCTTCGTTTCACTTGAATTTTTTGAAGTTTTGAATTTTTTGTGAGCTATTCTCTTCCTTTCACTTGAATTTTTGCAGGATTTGAATTTTTTGTGAGCTATTCTTCTTTGTTTCACTTGGTTTTTTCGAAGATTTGAATTTTTTGTGAGCTATTCTCTTTGTTTCCCTTGATTTTTTTTTGGAAGACTTGCATTTTTTGTGAGCTATTCTCTTCGTTTCAATTGAATTTTTGGAAGTTATGCATTTTTTGGTGATGTAGTCTCTTCGTTTCACTTGCATTTTTGGGAAATTTGATTTTTTTGTGAGCTATTCTCTTCTTTTTCCTTGATTTTTTTTGCAAGACTTGGATTTTTTGTGAGCTATTCTCTTCATTTCAATTGAATTTTTGGAAGTTTTGAATTTTTTGTGATCTATTGTTCTTTGTTTCACTTGTATTTTTGAGAGATTTGAAATTTTTGTGAGATATTCTCTTCGGCTCAAATTTCTACGGAAGTGCAATACTTGGACTAATAACTTATATAGGGGAGGTGTTGTCCGCGGAAGCTCCCCCATGCCCCTCTAATAGAATCAGTGCTGGTGATCCCGTTTTGAAATCCGACAGACGGACGGATGATTAGGTCGGATTTCAAAACGGGATCAGCAGCACTGATTCCATTAGAGGGGCATGAAGCCACCTGATTGCTATGCGGGGGCTGCTCAAAGTCCCGTCTTTCGGGTCGCTCGATGACGCAAAGTCGGGAAGGGTTCGACAGCGGTTGTCGTTCCAATGCGTCGTCGCTGTGACATGGAAGGCGATCTTCGGGTCAGCCCCCGTCTAGCTTTTGGGTTGCTTTGGTACAAGCGATCTGCTTGTACTTTCCGCGAAACCCTATCCGGGTATTCGTTAGCTATGCGTTGTTTCTTGCATGGGTGGAACGGAGAGATGCGGCCTTCACAGGGAGTCGGCTTGAAACAGTTCTGTGCGTGCGAAAGGAGCCGCGTATAGCTTTTGGGTCGTTTGGATAGGGTGCCCCTCCAAGTGAATCAGTGCTGGTGCTCGGACGGATTTGCGGCTCGGATTTAAAATGTGAGTAGCATGCCTGATTTTATTGGAGGGGCATGAAGCCACCCGATTGCTATGCGGGGGCTCCCCTGGGTCGCCTCTTTTGGGTCACTCGATGGCGCAAGTCGGAGAAGGGTTCGACAACGGTAGTCGTTCCAGCGCGTCATCATAGTGATACTGAAGTCGATTTGTGGGCGAGCCCCCGTCTAGCTCTTGGGTCTGCATGCCGCAAGGAGATTTGAATTTTTCGTGAGTTTAAGTCTTCGTTTTTCCTTGATTTTTTTTTGGAAGACTTGAATTTTTGGAAGTTCTGAATTTTTTTGTGAGCTATTATCTTTCGTTTCACTTGAATTTTTGCAAGATTTGAAATTTTTGTGAGCTATTCTCTTTGTTTCACTTGGTTTTTTTTGGAAGATTTGAATTTTTGTGAGCTATTCTCTTTGTTTCCCTTTGTTTTTTTTTTTTTTGTTTTTTTTTGGGAAGACTTGCGTTTTTTGTGAGCTATTCTCTTCGTTTCAATTGAATTTTTGGAAGTTATGCATTTTTTGTGATGTAGTCTCTTCGTTTCACTTGGTTTTTTGGAAGATTTGAATTTTTTGTGAGCTATTCTCTTTATTTCCCTTTGATTTTTTTGGAAGACTTGCATTTTTTGTGAGCTATTCTCTTCGTTTCAATTGAATTTTTGGAAGTTATGCATGATGCATTTTTTGGGAGATTTGATTTTTTTTGTGAGCTATTCTCTTCTTTTCCTTTGAATTTTTTTTGCAAGACTTGCATTTTTTGTGAGCTATTCTCTTCGTTTCAATTGAATTTTTGGAAGTTTTGAATTTTTTGTGATCTATTCTTCTTTGTTTCACTTATATTTTTGAGAGATTTGAAATTTTTGTGAGATATTCTCTTCGGCTCAAATTTCTACGGAAGTGCAATACTTGGACTAATAACTTATATAGGGGAGGTGTTGTTCGCGGAAGCTCCCCCATGCCCCTCTAATGGAATCAGTGCTGGTGATCCCGTTTTGAAATCCGACAGACGGATGGATGATTAGGTCGGATTTCAAAACGGGATCAGCAGCACTGATTCCATTATAGGGGCATGAAGCCACCTGATTGCTATGCGTGGGCTGCTCAAAGTCTCATCTTTCAGGTCGCTCGACGGCGCAAGTCGGAAATGGTTCGGCAGCGGTTGTCGTTCCAATGCGTCGTCGCAGCGACATGGAAGGCGATCTTCGGGTCAGCCCCTGTCTAGCTCTTGGGTTGCTTTGGTACAAGCGATCTGCTATGTACTTTCCGCGAACACCTATCCCGGTACTCGTTAGCTATGTGTTGGCTCTAGCACGCATGGAACGCAGAGATGCGGCCTTCACAGGGAGTTGGCCTGAAACAGTTCCGTGCCTTGCGAATGGAGCCGCGTATAGCTTTTCGGTCGTTTGGATAGGTGCCCCTCCAAGTGAATGAGTGTTGGTGCTCGGACGGATTTGCCGCTCGGATTTAAAAATGTGAGCAGCAGCACAGATTCTATTGGAGGGGCATGAAGCCACCCAATTTTTATGCGTGGGCTCCCTTGGGTCGTGTCTTTTGGGTCACTCGATGGCGGAAGTCAGAGAAGGGTTCGACAGCGGTAGTCGTTCCAGCGCGTCGTCATAGTGATACTGAAGTCGATCTGTGGGCGAGCCCCCGTCTAGCTCTTGGGTCTGCATGTCGCAAGAAGATTTGAATTTTTTGAGTTAAGTCTCTTCGTTTCACTTGAATTTTTGCGAGATTTGAATTTTGTTTGTTGCGAGGTAGTAAAATTCTCTTCGTTTTGACTTGAAGTTTTGGATTTTTTGTGAGCTATTCTCTTCGTTTTTCCTTGGTTTTTGTTTTGGAAGACTTGAATTTTTTGTGGGCTATTATTTTATTCTTTTCACTTGAATTTTTGGAAGTTTTGAATGTTTTTGTGAGCTATTCTCTTCGTTTTCACTTGAATGTTTGCAAGATTTGAATTTTTTGTGAGCTATTCTGTTTGTTTCACTTGGTTTTTTTGGAAGATTTGAATTTTTTGTGAGCTATTCTGTTTTGTTTCCCTTGATTTTTTTGTAAGACTTGCATTTTTTGTGAGCTATTCTCTTCGTTTCAATTGAATATTTGGAAGTTGTGCATTTTTTGTGATTGTAGTCTCTTCGTTTCACTTGCATTTTTGGGAGATTTGATTTTATTTGTGAGCTATTCTCTTTTTTTCCCTTGATTTTTTTGTGAGCTATTCTCTTCGTTTCAATTGAATTTTTGGAATTTCTGAATTTTTTGTGATCTATTCTTTTTGTTTCACTCGTATTTTTGAAAGATTTGAAATTTTTGTGAGATATTCTCGTCGGCTCAAATTTCTACGGAAGTGCAAGACTTGGACTAATAACTTATATAGGGGAGGTGTCACAGGCTTTACTAATCGGCTAGCTCGGCCCGTGCGGCACCGCAGGCTTTCGCCAAGAGCAGGGGTTCGCTCTTGCAAAGACCACAGCTTCCGCCTCCAATGTTGCCCAAATCGGATCTAGAATATGTGACACAAAGCTGGGAATGATACCAATATTTCAAACATGAAATCACAGTCGCAAGAACACAAGTTGGGCAAGCTTCTTTTGCATTCAATATGAGGTCCCTTTACAAATTGATGCCAAGCATCGCTGGATAGAGATTATCCAGGTCGCCCTATTACAAAATCACGGCTAAGAATAACCGCTCAGAATGAAGTCCAAGACTTCAACATACAGTCGCAGTCCCACGCGAAGAAGAAGGCCGCGAGGAGCAGTTCGGCTCCAACCCGTCGACCCTGAGAAACACTCGGCTCTGGTGTGCTTCGGCTTCTCCTCGCCACGAGCTGCAAACAAAATGACTTCCGCCCGTCTGCGAAATGTCCAATGACTTCACTGCCCTGCAACAAAGTCTACGCGCCTGCGAAATCACTCTCCAAAATGTTCATGCGTCGCTTTCCCTTCCATCCTTTTTTTTTACAATGAGAAGGTTCTGCATTATAAACAACTCGGCCCCCAAGCATGCCCGCGAAATCGGCCCGTTTAAAATTCAAACGGTCGACTGCATTAACTTCGGGTAGCTGCCGAATGACAGAGAAGTGGCCGTTGCCGCTGAACCGCGCCTCTGTCAAGTCATGATGACCGATTTCAAATTTCAAATCGGCCCGCCCAATGACACAGACAAAAACCCTCGGCTTCAGATCGACAAGACCGCACTGCAACCTCATGAGTGCGTTCGCAGGGTATGATTGCACGTCCAGACATGAGTGTAAAACACTCCAACGTCGGCCGCGTCCGCCATTAATGAAGGTGGGTGAAAACGTCCCAGTCGCACAGAGAAAGCTTGAACTCCAAGCAAGCTTCCCATCCGCAGACCTGCAAGCGTCGCCTCGGCTCGTAATGATTACTGGCAAACTGACATGCCCTCTGACATATCTGACAACGTCCTCAGTCCCATCTCCTTCGGCTCGGATCGATCACAGCTCGGCTGGGCTAGCTCGTCCAGCACGCCTCGGCTTGCTCGGCTCGGATCGGTATGAGCACGGTTAAGCAGCACGACTCGGATCGGACGATCAGCTCGGATCGCCGAACTAAGTCGACTGCCGGCACGGCTCGGATGCCCGACTCGGGTTGGATGACCGCACAGCTCGGTTTGCTGAGATCGGCTAAGGCAGAAACTGGCACGACCCCTGGGGTCATGACATCCTCCCCCAATCAAATCGGCGACGCCCTCGACGCCGGCGCACCTCAGCCCAAAGGTGCACGGGAGGGGTTCACTGCATAGATTACTCAAGAGGGGTAGAGTTCCTCTGCAGGAACTCCATTATCATTTCTTCATCCCTCCAAAGGGTTTCACCTTGTTCCCACGTCGCTGCGTTCCGCTCGGACCCTTCAAAGATAACCAAGAATTCTCGAAACACTCTTCTTCCTCGGCCGCGGGTGCGCATTGCCAGAACTTGCTCGACCCGCCGGTTAGGGTTGTCTAGCACGTTCGCCGGGCCGCGATCAGGAATGTTGCGTTCCAAGTCGTCCAGATCGGGGTGATGAGCACGGAGCAGGGAAACATGAAAAACCGGATGCACGCAAAGGTGCAAAGGCAGATTCAATTTATATGTCACCTGGTTGATTTTCTTGATGACTTCAAACGGTCCGTCCCACCTCCGCACCAAAGAAGCACTTAGCCCTTTTGGCACCTGAAACTGCTTCGGGTCCATTCTCAGCAAGACCTTGTCACCAACATTGAATTCAGCCTTTCTCCTGTTCTGATCTGCATACTTTTTGATGCGATCTCCAGCTCGGGTCAGGTGATACCTGGCCAGATCGACCCGCTCGTTCCATCTCTGCAACAGCTCGGCCGCATCGGTGTCCGTCCCTTGGTAGCCAGCCATGATGGTATGCGGGGTGAGCGGTTGCTGTCCCGTCGCAAGCTCAAACGGGCTGAAGTTGGAAGACGCACTCTTTTGCAAGTTGTAGCTGAATTGTGCTACGTCCAACAACTTCGGCCAATTGCTCTGGTCTGAGGTCACAAAGTGCCTCAAGTAATCTTCAAGGATGGCATTGATCCGCTCCGTTTGCCCATCCGTCTGCGGGTGATACGCCGAACTAATGAGTAGCCGCGTTCCGACCAGCTTGAAGAGCTCGGTCCAAAATCTTGAGGTGAATCTCGGGTCGCGATCAGACACGATATTCAACGGGATCCCCCAATGTTTCACCACATTCTTGAAGAAGTACTCGGCCACCAGCTCGGCCGAGCAGGGTTGTGTGCACGGCACAAAGACCGCATACTTGGAGAAGCGATCGACTAGAACCATAATGCTAGTGAAGCCATCCACCGGAGGGAGCTGGGATATGAAATCCATGCTGACACTTGCCCACGGCCGCACTGGTATTGGTAAGGGTTGGAGCAACCCGCCTGGCCTTTCATTCACCGATTTGTCCTGCTGGCAGACAAGGCAAGAGCGCACATAATGTTCCGCATCGTCACGCATCTTGGGCCAGTAGAAGCCTCTTTCTAACAGCGCCAGTGTCCTCTTTTGGCCTGGGTGACCCGCCCATACTGAGTCGTGACACTCATGAAGCAAGTCCTTCCGCAGCTCTTTCCACTTGGGTATGTAAAGCCGATCCTGGGTATAATAAAGGAGCCCATCCTTCATGTCGAACCGCCTGGTCCGTCCAGCACCGACTTGAAGCACGATTTGATGTGCTTGTGAATCCATTTCAAGGCCTTCCTTCACCTTTTCTCGGATCAGATCCGAGATCACAATTTGACTTGAAGTCTCTGCCAGCGACTCAAGTGCTCCGAGTTGTTTCTTGCGGCTCAATGCATCAGCCACGACATTGTGCCGACCCGGGTTGTAAATGAGCTCGTAGTCGAACTCGGCTAGATATTCTTGCCACCGTGCCTGCTTCGGTGTCAGCTTCGCCTGCGTTTGAAAGTAGGTCGAGCTGACATTGTCCGTCTTGACAACGAACTGCACTCCGAGTAGGTAATGCCTCCATACTCGCAAGCAGTGCACGACCGCAGTCATCTCCTTCTCATGCACCGTGTACCTCCGTTCTCGGTCATTGAGCTTCCGCGACTCAAAAGCCACGGGGTGTCCATCTTGCATCAAAACGCCACCAATGGCATAGTCGGATGCGTCCGTCTGGACTTCAAAGGCTTGATTGTATTTCGGCAAGGCTAAGACTGGCTCCTCAGTCAGCTTGCACTTGAGCAGCTCGAAGGCTTCGATCTGCCGCGGTCCCCATGTCCACCGCTTGTCTTTCTTCAACAGATCGGTTAGAGGGGCAGCGATCTTGGAGTAGCCTGCCACGAATTTACGATAATAATTAGCCAACCCCAAAAACTGCCTTACCTCGTGCACATTTCCGAGCGGCTCCCAGTCTCTGATGGCCGCAAGTTTCTCCGGGTCAGGTCGGATGCGCCCCTTTCCAACAAAGTGTCCAAGAAAGGGCACTTCCTCTTGTGCAAAGACGCATTTTTCCTTTTTGACGAACAGCCCATGTGTCCGGAGAAGATCGAACACCTCGCCGAGGTGCTCCTTATGCTCAGCCAGTGATCTGCTGTAGATCAAAATGTCGTCCAAGTAGACCACCACGCAACGATCTAGCAAGGGTCGGAAGACGTCGTTCATCAACGTGCTGAAGGTGGCCGGCGCGTTTGTCAGCCCAAAGGGCATGACAAGGAACTCATATGATCCATACCTCGTCGCGATAGCCGTTTTCTCCTCGTCACCTTCTGCAACTCGAATTTGATAATAACCCTGCCTCAGATCGAGCTTTGTAAAGACCCTTGCCTCTACCAATCGATCGAAGCTGTCCGCGATCAAGGGGAGCGGATACTTGTTCTTCACCGTTTGCTTGTTGAGCGCTCGGTAGTCCACACACAGGCGCAGCGATCCATCCTTTTTCCTCTGAAACAGCACCGGGGCCGCATATGGTGACCTTGAAGGTCGAAGATATCCTGCCTCCACTAGCTCGGCGAGTTGCCGTCTCAGCTCGGCCATCTCGGGACTGGATAGACGGTATGGGGCCTTCGCCGGCGGCTTAGCTCCTGTCTCCAGCTCGATGCGATGGTCGACATAACGCCTAGGGGGCAACTCGGCTGGGAGACGATCCGGCATAACCTCCGCGTACGCCTTCAAAACATCCTCAACAGCCTCTGAGTTGGATCGCTCGGATGGTTCGCCATCGTCCCATCCTCCAAGCAGCGTGGCCAAGAAAAGTCCATCTTTCTTGCACGCCTTTTTCAAAGCCACTGCACTTAGTGTCTTTTCCAGCTCCGCTCGGTTGACTGTTTGCACTAGACAGGGTCGGGTCGGATCCAGCATCAGCACGCACCCGAGGTGGGGTGCTATGACCGCGGCCGCTTGTCTCAGAAAGTCTTGCCCCAAGATTAACTCGAAGTCCTCCATGTCGATGGCCACCAAGTCCACCGCTCCTTGCCACTGTCCGACGCGCATTAGAGCATTGCGGACTTCTCCGCTGACCTTTCGGATAGGAGCTGTCACCGCTTTGAAATTTGACTCGGTTGGATCGAGTCGGAGCCCAAGTGATTTGGCTCGGTTCACCGCCATGTAGTTGTGGGTCGCACCGGAGTCCATCATAGCAAAAACTTTCTTGCCTCCAAAGAACGCTTCGACGTAGCAGAGGTCGTGCCGGCTCGCCGAGCTAGAAGACGCACCCGGGGTCGCAGCATTCTGCAGGGCGTTAACCAACTGCAAGACCCCCATTTCCGGCATCTTCTTTTCTTCTGCTCGCACCGCGTTGACCCTAGCTCGTTCCGGGCACTCTCTGGCAAAGTGTCCAGGCTGACCGCAGATGAAACAGTTGCGGTCGCGCTCAATCTTTTTGTCCTTAGACGGAGCAGCGTCTTTCGGCTTCTTAGTAGAATGTCCTCCATTCTTTTTGGCTTTGGGCTTGTGCTTCTCCTCCTTTTGGGTCGTGTTCTGCTGGTCCGACTTAGGCCGAAAATGGCGCGGCCGCTTCCTTCCTTCAAAGCGAGCGCCACCGAAGCCCTTTGCTGCGTCGCCCTTGTAGTCTAAGAGCCCATCCGCAACTGCAATAGCCTCGGCCAAGGTTTGCACTCTTTGTCGTCTCAGCTCGTCCGCCGCCCAGGGTTGGAGATTCCGGGTGAACAGGTAAAGCTTCTCGAAGTCGTTTAACTTGGAGCATTCCAAGTCAAGCGCCTGGAAGGCTTGCACATAGTCCCTTAGCTTGCCGGTGTGTTTGAGCTCATCGAAACGAGCTCGGGTAACCCAATCCGAGTTACCCGGCCTGAACTGACTTTGCAAAGCAGCCTTCAGTTCGGCCCATGTCTTGATCGAATCCACAGTCTTGCCCGCGCGCTCGTCCACCAGATGCGTCCGCCACCATAGCTTTGCGCTACCAGTGAAGCAAGAAGCCACCTTTCGGATCTGCGCCTCATCACTCAGCTCGGGGGTACTGGCCAACAGCTCCTCCACATCCCAGAAGAAGTTGTCCAGCGTTTTGTCGTCCCGATTCCCATCATAGGAGCCGAGTTGACTTGTAGGCTTTACGCCTTGCGTCCCTCCTTGCAGCAGTGTGTTGTGCAATGCTTGGCCGTCTCTCAAGAACTTCAGCTCATCCTTTGATGCATCCATAGCATCTCGGATTCTAGCCATGTCTTCCTGAATCACAGTGTAACCCGCTACAAGACTTGCGATCTCCTCTGGCAGATCGGCCGCTTCAAAGAGCGACACTCTCTCCTCTAAGTTCTTGAGCCAGTCGCGCGTCTTGGGTTTGTGGGTCGCCGAACCTCTGCCGGTTTTTACCCCATCAATCACGGGTTGTTCTTCGCCGCTCGAATCCTCCGGATCCGCCATGAAGAGCAGTCAGTGTTCACAATTTAGATCAGAAGTGGCTCTGATACCACGTGTCACAGGCTTTACTAATCGGCTAGCTCGGCCCGTGCGGCACCGCAGGCTTTCGCCAAGAGCAGGGGTTCGCTCTTGCAAAGACCACAGCTTCCGCCTCCAATGTTGCCCAAATCGGATCTAGAATATGTGACACAAAGCTGGGAATGATACCAATATTTCAAACATGAAATCACAGTCGCAAGAACACAAGTTGGGCAAGCTTCTTTTGCATTCAATATGAGGTCCCTTTACAAATTGATGCCAAGCATCGCTGGATAGAGATTATCCAGGTCGCCCTATTACAAAATCACGGCTAAGAATAACCGCTCAGAATGAAGTCCAAGACTTCAACATACAGTCGCAGTCCCACGCGAAGAAGAAGGCCGCGAGGAGCAGTTCGGCTCCAACCCGTCGACCCTGAGAAACACTCGGCTCTGGTGTGCTTCGGCTTCTCCTCGCCACGAGCTGCAAACAAAATGACTTCCGCCCGTCTGCGAAATGTCCAATGACTTCACTGCCCTGCAACAAAGTCTACGCGCCTGCGAAATCACTCTCCAAAATGTTCATGCGTCGCTTTCCCTTCCATCCTTTTTTTTTACAATGAGAAGGTTCTGCATTATAAACAACTCGGCCCCCAAGCATGCCCGCGAAATCGGCCCGTTTAAAATTCAAACGGTCGACTGCATTAACTTCGGGTAGCTGCCGAATGACAGAGAAGTGGCCGTTGCCGCTGAACCGCGCCTCTGTCAAGTCATGATGACCGATTTCAAATTTCAAATCGGCCCGCCCAATGACACAGACAAAAACCCTCGGCTTCAGATCGACAAGACCGCACTGCAACCTCATGAGTGCGTTCGCAGGGTATGATTGCACGTCCAGACATGAGTGTAAAACACTCCAACGTCGGCCGCGTCCGCCATTAATGAAGGTGGGTGAAAACGTCCCAGTCGCACAGAGAAAGCTTGAACTCCAAGCAAGCTTCCCATCCGCAGACCTGCAAGCGTCGCCTCGGCTCGTAATGATTACTGGCAAACTGACATGCCCTCTGACATATCTGACAACGTCCTCAGTCCCATCTCCTTCGGCTCGGATCGATCACAGCTCGGCTGGGCTAGCTCGTCCAGCACGCCTCGGCTTGCTCGGCTCGGATCGGTATGAGCACGGTTAAGCAGCACGACTCGGATCGGACGATCAGCTCGGATCGCCGAACTAAGTCGACTGCCGGCACGGCTCGGATGCCCGACTCGGGTTGGATGACCGCACAGCTCGGTTTGCTGAGATCGGCTAAGGCAGAAACTGGCACGACCCCTGGGGTCATGACAGGAGGTGTTGTCCGCGGAATCTCCCCCATGCCCCTCTAATAGAATCAGTGCTGGTGATCCCGTTTTGAAATCCGACAGACGGACGGATGATTAGGTCAGATTTCAAAACGCGATCAGCAGCACTGATTCCATTAGAGGGGCATGAAGCCACCTGATTGCTATGCGGGGGCTGCTCAAAGTCCCGTCTTTCGAAGGTCGCTCGACGGTGCAAGTCGGAAAGGGTTCGGCAGCGGTTGTCGTTCCAATGCGTCGTCGCAGTGACATGGAAGGCGATCTTCGGGTCAGCCCCCGTCTAGCTTTTGGGTTGCTTTGGTACAAGCGATCTGCTATGTACTTTCCGCGAACCCCTATCCGGGTACTCGTTAGCTATGCGTTGGCTCTTGCATGCGTGGAACGAAGAGATGCGGCCTTCACAGGGAGTTGGCCGGAAATAGTTCTGCTCTTGTGAATGGAGCCGCGTATATAGCTTTTGAGTCGTTTGGGTAGGTGCGCCCCTCCAAGAGAATCAGTGCTGGTGCTCGGACGGATTGGTAGCTCGGATTTAAAATATGAACACTAGCACTGATTCTATTGGAGGGGCGCATTAGGCCACCCGCTTGCTATGCGGGGGCTGTCCAGGGTCGTAACTTTTGGGTCAGTCGACGGTGCACTTCGGAAAGGGTTCGACAGCGGTTGTCGTTCCAACACATCGTCGCATTGACAAGAAAGGCGATCTTCGGGTCAGCCCCCGTCTAGCTCCCGGGTCACTTGGTACAAGCTACTTGCTATGTCGCTTCGACTTCCGATACTTGAGTGCGCAATGGCTCAAGATGCTTTGCATTGGAATCAGTTAGTTATCATATGTGTCGGCGGATTGGATCTCAAGTCAATCTAGGCGGGTGCGACATTAGTTGCTAAGTCTCGATCGAAAACGATTTGGATTCATCTAGATGCATTGTTATCTGACTTGAGGAACTATGCGAGCGAGTTGGGTTACCTCCTCGTGGATATGTTGGATACGCGTTATGACGGATAAGATGATGGATTGCGGTAAGAATGACGAATTTTTGGAAGATGAATTATTTTGGTGAGCCATGTTCTTTGTTTTACTTGAATTTCTGGAAGATTTGAATTTTGTTTTCTAGCTATTCTTTTCGTTTTCCTAGATTTTTTCGAAAGACTTGAATTTTTTGTGATCTATTCTGTTCGTTTCACTTGAATTTTTGGAAGATTTGATTTTTTGTGAGCTTTTTGTCATCGTTTCACTTGAATTTTTGGAAGATTTGAATTTTTTGGGAGCCAGTTTCTTCGGCTTAAATTTCCACTCAAGAGCAAGACTCGGACTAATAACTTATATAGGGGAGGAGTTGTGTGTTGTTCGCGGAAGCTCCCCCATACCCCTCTTATAGAATCATTGCCGGTGATCGGACGGATGTGTAGGTCGGATTTCAAAATGGGATCACCAGCACTGATTCTATTAGAGGGGCATGAAGCCACTTGATTGCTATGCGGGGGCTGCCCAAAGTCCTGTCTTTCGGGTCGCTCGACGGTGCAAGTCGGAAAGGGTTCGGCAGCGGTTGTCGTTCCAATGCGTCGTCGCAGTGATATGGAAGGCAATCTACGGGTCAGCCCCTGTCTAGCTTTCGGGTCACTTTGGTACAAGTGATTTGCTATGTACTTTCCGCGAACCCTATCCACGTACTCGTTAGCTACGCGTTGGCTCTTACACGAGCGGAACGGAGAGATGCGGCCTTCACAGGGAGTTGGCCGGAGATAGTTCTGTTTTTGTGAATGGAGCCGCGTATAGCTTTTGAGTCGTTTGGGTAGGTGCCCCCCTCCAAGAGAATCAGTGCTGGGTATCTCGGATTTAAAATCTGAGCACTAGCGCTGATTCTATTGGAGGGGCGCATTAGGCCACCCGCTTTCTATGCGGGGCCTGTCCAGGATCGTGTCTTTTGTGTCAGTCGACGTTGCAAGTAGGAAAGGGTTCGACAGCGGTTGTCGTTCCAACGCATCGTCGCATTGACAAGAAACGCAATTTTTGGGTCAGCCCCCGTCTAGCTCCCGGGTCGCTTGGCACAAGCGATTTGCTCTGTCGCATGCTGCATTAAGATTTGAATTTTTTGTTTGCTATTCTCATTTTTGTTTCATTGGAAGATTCGAATTTTTTGCGATCTCCTCTTTTGTTTCCTTTGATTTTTTTTTGGAAGATTTTAATTTTTTGTGAGCCTACTCTCTTCGATTCACTTGAGTTTTTGGAAGAAATGGATTTTTTTGGTGAGCTATGTTCTTTCTTTTACTTGAAGTTTTGGAAAATTTGAATGTTTTGCTAGTTGTTCTTTTCGTTTCCCTTCGATTTTTTCGGAAGACCTGAATTTTTTGTGAGCTATTCTGTTCGTTTCACTTGAATTTTTTGAAGATTTGATTTTTTTGTGAGCTTTTTCCTCATCGTTTCACTTGAATTTTTGGAAGATTTGAATTGTTTGGGAGCCATTCTCAACGTCTCAAATTTCTACGGAAGAGAAAGACCCGGACTAATAACTTATATAGGGGAGTAGTAGTTCGCGGAAGCTCCCCCATGCCCCTCTAATAGAATCAGAGCTTGTGCGCGGACGGATGAGTAAGTCGGATTTAAAATCGGATCACTAGCACTGATTCTATTAGAGGGGCATGAAGCCACCTGATTGCTATGCGGGGGCTGCCCAAAGTCCTGTCTTTCGGGTCACTCAACGGTGCAAGTCGGAAAGTGTTCGGCAGCGGTTGTCGTTCGAATGTGTCGTCGCAGTGACATGGAAGGCAATCTTCGGGTCAGCCCCCGTCTAGCTTTCGGTTCGCTTTGGTACAAGCGATTTGCTATGTACTTTCCGCGAATCCTATCCGGGTACTCGTTAGCTATGCGTTGGTTCTTGCATGCGTGGAACGGAGAGATGCGGCCTTCACAGGGAGTTGGCCGGAGATAGTTCCGTTCTTGTGAATGGACCGGCGTATAGCTTCTGAGTCGTTTGGGTAGGTGCGGCCCTCCAAGAGAATCAGTGCTGGTGCTTGGACGGATTGGTAGCTCAGATATAAAATTTGAGCACTAGCACTGATTCTATTGGAGGGGCGCATTAGGGCACCCGTTTGCTATGCGGGGGCTGCCCATGCCCATGGTAGTGTCTTTTGTGTCACTCGACGGTGCAAGTTGGAAAGGGTTCGACAGCGGTTGTCGTTCAAATGTTTCGTTGTAGTGACATGGAAGACAATTACTGGGTCAGCCCCCGTCTAGCTCTTGGGTCACTTTGCTGCAAGTGATTAATTCGGTTTTGGATGGATAAAATCCCTTTGTGAAAGGTGGCATGGCGTTTGTTGGAGAAAATTGATTAAGTCGGAGCATTGGCCTCGGGCCATTGTGAGGACTGTCGATTTCTTCAGGTACAACACTTGTTTGCCTAGTAACAGAGTTGACATGTAATTCGGCATTGCTCTCGATTGTTCTCGGAGTTGTACCTCCGGAACTTTTGGATCTTGCCCCTTCACTCCATTTCATCCTCTTTGCTTGGATGAACGTGTGCACTTGTACCCCTTTCCGAGATGGTAGGCGCGATAATAAATTGCGGAGTGAGCATTTCTTGTAGTTCTGCCCAGCCCTTGTGCAGTTGGAAGTTCTCATCTTCATATTTAGTTGAATTTTGCCACGCACGAGTGTCGTAGAGAATTGCGACAGTGTGTATGTCATTTGTTTGACTGAAAGATGCGCTTGTTCCGAAGTTTACGACAGTTGCATTTGCCATGGGCCTTGGCACTTGGCACGTTCCATCTTTGCGATACATGAGCTCCGACAGTAACAAGTGTTGGGAATCGTTGCACGTAAGGTGAGTGTCCTGCTTTCATATTTCATCGTTGTCCCACTCTCCACCCTTTAAGCCTTTCCTAGTGTTTTTAGCGTGGCCCGGAGTGCGATGAAAGGTTGGTTGCCTTGTACACAAGTGCGGTCTTGGCCATCTCGTCTTCATTTTCTACGAGGCACTATCGTCTTGCTCTGGTTTGCAGGGCAAAGTCCTCTCTGTCTGTGGAGTTAAACTTGCAGACGAGTATGGCCAAGGCTTTTGGTTGGATGCGGAAACCGTTAAGGCTGTCGAGACGGGAGTTGTCGTGCGGGGTGCACCAAAGAAGTGCGTAGGTGGCATATGCCTGGGAAATGGATGTCTCTGAGTGGCCTTACTCGGTCGCGTGCACGGTGCATACTCTCGGGGCAGTGACTGTTGCGAGCATGTGCGATTCGGGTGTCTTCGGGTAAAGGGTTCCGTACGGGATGTTCTTCCCAGGCTCCTGTGAACCGAGCATCCGTTTTGCAATGACCCGACATGCGTGGCCATTTCATGTCTTTCTGGATGCGGAAAGCGTTAATGTTTGTCGAGACGGAAGTTGTCGTGCGGGGTGCACCAAAAAAGCGCGTAGGTGGCATATGCCTGGGAAATGGATGTCATTGAGTGGCCTTACTCGGTCGCGTGCGCGGTGCATACTCTCGGGGCAGTGACTGTTGCGAGCACTTGCGATTCGGATG
>BSBK01000788.1:72500-102500 GCA_027943335.1 Chamaecyparis obtusa
ACCCCGCCCGGGAGCGAGCTCGGCGCCGATCCCGCCCCGCCGCTCCCCGGAGAGCTCGACCGGTTCGGTTCCGCTCGGATCGGACCCCGCCCGCGAGCGCCGCTCGGCTCGACGAGCTCGATGGGGATCCCGTCCGCGGGCGAGCTGGGCGTGGCTACACGTATGACCCGAATGTAATTTTTTTTTTTTAATTTTTTTTTTAACTCTGGTTTTTTCGTTCTTATCCTCGTACGGAGCCTCCTTTGTTCATTTTTTTTCCGCGAGTTTCGACCCCGCCCGGGAGCGAGCTCGGCGCCGATCCCGCCCCGCCGCTCCCCGGAGAGCTCGACCGGTTCGGTTCCGCTCGGATCGGACCCCGCCCGCGAGCGCCGCTCGGCTCGACGAGCTCGATGGGGATCCCGTCCGCGGGCGAGCTGGGCGTGGCTACACGTATGACGCGAATGTATTTTTTTTTTTTTTTTTTTTTTTTTTAACTCTGGTTTTTTCGTTCTTATCCTCGTACGGAGCCTCCTTTGTTCATTTTTTTTCCGCGAGTTTCGACCCCGCCCCGGAGCGAGCTCGGCGCCGATCCCGCCCCGCCGCTCCCCGGAGAGCTCGACCGGTTCGGTTCCGCTCGGATCGGACCCCGCCCGCGAGCGCCGCTCGGCTCGACGAGCTCGATGGGGATCCCATCCGCGGGCGAGCTGGGCGTGGCTACACGTATGACCCGAATGTAATTTTTTTTTTTTTTTTTTTTTTAACTCTGGTTTTTTCGTTCTTATCCTCGTACGGAGCCTCCTTTGTTCATTTTTTTTCCGCGAGTTTCGACCCCGCCCGGGAGCGAGCTCGGCGCCGATCCCGCCCCGCCGCTCCCCGGAGAGCTCGACCGGTTCGGTTCCGCTCGGATCGGACCCCGCCCGCGAGCGCCGCTCGGCTCGACGAGCTCGATGGGGATCCCGTCCGCGGGCGAGCTGGGCGTGGCTACACGTATGACCCGAATGTAATTTTTTTTTTTTTTTTTTTTAAAACTCTGGTTTTTTCGTTCTTATCCTCGTACGGAGCCTCCTTTGTTCATTTTTTTTCCGCGAGTTTCGACCCCGCCCCGGAGCGAGCTCGGCGCCGATCCCGCCCCGCCGCTCCCCGGAGAGCTCGACCGGTTCGGTTCCGCTCGGATCGGACCCCGCCCGCGAGCGCCGCTCGGCTCGACGAGCTCGATGGGGATCCCGTCCGCGGGCGAGCTGGGCGTGGCTACACTTATGACCCGAAAGTTTTTTTTTTTTTTTTTTTTTTTTTTTTTTTTTTTTTTTTAACTCTGGTTTTTTCGTTCTTATCCTCGTACGGGGCCTCCTTTGTTCATTTTTTTTCCGCGAGTTTCGACCCCGCCCGGGAGCGAGCTCGGCGCCGATCCCGCCCCGCCGCTCCCCGGAGAGCTCGACCGGTTCGGTTCCGCTCGGATCGGACCCCGCCCGCGAGCGCCGCTCGGCTCGACGAGCTCGATGGGGATCCCGTCCGCGGGCGAGCTGGGCGTGGCTACACGTATGACCCGAATGTAATTTTTTTATTTTTTTTTTTTTTTAACTCTGGTTTTTTCGTTCTTATCCTCGTACGGAGCCTCCTTTGTTCATTTTTTTTCCGCGAGTTTCGACCCCGCCCGGGAGCGAGCTCGGCGCCGATCCCGCCCCGCCGCTCCCCGGAGAGCTCGACCGGTTCGGTTCCGCTCCGATCGGACCCCGCCCGCGAGCGCCGCTCGGCTCGACGAGCTCGATGGGGATCCCGTCCGCGGGCGAGCTGGGCGTGGCTACACGTATGACCCGAATGTAATTTTTTTTTTTTTTTTTTTTTTTTTTTTTAACTCTGGTTTTTTCGTTCTTATCCTCGTACGGAGCCTCCTTTGTTCATTTTTTTCCCGCGAGTTTCGACCCCGCCCGGGAGCGAGCTCGGCGCCGATCCCGCCCCGCCGCTCCCCGGAGAGCTCGACCGGTTCGGTTCCGCTCGGATCGGACCCCGCCCGCGAGCGCCGCTCGGCTCGACGAGCTCGATGGGGATCCCGTCCGCGGGCGAGCTGGGCGTGGCTACACGTATGACCCGAATGTAATTTTTTTTTTTTTTTTTTTTTAAAACTCTGGTTTTTTCGTTCTTATCCTCGTACGGAGCCTCCTTTGTTCATTTTTTTTCCGCGAGTTTCGACCCCGCCCGGGAGCGAGCTCGGCGCCGATCCCGCCCCGCCGCTCCCCGGAGAGCTCGACCGGTTCGGTTCCGCTCGGATCGGACCCCGCCCGCGAGCGCCGCTCGGCTCGACGAGCTCGATGGGGATCCCGTCCGCGGGCGAGCTGGGCGTGGCTACACGTATGACCCGAATGTAATTTTTTTTTTTTTTTTTTTTTTAACTCTGGTTTTTTCGTTCTTATCCTCGTACGGAGCCTCCTTTGTTCATTTTTTTTCCGCGAGTTTCGACCCCGCCCGGGAGCGAGCTCGGCGCCGATCCTGCCCCGCCGCTCCCCGGAGAGCTCGACCGGTTCGGTTCCGCTCGGATCGGACCCCGCCCGCGAGCGCCGCTCGGCTCGACGAGCTCGAATGGGATCCCGTCCGCGGGCGAGCTGGGCGTGGCTACACGTATGACCCGAATGTAATTTTTTTTTTTTTTTTTTTTTTTTTTAACTCTGGTTTTTTCGTTCTTATCCTCGTACGGAGCCTCCTTTGTTCATTTTTTTTCCGCGAGTTTCGACCCCGCCCGGGAGCGAGCTCGGCGCCGATCCCGCCTCGCCGCTCCCCGGAGAGCTCGACCGGTTCGGTTCCGCTCGGATCGGACCCCGCCCGCGAGCGCCGCTCGGCTCGACGAGCTCGATGGGGATCCCGTCCGCGGGCGAGCTGGGCGTGGCTACACGTATGACCCGAATGTAATTTTTTTTTTTTAATTTTTTTTTAAACTCTGGTTTTTTCGTTCTTATCCTCGTACGGAGCCTCCTTTGTTCATTTTTTTTCCGCGAGTTTCGACCCCGCCCGGGAGCGAGCTCGGCGCCGATCCCGCCCCGCCGCTCCCCGGAGAGCTCGACCGGTTCGGTTCCGCTCGGATCGGACCCCGCCCGCGAGCGCCGCTCGGCTCGACGAGCTCGATGGGGATCCCGTCCGCGGGCGAGCTGGGCGTGGCTACACGTATGACGCGAATGTATTTTTTTTTTTTTTTTTTTTTTTTTTAACTCTGGTTTTTTCGTTCTTATCCTCGTACGGAGCCTCCTTTGTTCATTTTTTTTCCGCGAGTTTCGACCCCGCCCCGGAGCGAGCTCGGCGCCGATCCCGCCCCGCCGCTCCCCGGAGAGCTCGACCGGTTCGGTTCCGCTCGGATCGGACCCCGCCCGCGAGCGCCGCTCGGCTCGACGAGCTCGATGGGGATCCCGTCCGCGGGCGAGCTGGGCGTGGCTACACGTATGACCCGAAAGTAATTTTTTTTTTTTTTTTTTTTTTTTTTTTAATTTAACTCTGGTTTTTTCGTTCTTATCCTCGTACGGGGCCTCCTTTGTTCATTTTTTTTCCGCGAGTTTCGACCCCCGCCCGGTAGCGAGCTCGGCGCCGATCCCGCCCCGCCGCTCCCCGGAGAGCTCGACCGGTTTCGGTTCCGCTCGGCTTGATCAGCTCTGGTCGCTAGATCACCTTGACAAAATTAGGTCAACAGGCAGATCAACTCGGGTCACCAACTAGATCAACTCAGGTCGCAAACTAGATCATCTCGGGTGGCTAGATCAACTCTGCTCGCTAGTCGGTAACTCATACTGCCATAATAAATTAGGTCACTACAACGTCTCTGGTCGCTACGGTCGACTAAGGTGACTCAGGTCACTGGGTGGACTTGGTCGACTCGGTCGACTCGATCGACTCGGGTCACCGAGTTGACTCAGGTAGCCAAATCGACTCAGGTCGAGTCAGTCACCTGACCGACCCCGGTCGACTCGGTCGACGCAGTCAACTTGAGTCAACTCAGTTGACTTGGATCACCGGGTCGACTAGGGTGACTTAGGTCGACTCAGCTGACTCGGTTGACTCAGGTCGACTCAAGTCGACTTGGGTTGTCGGATCTACTCGGGCCCTCTAGATTGCACGGGTCACTAGATCAACTCAAGTTGATAGCGAGATCAGCTCAGGTCACCACACAGGTAACCAACTAGATCAACTCGGGTCACTAGATCAGCTTGGGTCACCAGCTAGATCAGCTCTAGTCGCTAGATCACCTGACAAAATCAGGTCACTAACTAGATCAGCCTGGGTCACCAACCATTTCATCTTAGGTCGCCAACTAGATCAGCTTAGGTCGCTAACTAGATCAACTCAGGTCGCCAGATCAGCTCTGGTTGCCAGCCAAAAACTTTGACCTGCCATAATAAATTGGGTCACCACAAGCGACTCGGGTCACCAGGTCGACTCGGTTGACTCGGGTCACCAGGTCGACTTGGTTGAATCAGGTCACTGGGTCCGACTCGGTCGACTCGATGGACTTTGGGTCACCAGGTCGACTTGGTTGACTCAGGTCACCGGGTCGACTCAGTCACCTGACTGACTCGGTCGACTCGGGATGACTCAGTTGACTCAGGTCATCGGATCGACTCGAGTCACCAAGTTGACTCGGGTCACCGGGTCGACTTGGGTTGTCAGATCGACTCGGGCCTCTGGATCAGTACGGGTCACTGGATCAACTCAATTCGCTAGCGAGATCAACTCAGGTCACCACACGGGTCGCCAACTAGATCAACTCACATCGCCAGATCAGCTTGGGTCACCAACCAGATCAACTCTGGTCGCTAGATCACCTGACAAACTTAAGTCACCAGCCAGATTAGCTTAGGTCACCAGCCAGTAACTCTGACTACCATAATAAATTAGGTCACCTCAGTGACTCAGGTAACTGGGTTGACTCAGTCGACTCAGGTCGACTCAGTTGACTCAGGTCACCGGGTCGACTCGATCGACTCAGTTGACTCGATTCACCGGGTTGACTTAGGTTACTGGGTTGACACGATCGACTCAGTTGACTCAGGTCATTGGGTGGACTCCGTTGACTTAATCGACTCAGGTCACCGGGTTGACTCAGTCACCTGACTGACTCGGGTCGACTTGGTTGACTCGGGTCACAAGGTCGACTTGGTTGACTCGGGTCATCAGGTCGACTTGGTTGATTCGGGTCATCGGGTCGACTCGGTTGAGTCGGGTACCAGGTCGACTCAGGTCGACTTGGGTTACCAGATCGACTCAGGCCTCTGGATCAGGATGGGTTACTGGATCAACTCAAGTTGCTAGCAAGATCAACTTAGGTCACCACACGGGTCACCAACTAGATCAACTCTGGTCGCCAGATTAGCTTGGGTCACCAACCAGATCAACTCTGGTCTCCAGATCACCTAACAAAATTAGGTCACTAGCAACTTGGGTCACTGGGTCGACTCAATTGACTCAGGTCACCGGGTGAACTCGGTCGACTCAGTTGACTCGGGTCACCGGGTCGACTCGGTTGACTCGGGTCATTGGGTCGACTCGGTCGAGTCAGGTCACCAGGTCGACTCGATCGAGTCGGGTCATCGGGTCGACTCAGGTCGTCGGGTTGACTCAGGTCAACTCGGTTGACTCAGGTCACCGGGTCGACTCGGTTGACTTGGGTCACCGCATCGACTTGGTTGACTCAGGTCACTGCGTCGGACTCGGTTGACTCGGGTCATCGGGTTTGATCTCGGTTGACTCGGGTCATCGGGTCGACTCGGTTGACTCAGGTCACTGGGTTGACTCAATTGACTCAGGTCACTGGGTCGACTCGGTTGACTCGGGTCACCGAGTCAACTCGAATCGACTTGGGTTGCCGGATCGACTCAGGCCTCTAGATTGGGATGGGTCACTAGATCAACACAAGTCGCTAGTGAGATCAACTCAGGTCACCACACGGGTCACCGGGTCACCAACTAGATCAACTCAGGTCACCAAATCAGATTGGGTCACTAGCCAGATCAGCTCTGGTCGCCAGATCACCTCACAAAATTAGGTCGACAGCCAAATCAGCTTAGGTTGCCAACTAGATCAATTCAGGTCACCAGATCAGCTCTAGTCACCAGCCAGTAACTCTGACTGCCATAATAAATTAGGTCACCATAGTGACTCAGGTCGCTGGGTCGACTCGATCGACTCGGGTCACCAGGTCAACTCGGTTGACACGGGTCACTGGGTCGACTCGGTCGACTCTGTTGACTCGAGTCACCGGGTTGACTCGGTCGACTCAGGTCACTAGGTCGACTTAGGTCGACTCAGTCACCTGACTGACTCGGTCGACTTGGGTCGACTTGGTTGCCTCGAGTCATCGTGTTAACTCAGTTGACTCAGGTCATCGGGTCAACTCAGTTGACTCCGGTCATTGGGTCAACTCAGTTGACTCAAGTCATCAGGTCAACTTAGTTGACTCAGGTCACTGGGTCGAGTCGGTCGACGCGGTTGACTCAGGTCACCAGGTCGACTTGGGTTGCCGGATCGACTCGGGCCTCTAGATCAAGATGGATCATCGGGTCAACTCAAGTTACTAGCGAGATCAACTCAGGTCACCACATGGGTCGCCAACTAGATCAACTTGGGTCACCAGATTAGCTTGGGTCACCAGCTAGATCAGCTCTGGTCGCCATATCAGCTTATGTCACCAACTAGATCAACTCAGGTCGCCAGCCAATAACTTTGACTGCCATAATAAATTGGGTCACCATAGTGACTCGGGTCGCTAGGTCAACTTGGTTGACTCAGGTCATAGGGTCGACTCGGTTGACTCAGTTGACTCAGGTCATTGGGTCGACTCAGTTGACTCATGTCACTGGGTCGACTCGAGTCACCAGGTCGACTCGGTTGACTCAGGTCACTAGGTCGACTCGGGTCAACTCAGTCACCTTACTAACTTAGGTAGACTTGGTTGACTTGGGTCACCAGGTCAACTTAGGTCATCAGGTCAACACGGTTGACTCAGGTCACTAGGTCAACTCTGTCGACTCAGGTCACCAAGTCAGCTGGGTCGACTTAGTCAACTCTGGTCACCGGGTCGACTCAGTTGATTCGAGTCACCGGGTCACTGGGTCGACTCGGTTGGCTCGGGTCATCGAGTTGACCAGGTTGACTCGGGTCACTGGGTCGACTCGGTGGACTCGAGTCGACTCGATTGACTCAGGTCGAGTTGGGTTGCCGGCTCGACTCGGGCCTCTGGATCGGGATGGGTCACTGGATCAACTCAAGTCGCTAGCGAGATCAACTCAGGTCACCACACGGATCACCAACTAGATTTACTCAGGTCGCCATATCAGCTTGGGTCACCAACCAGATCAGCTCTTGTCACCAGATCACCTGACAAAATTAGTTCACCAACCAGATCAGGTTAGGTCACCAATTAGATCAACTCAGGTCGCTAGATTAGCTCTGGTCGCCAGTGAGTAACTCCGACTGCCATAATAAATTGGGTCACCACAAAAACCCTGGTCGCTGGGTCGACTCAGTCAACTCAGTCAACTTGATCAACTCGGGTCACCGGGTCAACTCGGGTCATCGGGTCAACTCGGGTCACTGGGTCGACTCGGTCGACGTGGGTCACCGAGTCGACTTGGGTTGCCGAATCAACTTAGGCCTCGAGTCGACTTGGGTTGACACGGGTCGACCTAGTCGACTCAGGTCACTAGGTTGACTCAATTGATTCAGGTCACTAGGTCAACTCAGTCGACTCTGGTTTACTCGGGTCGACTCGGTCACCTGACCGACTCGGGACACCACGTCGACTCAGTCGACTCGGTTGACTCGGGTCATCGAGTCGACTCGGTTGACTCGGGTCATCGAGTCGACTCGGTTGACTCAGGTCACTCGGTCAACTCGATAGACTCGGGTCACCGAGTCGACTTGGGTTGCCGGATTGACTCAGGCCTCTGGATCAGGACGGGTCACTGGATCAACTCAAATCGCTAGCAAGATCAACTCAGGTCACCACACGGGTCGCCAACTAGATCAACTTGAGTCACCAGATCAACTTGGGTCACCAGCCAGATCAGCTCTGGTCTCCAGATGACCTGACAAAATTAGGTCACTAGCCAGATCAGCTTAGGTCACCCACTAGATCAATTCAGGTTGCCAGCTCAGCTCTGGTCGCCAGCTAGTAACTTTAACTGCCATAATAAATTAGGTCACCACAGCGACTTGGGTCACTGGGTCGACTCAGTTGACTCGGGTCATCGGGTCAACTCGGTCGACTCAGTTGACTTGGGTCACCAGGTCGACTCGGTTGACTCGAGTCATTGGGTCGACTCAGTTGACTCGGGTCACTGGGTCGACTCAATTGAGTCAGGTCACTGGGTCGACTCGGTCAACTTAGGTCATCGGGTCGACTCAGTCACCTAACCGACTCGGTCGACTCAGGTCGACTCGGATCACCGGGTTGAATCGATCGACTTGGTTGACTCGGGTCACCGCGTCAACTCAGTTGACTCGGGTCGACTCGGTTGACTCAGGTCACTGGGTTGACTCAGTTGACTCAGGTCACCGGGTCGACTCGATTGACTCAGGTCACCGGGTCGACTCGGGTCACCGGGTCAACTCGGTTGACTCGGATGATCGAGTCGACTCGGTCGACTCGGATCGACTTGGGTTGTTGGATCAACTCAAGCCTCTAGATCAGGATGGGTCACTAGATCAACACAAGTCGCTAGCGAGATCAACTCAGGTCACCACACAGGTCGCCAACTAGATCAACTCGAGTCGCCAGATCAGATTGGGTCACCAGCCAGATCAGCTCTGGTTGCTAGATCACCTCACAAAATTAGGTCGACAGCCAAATTAGCTCTGGTCACTAGATCACCTCACAAAATTAGGTCGACAACCAGATCAGCTTAGGTTGCCAACTAGATCAATTCAGGTCGCTAGATCAACTCTGGTCGCTAGCCAATAACTTTGACTGCCATAATAAATTGGGTCACCACAGCGACTCGGGTCGCTGGGTCGACTCGGTCGAGTCGGGTCACTGGGTCGACTTGGTTGACTTAGGTCACTAGGTCAACTCGGTCGACTCAGTTGACTCAGGTCACCGGGTTGACTCGGTTGACTCAAGTCACCGGGTCGACTTAGGTCGACTCGGTTGACTTGGGTCACCAGGTCGACTCAATTGACTCAGGTCATCGGGTCAACTCAGTTGACTCAGGTCATCGAGTCGACTCGATCGACTCGGGTCACTAGGTTGACTCGGTCGACGCGGTTGACTCAAGTCACCGGGTTGACTTGGGTTGCCGGATCGACTTAGGCCTCTAAATCGGGATGAGTCACTTGGTCAACTCAAGTCGCTAGCGAGATCAACTCAGGTCACCACACGGGTCGCCAACTAGATCAACTCAGGTCACCACACGGGTCGCCAACTAGATCAACTCAGGTCGCCAGATCAGCTTGGGTCACCAGCTAGATCAGCTCTGGTCACCAGATCACCTAACAAAATTAGGTCACCAGCCAGATCAGCTTATGTCACCAACTAGATCAACTCGGGTCGCCAGCCAGTAACTTCGACTGCCATAATAAATTGGGTCACCACAGTGACTCAG
Organism: Chamaecyparis obtusa; assembly: GCA_027943335.1. Taxonomy (NCBI): domain Eukaryota; kingdom Viridiplantae; phylum Streptophyta; class Pinopsida; order Cupressales; family Cupressaceae; genus Chamaecyparis; species Chamaecyparis obtusa. The sequence continues at coordinate 82,055 of BSBK01000788.1, forward strand.
GTCGCTGGGTCGACTCGGTTGACTCAGGTCACAGGGTCGACTCGGTTGACTCAAGTCATCGGGTCGACTCGGTTGACTCATGTCACTGGGTCAACTCAGGTCACCGGGTCGACACTTAGTTAACTTAGGTCACCAGGTCGACTCAGTTGACTCAGGTCACCGAGTCGACTCGGGTCGACTCAGTCACCTTACTGACTTAGGTCAACTTGGTTGACTCAGGTCACCATGTCAACTCAGGTCATTGGGTTGACACGGTTGACTCGGGTCACTGGGTTAACTCTATCGACTCGGTTGACTCGGGTCACCGAGTCGACTCAGTCGACTCTGGTCACCGGGTCGACTTGGTTGATTCGGGTCACCGGGTCACTGGTCGACTCGGTTGGCTCGGGTCATCGGGTCGACTCGGGTCACTGGGTCGACTCGGTTGACTCAGGTCGACTGGGTCGACTTAGTCAACTCTAGTCACCGGGTCGACTCGGTTGATTCGGGTCACCGGGTCACTAGGTCGACTCGGTTGGCTCGGGTCATCGGGTCGACTCAGGTCACTGGGTCGACTCGGTTGACTCAGGTCGACTGGGTCGACTTAGTCGACTCTGGTCACCGGGTCGACTCGGTTGATTCAGGTCACCGGGTCACCGAGTCGACTCGGTTGGCTCAGGTCATCAGGTCGACTCGGTTGACTCAGGTTGCTAGCTCGACTTGGGTTGCTGGCTCGACTCGAGCCTCTAGATCGAGACGGGTCATTGGATCAACTCAAGTCGCTAGCGAGATCAACTCAGGTCACCACATGGGTCGGCAACTAGATTTACTCGAGTCACCATATCAGCTTGGGTCACCAACCAGATCAGCTCTTATCGCCAGATCACCTGACAAAATTAGTTCACCAGCCAGATCAGGTTAGGTCGCTAACTAGATCAACTCGGGGTGCTAGATCAGCTCTAGTCGCCAGTGAGTAACTCTGACTACCATAATAAATTAGGCCACCATAAAAACCCCGGTCGCTGGGTCGACTTGGTTGACTCAGGTCACCGGGTCGACTCAGTTGACTCGGGTCATTGGGTCGACTCGGTCAACTCGGGTCACCGGGTCGACTCGGGTCATCGGGTCACTGGGTCGACTCGGGTCACCGAGTCGACTTGGGTTGCTGGATTGACTCAAGCCTCGAGTCGACTTGGGTTGACACGGGTCGACCTAGTCAACTCAGGTCACCGGGTCGACTCAATTGATTCAGGTCACTAGGTTGACTCAGTCGACTCTGGTTGACTCGGGTCGACTTAGTCACCTGACCGACTCAGTTGACTCGGGTCACCACGTTGACTCGGTCGACTCGGTTGACTCAGGTCGACTCAGTTGACTCGGGTCATCGGGTCGACTCAGTTGACTCAGGTCACTCGGTCGATTCGGTTGACTCGGGTCACTTGGTCAACTCGGGTCGACTTAATCACCTGACTGACTTAGGTCGACTTAGTTGACTCGGGTCACCAGGTCGACTCAGTTGACTCAGGTCACTGGGTCAACTCTGTCGACTCAGGTCACCAGGTCGACTGGGTCAACTCAGTCGACTCAGGTCACCGGGTCGACTCAGTCACTTGACCGACTCGGTTGATTCGGGTCACTGGGTCGACTCGGTTGACTCAAGTCACTGGGTCGACTCGATTGACTCGGGTCGACTCGAGTGACTCGGGTCACCGGGTCAACTCGGGTTGACTCGGGCCTCTAGATCAGGAGGGGTCATTGGATCAACTCAAGTTTCTAGCGAGATCAACTCAAGTCACCACACGGGTCCCCAACTAGATTTACTCAGGTCACCATATCAGCTTGGGTCACCAGCCAAATCAACTCTTGTCGCCAAATCACCTGACAAAATTAGTTCGCCAGCTAGATCAGGTTAGGTCGCCAACTAGATCAACTCGGGTTGCTAGATCAGCTCTGGTCGCCAATGAGTAACTCCAACTGCCATAATAAATTAGGTCACCACAGAAACCCCAGTCGCTGGGTCGACTCGGGTCGACTCGATTGACTCGGGTCATTGGGTCGACTCGGTCAACTCGGGTCACCGGGTCGACTCGGTTGACTCAGGTCATCAGGTCGACTTGGGTCACTGGGTCGACTCGGGTCACCGAGTCGACTTGGGTTGCTGGATCGACTCAGGCCTCAAGTTGACTTGGGTTGACACGGGTCGACCTAGTCTACTAAGGTCTCCTGGTCGACTCGGGTCGACTCAATCGATTCAGGTCACTGGGTCGACTCAATCACCTGACTGACTCGGTCATCTCAGGTCACCATGTCGACTCGATTGACTCTTGTCATCGGGTTGACTCAGTTGACTCAGGTCACTGGGTCAACCGATTGACTCAGGTCACTGGGTCGACTCGGTCACCACACGGGTCACCAACTAGATCAAGTTAGGTAGCTAGCGAGATCAACTCAGGTCACCACACTGGTCCCCAACTAGATCAACTCGGATCGCCAGATCAGCTTGGGTCACCAGCCAGATCAGCTGTGGTCGCCAGATCAGCTTGGGTCACCACATTGACTCAGGTCGCCACATTACTTGGCCAACTCGGGTCACCAGCCAGATCAACTCAGGTGACTCGGTTGACTCAGGTTATCGGGTCGACTCGGGTCGACTTGGGTTGCCAGATCAACTCGGGCCTCGAGTCGACTTGGGTTGACTTGGGTCACCAGGTCGATGCGGGTTGTCAGGTCAACACGAGTCACCGGTTCGACATGGGTCGCCAGTTTGACACGGGTCACTGGGTCGACACGGGTCACTGGGTCGACGCGAGTCACTGGGTCGACGCGGGTCACTAGGTCGACGCAGGTCGCTGGGTTGACTCGGGTCGTCAAGTTGACTCGGGTCGCCGGGTCAACTCAGGTTATTGGATCGACTCGGGTCTCTAGATCAGGACAGGTCACTTGATCAACTCGGGTCACCACATGAGTCACCAATTAGATCAACTCAGGTCACCAGATCAGCTTGGGTCACTAGCCAAATCTGCTCTGGTCGCCAAATCACCTAACCGACTCGGGTCGCCAGCCAGATCAGCTTGGGTCACCACATCACCTGGCCAACTCGGTTCGCCAGATCAACTCAGGACACGACATCGACTCAGGTAGTTAGCTAGATCATCTCAGATCACCAGATCGCCCGATGAACTCAGGTCGGGTGGGGTCTCTAGATCGAGTCGAGTCACCAGATCAAGTCGGGTCCCGAGCCAGATCAACTCAGGTCACCACATCGACTCGGGTCACCAGCCAGATTAGGTCAGGTCACTAGATAGCCTGACCTACTTAGATCTCCAGTGAGTCTGTCCACTTTTTGAATGATTGACCCATACTCCTCTTCAAGTATTATCATAGTCAAGTCTCCGCTTCTAGCTCGACAATAAGAAGGGCGTGACTCCATGTATGGCCTGAGTGATTTTTTTTTAACTCTGGTTTTTTCATTCTTTTTGTCGTAGGGAGCCTCCTTTGTCTATTTTTTTTACAACTTTTGACCTCGCTCACGATCAAGCTAGGCCAACTCATTTAAACTTGGATCGCATAAATCTAATATGCACAATAGTAATGTTGATGAGTATGCAAACACATCAATGAAGTCATCTCAGTATGTCAAGTCCCCCAACTTAGATCACTCGAGTCGCATAAGTAACTCAGATAGCCATAATAAATTAGGTCACCATAGTGACTCGGGTCACTAGGTCGACTCAGGTCACGGGGTCGACTCGGGTCATCAAGTCAACTCAGGTTGCTGGGTTGACATAGCCGAATCGACTCAGGTCTTTGGATCGGGACGGGTCACTTGATCAACTCGTGTCGCTAGCCAAATCAACTTAGGTCATCACATGGGTCGCCAACTAGATCAACTCGGGTCGCTAGATCAGCTCTGGTCACCAGATCACCTGACCAACTTAGGTCGCCAACCAAATCAGCCTTGATCGCCACATTGACTCAGGTTGCCACATCACCTAGCCAACTTGGGTCGCCAGCCAGATCAACTCGAGTTGCCAGATCGACTCGGGACACCACATCGACTCAGGTAGTCAGCTAGATCATCTTGGATCCCTAGATCGCTCGATGAACTCAACTCAGGTGGGGTCTCTAGATCAAGTCGGGTCACCAGATCAAGTCGGGTCCTGAGCTAGATCAACTTAGGTCACCACATCGACTTAGGTCACCAGCCAGATCAGGTCCCTAGCCAGATCAACTCAGGTCACCACATCCAATATGCACAATAGTAATGCTGATGAGTATGCAAACTCATCAATGAAGTCATCTCAGTATGCCAAGTTGTCAAGTCCTCCAACTTAGATCAGTCGAGTCGCATAAGTAACTCCAACTACCATAATAAACTTAGATCACTCAGGTCGTTAGGTCGACTCGGGTTGCCGGCTTGACTCGGGTCTCTAGATCGCGATAGGTCGCTGGATCAACTCGGGTTGCTAGCTAGATTAACTCAAGTCACCACATCGACTTGGGTCATCACCTAGATCAGCTCAGGTTGCCACATCACCTAACCAACTCAGGTCAGGTCGGGTCACCAGATTAATTCGGGTCACCAGCCAGATCAACTTAGGTTGCCACATCAACTCGAGTATCCAGATAGATCAGCTCGGGTCACCAAATCACCTAACTAACTTAGGTCAGGTTGGGTTAGGTCTCCTGATCAGGTCGGGTCACCGGATCAACTCAGGTCGCTAATTAGATCAACTCGGGTCACTAACATGATCAACTCGGGTCAACACATCAGCTTATGTTGTTAACACATTCCAATATGCCAAGCTGTCTAGTTTGCTAGCTCGGATCACTCGAGTCGCATAAGTAACTCGTATTGCCAAAACAACTTGGGTCACCTAATTAACTCGAGTCATCAGATCGACTCGGGTCGCCAGATCGACTCGGGTCACCGGATCGACTCGAGTCCTCGAATCGACTCGGGTCACCGTATTGACGCAGGTCACCGGATCGACTCAGGTCTCCAGATCAGGATGGGTCGTCCGATCGACTCGGTTCATCGGATCGATTCGGGTATCCAGATAGATCAAATCAGGTCACCAAATCACCTGACTAACTTAGGTTAGGTCGGGTCTCTGGATCGAGTCGGGTCACCAGATCAAATTGGGTCTCCAGCCAGATCAACTCGGGTCAACACATCGACTCGAGTCACCAACCAGATCAACTTGGGTCGCCAGACCAACTCAGGTCAGGTCGGGTAAGGTCTCCAGATTGGGTCAAGTCGCGGGATCATTTCAGCTCGCCAGCCAGATCAACTCGAGTTGCTACATCGACTCGACTCGACTCGCCAACCAGATCAGCTCAGGTCATTAGATCACCTGACCAACTCGAGTCAGGTCGACGGATGAAGTCAGATCGCCAGATCAACTCAGGTCGCCAGCCAGATCAACTCAGATCATCACATCGACTTAGGTCGCCAGCCAAATCAGCTCGGGTCACCAAATCAACTCGGGTCACCAGCCAGATCAACTCGGGTTAACAAATTTGAGTTTTGACCCCACTCGCAAGCGAGCTAGGCTAACTCATTCAAACTTGGATCGCCTCAATCTAATATGCATAATAGTAATACTAACGAGTATGCAAACTCATCAATGAAGTCAACTAAGTATGCCAGCCTGATCAACTCAGGTCAACAAATTGACTCGGGTCACCAACCAGATCAACTCGGGTCACCAGATTGCCAGGCCAAGTTGGGTCGGGTCGGGTTGGGTCAGGTCTCTAGATCGGGTTGGGTCAGTTCTCTAGATCGGGTCGGGTTGCCAGATCAATTCTTGTCGCCAACCAGATCAACTCAGGTCGCCACATCGACTCGGGTCGTCAGCCAGATCAGCTCGGGTCACCACATCACCTAACCAACTCGGGTTAGGTCGGGTCACCCGATCAATTTGGGTCACTAAGTTGGGTGTGACTCCATGAATGGCACGAGTGGTTTTCTTTTTCAACTCTAGTTTTTTCATTCTTTTCATTGTACGAAGCCTCCTTTGTCTATTTTTTTAGGACTTTTGACCCCGCCCTGAGGATCGCCAACGAGCTCGACCGGATCCTGTCCGAGATCTTGCTCGTGAGCGAGCTCACCGGGATCCCGTCGCCAACGAGCTAGGCGTGACTCCATGGATGGCTCTAGTGATTTAAGTTTTTTATAACTTGAAAATTTTGTTCTTTTCCTTGTATAGAGCCTCCTTTATCCATTTTTTCCTACGAGTTTCGACCCCGCCAGCGACCTTGTTAAGTTCTCATCGCAGGTCTTGCCCTACTACCACGAAAGCCTCCCAGCGGTTATATGAAATGACCCCGGGTCATTTCAACACTGCGTCTAACAATAACTAGTCAGACTGCATCAAATGATGTCCACCTCGATCCATGCCAACTCATTCAAACTTGGATCACCTCAATCTAATATGCACAATAGTAATGCTGACAAGTATGCCAACTCATCAATGAAGTCGCCTTAGCATGCCAAGCTGTCAAGTCCCCCAACTTGAATTACTCCAGTCGCATAAGTAATTCGGATCATTGGATCGACTCGCATCGCCGAGTCAACTCGGGTTTCTGGATCGACTCGAGTCCCCAAAACAACTTGGGTTGCCAGTCGGATCAACTCGGGTCACCATCCAGATCAACTCAGGTCGCAAGATCACCTGACTAACTTAGATTGACGAAGTTGCCTAGCCAACTTGGATCGCTAGACTTGCCAGATCGACTCGAATCACTGGAGTCGTCAGATCGACTCAGATCTCTATTTCAAGTCGGCCCTATTGCCACGAAGGCATCCCAATGATAACCAGTCAGATCGCAAGTTAAATCACATCAAATGATGTTCACCTCGATCTGTGCTAACTCATTCAATCTTGGATCACCTCGATCCAATATGCCAAGCTGTCAAGTCCACCAGCTCAGATCACTCGAGTTGCATAAGTAACTCAGATCGCCAGAACAACTCGGGTCACCAGATCGACACAGGTCGTCAAATCCACTCGGGTTGCCGAATCAACTCGAGTCGTCGGATCGACTCGGGTCTCCAGATTAGGACGGGTTGTCAGATCGACTCGGGCCGCCAGCCAAATCTACTCGGGTCCCTACATCGACTCAGGTATCCATATAGATCATATTGGGTCGCCAAATCACCTGACTAACTAAAGTTAGGTCAAGTTTGGTCGGGTCAGGTCTCCGGATTGGGTCGGGTCACCGGATCAACTTGGGTCAACATATCGACTCGAGTCGCCAACCAGAACAACTCGGGTCACCAGATTGCCAGACCAACTCGGGTTGGGTCGGGTCAGGTCTTCAGATCGGGTCAGGTCACGGGATCATTTTGGGTCGCCAGCCAGATCAACTCGGGTCGCCACATCAACTCGACTCACCAACCAGGTCAGGTCGGGTCACCAGATCACCTGACCAACTCGGTCAGGTCGACGGATGAAGTCGGATCGCTGGATCAACTCAGGTCGCTAGCCAGATCAACTTGGGTCACCACACCAACTCAGGCCGCCAGCCAAATCAGCTCAGGTCGCGAGATCAACTCAGGTCAACAAATGTGACTTTTGACCCCACTCACAAGTGAGCTAGGCTAACTCATTCCAAGTCTCTCATGGAAAAGTCCATGACTTCCCATTCCTATACCTATGCTGACGAGTATGCCAACTCATCAATGAATTCGGCTCAGCATGCCAAGTTGTCAAGTCCCCCAACTTGAATTACTCCAGTCACATAAGTAATTTAGATCACCAGAACAACTCGGGTCACCGGATCGACTCAATTCGCCGGATTGACTTGGATCACCGGATCACTAGAGTCGGCAAAGTAACCCAGATCTCTAGGGTCATAACGGGATAGGTATTGTTTACGGATGTAACGACCTCTGAGATGAGCCCAACTCGTCAATCGGAGCCAGCTCGCCAATCTGATTGAGCTAGCCGATCTGAGCCAACTCACCGATTTGAGCTAGCAAGACACCTCTCAAGAATTGAGTTTGAGAACTTCTCCACTAATGAGTTGTCCTCAAGATGTGAACTTGCATCCAGATTAGGACTTGTGGCTTGCACGAGCCAATGTCATGAAGACCTCCTACGTACATGCAACCAATGCATCTCATAGTCCAACATAGTTCTGAACTAGCTCATTACGCCACCATCTCGCACATGTTCCAAGTCTCCCATGGAAAAGTCCCCAACTTCCCATTCCAATACCTAGTTGATTTCACCTCGGATCGAGTCCCCAACAAGATCCAATGCCACTCTGCACAAAGCAGTCCATGCTACTTCATGCAGCTCGAATGACACCTCGACTTGACTCTAAACCTTACCCAGGCCAAAACTATTAACAACTTGTCGCACAACCCCATGAATGCTCCTCGAATCAAGTCCCTGACATGACCCTACTCCTGAGTGCACCAAACAACTCCTTTGTTACACCTCGGATCGAGTCCCTTACATGTCAGTTCAAGTCAGTCGACGTGTTAGCTCTATTTCTAGTATGAGGTGATCTTGTCACATCAACACTACACCCATCCATTGTAAGTTAGCCATACCACCACAAAGTCATCCAACAGTCATTATGAAATGACCCCTATCACATCAAGCTGTGTTGGTTTGTTTCAAGTCGGCCCTATTGCCACGAAGGCATCCCAATGGTAACTAGTCAAATCGCATCAAATGATGTTCACCTCGATCTATGCCAATGCTGCCTATGATTGATTTGCTAGCTCTCTACGGATATTTTTGGATATGCCATTTGATACCTGAATGCTATGCATGGGTTCGTGCATAGACGATTCGAGCTGAGCTTAAGGATGTTGAGTTCTCAAGTGAATATGAATAGGCGAGTTGTTCTATGGAGTAGAACTCAGGAATGCATGATGGATTGAGCTCATCTCGCGGATCCGAGCCAGCTCGTTGATCCGATCCAGCTTGTCGATCTGAGCCAGCTCGACGATCCGAGCCAGCTCGTCAAGTTGAGCCTTTTACGAGATTTAAATTTTTTGCGACCTATCGACGTCGGCAAGCATTTGTATGGGGGAGAAAGACTCGGACTAATAACTTATCCTCGTAGGGGAGGTGTTGTTGGTGGATGTGAGGATTTTTGAGATGAGACCCAAGCTGGAACAAATTCTAGTGCGCATTGTGATTAGAGCTAAGCTAAAGGATATTGAGTTCTCAAAGGAATACAAATAGGCAAGTTGTTTTATGGAGTAGAACACGGGAATGCATGATGGATCCGATCCGATTTGAGCCGAGCCGGCTCGGCGATCCGAGCCAGCCAGCTTGGAAAACCGAGCCGGCTCGCTCGGCAAACCGTGCCAGCTCGCCGATTCGAGTCAGCTCGCTCGGTGATCCGAGCCAGCTCGCTTGGCGATCCGAGCCTTTTACGAGATTTTAAGTTTTTGTGACTTATCGGCGTCGGCAAGCATTTCTACGTGGGAGCAAGACTCGGACTAATAACTTATATAGGGGAGGTGTTGTTGGTGGATGTAAGGATCTTTGAGATGAGACTCGAGATGGAATGGATTCTAGTGCCCATTGTGATTCGAGCTGAGCTAAAGGATGTTGAGTTCTCAAGTGAATACAAATAGGTGAGTTGTTCTATGGAGTAGAACACGGGAATGCATGATGGATTGAGCTCAGCTCGTCGATCCGAGCCAGCTCACGGATTCGAGCTAGCTTGTCGAGCTGAGTCTTTTACGAGATTTAAAGTTTTCGTGACCTATCCGTGTCGGCGAGCATTTCTACGGGGGAGCAAGACTTGGACTAATAACTTATATAGGGGAGGTGGTGTTGGTGGATGGAAGGATCTTTGAGATGAGACCCGAGCTGGAACGGATTCTAGTGCGCGTTGTGATTCGAGTTGAGCTAAAGGATGTTGAATTCTCAAGTGATTACAAATAGGCGAGTTATTCCATGGAGTAGAACACGGGAATGCATGATGGATTGAGCTCAACTCGGCGATCCGAGCCAGCTCGGCGATCCGAGCCAGCTCGGCGATCCGAGCCAGCTCGGCGATCCGAGCCAGCTCGGCGATCCGAGCCAGCTCGGCGATCCGAGCCAGCTCGGCGATCCGAGCCAGCCCGTCGAGCTGAGTCTTTTACAAGATTTAAATTTTTTGTGACCTTTCGGCGTTGGCGAGCATTTCTACGGGGGAGTAAGACTCGGACTAATAACTTATATAGGGGAGGTGTTGTTGGTGAATGTAAGGATCACTGAGATGAGACCCGAGCTGGAACGGATTCTAGTGCGCGTTATGATTCGAGCTGAGCTAAAGGATGTTCAGTTCTCAAGTGAATACAAAGAGGTGACTCATTCTATGGAGTAGAACATGGGAATGCATGATGGAATGAGCTCAGATCGCCGATCCGAGCTAGCTCGTCGATCCGAGCCACGGGTATGTACGATCCGAGCCAGCCCGTCGAGCTGAGTCATTTATGAGATTTAAATTTTTTGTGACCTTTCGGCGTTGGCGAGCATTTCTACGGGGGAGCAAGACTCGGACTAATAACTTATATAGGGGAGGTGTTGTTGGTGAATGTAAGAATCATTGAGATGAGATCCGAGCTGGAACGGATTCTAGTACGCGTTGTGATTCGAGCTGAGCTAAAGGATGTTCAGTTCTCAAGTGAATACAAAGAGGTGAGTCATTCTATGGAGTAGAACATGGGAATGCATGATGGAATGATCTCAGATCGTCGATCCGAGCTATCTCGTCGATCCGAGCCAGCTCGCTGATCCGAGCCATGGGTATGTAGGTAGTTTTCATGAGATCGGCTCGCCCGGCCCACAAGTCAAACATCGATTCTCTTATTAAGGGTGAGCCCTTGTCTAGCGTTTGGGTCGCTCGGTACAAGCTGTTCGATTTGTAATGTGTGCAAAGCTTTTGGGTTGATATTTGGAAGATTTAAATTTTTTGTGAGCTATTCTCCTCGTTTCACTTGATATTTTTGAAGATTTGAATTATTTGTGAGCTATTCTCCCCGTTTCCCTTGATTTTTTTGGAAGAATTGGAATTTTTGAGAGTTGTTCTCTTCGCCTCAAATTTCTACGGAAGAGCAAGACTTGGACTAATAACTTATATAGGGGAGGTGTTGTTGGTGAATGAAAGGATCTTTGAGATGAGACCCGAGCTGGAACGGATTCTAGTGCGCGTTGTGATTCAAGCTGAGCTAAAGGATGTTCAGTTCTCAAGTGAATACAAAGAGGTGAGTCGTTTTATGGAGTAGAACACGGGAATGCATGATGGAATGAGCTCAGATCGACGATCCGAGTCAGCTCGCTGATCTGAGCCACGGGTATGTAGGCAGTTTTCATGAGATCGGCTCGCCCGGCCCACAAGTCAAACACTGATTCTCTTATTAAGGGTGAGCCCTTGTCTAGCGTTTGGGTCGCTCGGTACAAGCTGTTTGATTTGTAATGTGTGCGAAGCTTTTGGGTTTGATATTTGGAAGATTTGAATTTTTTGTGAGCTATTCTCCTCGTTTCACTTGATTTTTTTGAAGATTTGAATTATTTGTGAGCTATTCTCCCCATTTCCCTTGATTTTTTGGAAGATTTGGATTTGTTGCGAGTTGTTCTCTTCGCCTCAAATTTCTACGGAAGAGCAAGACTTGGACTAATAACTTATATAGGGGAGGTGTTGTTGGTGAATGCAAGGATCTTTGAGATGAGACCCGAGCTGGAACGGATTCTAGTGCACGTTGTGATTCGAGCTGAACTAAAGGATGTTTAGTTCTCAAGTGAATACAAAGAGGTGAGTCATTTATGGAGTAGAAGACGGGAATGCATGATGGAATGAGCTCAGATCGCCGATCCGAGCTAGCTTGTCGATCCGAGCCACGGGTATGTAGTCAGTTTTCATGAGATCGGATCGTCCGGGCCACAAGCTAGCTATTTTTTGTGAGCTATTCTCTTTGTTTCCTTTGATTTTTTTGGAAGACTTGCATTTTTTGTGAGCTATTCTCTTCGTTTCAATTGAATTTTTGGAAGTTATGCATTTTTTGTGATGTAGTCTCTTCGTTTCACTTGCATTTTTGGGAGATTTGATTTTTTTTGTGAGCTATTCTCTTCTTTTCCCTTGAATTTTTTTTTGCAAGACTTGCATTTTTTGTGAGCTATTCTCTTCGTTTCAATTGAATTTTTAGAAGTTTTGAATTTTTTGTGATCTATTCTTCTTTGTTTCACTTGTATTTTTGAGAGATTTGAAATTTTTGTGAGATATTCTCTTCGGCTCAAATTTCTACGGAAGTGCAATACTTGGACTAATAACTTATATAGGGGAGGTGTTGTCCGCGGAAGCTCCCCCATGCCCCTCTAATAGAATCAGTGCTAGTGATCCCGTTTTGAAATCCGACGGACGGATGGATGAGCAGGTCGGATTTCAAAACGGGATCAGCAGCACTGATTCCATTAGAGGGGCATGAAGCCACCTGATTGCTATGCGGGGGCTGCTCAAAGTCCCGTCTTTCGAGTCGCTCGACGGCGCAAGTCGGAAAGGGTTCGACAGCGGTTGTCGTTCCAATGCGTCGTCGCAGTGACATGGAAGGCGATCTTCGGGTTAGCCCTTGTCTAGCTTTTGGGTCGCTTGGTACAAGCGATCTGCTATGTACTTTCCGCGAACCCCTATCCGGGTACTCGTTAGCTATGCATTGGCTCTTGCATGTGTGGAACGGAGAGATGCGGCCTTCACAGGGAGTCGGCCTGAAATAGTTCTGTGCGTGCGAATGGAGCCGCGTATAGCTTTTGGGTCGTTTGGATAGGGTGCCCCTCCAAGCGAATCAGTGCTGGTGCTCGGACGGATTTGCGGCTCAGATTTAAAATGTGAGGAGCATGCCTGATTTTATTTGAGGGGCATGAAGCCACCTGATTGCTATGCGGGGGCTCCCCTGGGTCGTCTCTTTTGGGTCACTCGATGGCGCAAGTCGGAGAAGGGTTCGACAACGGTAGTCGTTCCAGCGCGTCGTCATTAGTGATACTGAAGTCGATCTGTGTGCAGCCCCCGTCTAGCACTTGGGTCTGCATGCCGCAAGAAGATTTGAATTTTTTGTGAGTTAAAGTCTTTTTCTTTTTTTCGTTTCACTGGAGTTTTTGCGAGATTTGAAGTTTTTGTGAGCTATTCTCTTCGTTTCACTTAAATTTTTTGTGAGCTATTCTCTTCGTTTCACTTGAATTTTTGGAAGTTTTGAGTTTTTTGTGAGCTATCCTCTTCGTTTCACTTGAATTTTTGCAGGATTTGAATTTTTTGTGAGCTATTCTTCTTTGTTTCACTTGGTTTTTTGGAAGATTTGAATTTTTTGTGAGCTATTTTCTTTGTTTCCCTTGTTTTTTTTTGGAAGACTTGCATTTTTTGTGAGCTATTCTCTTCTTTTCCCTTGATTTTTTTTTTGCAAGACTTGGATTTTTTGTGAGCTATTCTCTTCATTTCAATTGAATTTTTGGAAGTTTTGAATTTTTTGTGATCTATTCTCTTTGTTTCACTTGTATTTTTGAGAGATTTGAAATTTTTGTGAGATATTCTCTTCGGCTCAAATTTCTACGAAAGTGCAATACTTGGACTAATAACTTATATAGGGGAGGTGTTGTCCGCGGAAGCTCCCCCATGCCCCTCTAATAGAATCAGTGCTGGTGATCCCGTTTTGAAATCCGACAGACGGACGGATGATTAGGTCAGATTTCAAAATGGGATCAGCAGCACTGATTCCATTACAGGGGCATGAAGCCACCTGATTGCTATGCGTGGGCTGCTCAAAGTCCCGTCTTTCGGGTCGCTCGATTGCGCAAGTCGGAAAGGGTTCGACAGCGGTTGTCGTTCCAATGCGTCGTCGTTGTGACATGTAAGGCGATCTTAGGGTCAGCCCCCGTCTAGCTTTTGGGTTGCTTTGGTACAAGCGATCTGCTATGTACTTTCCGCGAAACCCTATCCGGGTACTCGTTAGCTATGCGTTGTCTCTTGCATGTGTGCAACGAAGAGATGCGGCCTTCACAGGGAGTCGGCCTGAAACAGTTCTGTGCGTGCGAATGGAGCCGCGTATAGCTTTTGGGTCGTTTGGATAGGGTGCCCCTCCAAGTGAATCAGTGCTGGTGCTCGGATGGATTTGCGGCTCGGATTTAAAATGTGAGTAGCATGCCTGATTTTATTGGAGGGGCATGAAGCCACCTGATTGCTATGCGGGGGCTCCCCTGGGTCGTCTCTTCTGGGTCACTCGATGGCGCAAGTCGGAGAAGGGTTCAACAACGGTAGTTGTTCCAGCGCGTCGTCATTAGTGATACTGAAGTCGATCTGTGGGCGAGCCCCGGTCTAGCATTTGGGTCTGCATGCGGCAAGAAGATTTGAATTTTTTGTGAGTTAAGTCTTTTTCGTTTCACTGGAGTTTTTGCGAGATTTGAAGTTTTTTGTGAGCTATTCTCTTCGTTTCACTTGAATTTTTGGAAGTTTTGAATTTTTTGTGAGCTATTCTCTTCGTTTCACTTGAATTTTTTGAAGTTTTGAATTTTTTGTGAGCTATTCTCTTCCTTTCACTTGAATTTTTGCAGGATTTGAATTTTTTGTGAGCTATTCTTCTTTGTTTCACTTGGTTTTTTCGAAGATTTGAATTTTTTGTGAGCTATTCTCTTTGTTTCCCTTGATTTTTTTTTGGAAGACTTGCATTTTTTGTGAGCTATTCTCTTCGTTTCAATTGAATTTTTGGAAGTTATGCATTTTTTGGTGATGTAGTCTCTTCGTTTCACTTGCATTTTTGGGAAATTTGATTTTTTTGTGAGCTATTCTCTTCTTTTTCCTTGATTTTTTTTGCAAGACTTGGATTTTTTGTGAGCTATTCTCTTCATTTCAATTGAATTTTTGGAAGTTTTGAATTTTTTGTGATCTATTGTTCTTTGTTTCACTTGTATTTTTGAGAGATTTGAAATTTTTGTGAGATATTCTCTTCGGCTCAAATTTCTACGGAAGTGCAATACTTGGACTAATAACTTATATAGGGGAGGTGTTGTCCGCGGAAGCTCCCCCATGCCCCTCTAATAGAATCAGTGCTGGTGATCCCGTTTTGAAATCCGACAGACGGACGGATGATTAGGTCGGATTTCAAAACGGGATCAGCAGCACTGATTCCATTAGAGGGGCATGAAGCCACCTGATTGCTATGCGGGGGCTGCTCAAAGTCCCGTCTTTCGGGTCGCTCGATGACGCAAAGTCGGGAAGGGTTCGACAGCGGTTGTCGTTCCAATGCGTCGTCGCTGTGACATGGAAGGCGATCTTCGGGTCAGCCCCCGTCTAGCTTTTGGGTTGCTTTGGTACAAGCGATCTGCTTGTACTTTCCGCGAAACCCTATCCGGGTATTCGTTAGCTATGCGTTGTTTCTTGCATGGGTGGAACGGAGAGATGCGGCCTTCACAGGGAGTCGGCTTGAAACAGTTCTGTGCGTGCGAAAGGAGCCGCGTATAGCTTTTGGGTCGTTTGGATAGGGTGCCCCTCCAAGTGAATCAGTGCTGGTGCTCGGACGGATTTGCGGCTCGGATTTAAAATGTGAGTAGCATGCCTGATTTTATTGGAGGGGCATGAAGCCACCCGATTGCTATGCGGGGGCTCCCCTGGGTCGCCTCTTTTGGGTCACTCGATGGCGCAAGTCGGAGAAGGGTTCGACAACGGTAGTCGTTCCAGCGCGTCATCATAGTGATACTGAAGTCGATTTGTGGGCGAGCCCCCGTCTAGCTCTTGGGTCTGCATGCCGCAAGGAGATTTGAATTTTTCGTGAGTTTAAGTCTTCGTTTTTCCTTGATTTTTTTTTGGAAGACTTGAATTTTTGGAAGTTCTGAATTTTTTTGTGAGCTATTATCTTTCGTTTCACTTGAATTTTTGCAAGATTTGAAATTTTTGTGAGCTATTCTCTTTGTTTCACTTGGTTTTTTTTGGAAGATTTGAATTTTTGTGAGCTATTCTCTTTGTTTCCCTTTGTTTTTTTTTTTTTTGTTTTTTTTTGGGAAGACTTGCGTTTTTTGTGAGCTATTCTCTTCGTTTCAATTGAATTTTTGGAAGTTATGCATTTTTTGTGATGTAGTCTCTTCGTTTCACTTGGTTTTTTGGAAGATTTGAATTTTTTGTGAGCTATTCTCTTTATTTCCCTTTGATTTTTTTGGAAGACTTGCATTTTTTGTGAGCTATTCTCTTCGTTTCAATTGAATTTTTGGAAGTTATGCATGATGCATTTTTTGGGAGATTTGATTTTTTTTGTGAGCTATTCTCTTCTTTTCCTTTGAATTTTTTTTGCAAGACTTGCATTTTTTGTGAGCTATTCTCTTCGTTTCAATTGAATTTTTGGAAGTTTTGAATTTTTTGTGATCTATTCTTCTTTGTTTCACTTATATTTTTGAGAGATTTGAAATTTTTGTGAGATATTCTCTTCGGCTCAAATTTCTACGGAAGTGCAATACTTGGACTAATAACTTATATAGGGGAGGTGTTGTTCGCGGAAGCTCCCCCATGCCCCTCTAATGGAATCAGTGCTGGTGATCCTGTTTTGAAATCCGACAGACGGATGGATGATTAGGTCGGATTTCAAAATGGGATCAGCAGCACTGATTCCATTATAGGGGCATGAAGCCACCTGATTGCTATGCGTGGGCTGCTCAAAGTCTCATCTTTCAGGTCGCTCGACGGCGCAAGTCGGAAATGGTTCGGCAGCGGTTGTCGTTCCAATGCGTCGTCGCAGCGACATGGAAGGCGATCTTCGGGTCAGCCCCTGTCTAGCTCTTGGGTTGCTTTGGTACAAGCGATCTGCTATGTACTTTCCGCGAACACCTATCCCGGTACTCGTTAGCTATGTGTTGGCTCTAGCACGCATGGAACGCAGAGATGCGGCCTTCACAGGGAGTTGGCCTGAAACAGTTCCGTGCCTTGCGAATGGAGCCGCGTATAGCTTTTCGGTCGTTTGGATAGGTGCCCCTCCAAGTGAATGAGTGTTGGTGCTCGGACGGATTTGCCGCTCGGATTTAAAAATGTGAGCAGCAGCACAGATTCTATTGGAGGGGCATGAAGCCACCCAATTTTTATGCGTGGGCTCCCTTGGGTCGTGTCTTTTGGGTCACTCGATGGCGGAAGTCAGAGAAGGGTTCGACAGCGGTAGTCGTTCCAGCGCGTCGTCATAGTGATACTGAAGTCGATCTGTGGGCGAGCCCCCGTCTAGCTCTTGGGTCTGCATGTCGCAAGAAGATTTGAATTTTTTGAGTTAAGTCTCTTCGTTTCACTTGAATTTTTGCGAGATTTGAATTTTGTTTGTTGCGAGGTAGTAAAATTCTCTTCGTTTTGACTTGAAGTTTTGGATTTTTTGTGAGCTATTCTCTTCGTTTTTCCTTGGTTTTTGTTTTGGAAGACTTGAATTTTTTGTGGGCTATTATTTTATTCTTTTCACTTGAATTTTTGGAAGTTTTGAATGTTTTTGTGAGCTATTCTCTTCGTTTTCACTTGAATGTTTGCAAGATTTGAATTTTTTGTGAGCTATTCTGTTTGTTTCACTTGGTTTTTTTGGAAGATTTGAATTTTTTGTGAGCTATTCTGTTTTGTTTCCCTTGATTTTTTTGTAAGACTTGCATTTTTTGTGAGCTATTCTCTTCGTTTCAATTGAATATTTGGAAGTTGTGCATTTTTTGTGATTGTAGTCTCTTCGTTTCACTTGCATTTTTGGGAGATTTGATTTTATTTGTGAGCTATTCTCTTTTTTTTCCCTTGATTTTTTTGTGAGCTATTCTCTTCGTTTCAATTGAATTTTTGGAATTTCTGAATTTTTTGTGATCTATTCTTTTTGTTTCACTCGTATTTTTGAAAGATTTGAAATTTTTGTGAGATATTCTCGTCGGCTCAAATTTCTACGGAAGTGCAAGACTTGGACTAATAACTTATATAGGGGAGGTGTTGTCCGCGGAATCTCCCCCATGCCCCTCTAATAGAATCAGTGCTGGTGATCCCGTTTTGAAATCCGACAGACGGACGGATGATTAGGTCAGATTTCAAAACGCGATCAGCAGCACTGATTCCATTAGAGGGGCATGAAGCCACCTGATTGCTATGCGGGGGCTGCTCAAAGTCCCGTCTTTCGAAGGTCGCTCGACGGTGCAAGTCGGAAAGGGTTCGGCAGCGGTTGTCGTTCCAATGCGTCGTCGCAGTGACATGGAAGGCGATCTTCGGGTCAGCCCCCGTCTAGCTTTTGGGTTGCTTTGGTACAAGCGATCTGCTATGTACTTTCCGCGAACCCCTATCCGGGTACTCGTTAGCTATGCGTTGGCTCTTGCATGCGTGGAACGAAGAGATGCGGCCTTCACAGGGAGTTGGCCGGAAATAGTTCTGCTCTTGTGAATGGAGCCGCGTATATAGCTTTTGAGTCGTTTGGGTAGGTGCGCCCCTCCAAGAGAATCAGTGCTGGTGCTCGGACGGATTGGTAGCTCGGATTTAAAATATGAACACTAGCACTGATTCTATTGGAGGGGCGCATTAGGCCACCCGCTTGCTATGCGGGGGCTGTCCAGGGTCGTAACTTTTGGGTCAGTCGACGGTGCACTTCGGAAAGGGTTCGACAGCGGTTGTCGTTCCAACACATCGTCGCATTGACAAGAAAGGCGATCTTCGGGTCAGCCCCCGTCTAGCTCCCGGGTCACTTGGTACAAGCTACTTGCTATGTCGCTTCGACTTCCGATACTTGAGTGCGCAATGGCTCAAGATGCTTTGCATTGGAATCAGTTAGTTATCATATGTGTCGGCGGATTGGATCTCAAGTCAATCTAGGCGGGTGCGACATTAGTTGCTAAGTCTCGATCGAAAACGATTTGGATTCATCTAGATGCATTGTTATCTGACTTGAGGAACTATGCGAGCGAGTTGGGTTACCTCCTCGTGGATATGTTGGATACGCGTTATGACGGATAAGATGATGGATTGCGGTAAGAATGACGAATTTTTGGAAGATGAATTATTTTGGTGAGCCATGTTCTTTGTTTTACTTGAATTTCTGGAAGATTTGAATTTTGTTTTCTAGCTATTCTTTTCGTTTTCCTAGATTTTTTCGAAAGACTTGAATTTTTTGTGATCTATTCTGTTCGTTTCACTTGAATTTTTGGAAGATTTGATTTTTTGTGAGCTTTTTGTCATCGTTTCACTTGAATTTTTGGAAGATTTGAATTTTTTGGGAGCCAGTTTCTTCGGCTTAAATTTCCACTCAAGAGCAAGACTCGGACTAATAACTTATATAGGGGAGGAGTTGTGTGTTGTTCGCGGAAGCTCCCCCATACCCCTCTTATAGAATCATTGCCGGTGATCGGACGGATGTGTAGGTCGGATTTCAAAATGGGATCACCAGCACTGATTCTATTAGAGGGGCATGAAGCCACTTGATTGCTATGCGGGGGCTGCCCAAAGTCCTGTCTTTCGGGTCGCTCGACGGTGCAAGTCGGAAAGGGTTCGGCAGCGGTTGTCGTTCCAATGCGTCGTCGCAGTGATATGGAAGGCAATCTACGGGTCAGCCCCTGTCTAGCTTTCGGGTCACTTTGGTACAAGTGATTTGCTATGTACTTTCCGCGAACCCTATCCACGTACTCGTTAGCTACGCGTTGGCTCTTACACGAGCGGAACGGAGAGATGCGGCCTTCACAGGGAGTTGGCCGGAGATAGTTCTGTTTTTGTGAATGGAGCCGCGTATAGCTTTTGAGTCGTTTGGGTAGGTGCCCCCCTCCAAGAGAATCAGTGCTGGGTATCTCGGATTTAAAATCTGAGCACTAGCGCTGATTCTATTGGAGGGGCGCATTAGGCCACCCGCTTTCTATGCGGGGCCTGTCCAGGATCGTGTCTTTTGTGTCAGTCGACGTTGCAAGTAGGAAAGGGTTCGACAGCGGTTGTCGTTCCAACGCATCGTCGCATTGACAAGAAACGCAATTTTTGGGTCAGCCCCCGTCTAGCTCCCGGGTCGCTTGGCACAAGCGATTTGCTCTGTCGCATGCTGCATTAAGATTTGAATTTTTTGTTTGCTATTCTCATTTTTGTTTCATTGGAAGATTCGAATTTTTTGCGATCTCCTCTTTTGTTTCCTTTGATTTTTTTTTGGAAGATTTTAATTTTTTGTGAGCCTACTCTCTTCGATTCACTTGAGTTTTTGGAAGAAATGGATTTTTTTGGTGAGCTATGTTCTTTCTTTTACTTGAAGTTTTGGAAAATTTGAATGTTTTGCTAGTTGTTCTTTTCGTTTCCCTTCGATTTTTTCGGAAGACCTGAATTTTTTGTGAGCTATTCTGTTCGTTTCACTTGAATTTTTTGAAGATTTGATTTTTTTGTGAGCTTTTTCCTCATCGTTTCACTTGAATTTTTGGAAGATTTGAATTGTTTGGGAGCCATTCTCAACGGCTCAAATTTCTACGGAAGAGAAAGACCCGGACTAATAACTTATATAGGGGAGTAGTAGTTCGCGGAAGCT